>CAJHZI010000447.1:2532500-2602119 GCA_905160935.1 Enchytraeus crypticus | reverse complement strand
CTGTTTATAAAACTTGTGAATTTGTCAAATTGTGACGGTAGTTATATAGGGGTTCATAACTTGTAATATAATCAACTCAGTGCAATTGTTAGGTTTAGATATATCGTATGGGTGTCCTACAGATATTTTGAGAGTAATTGTTTGTGAAACACGAAATAGATATAGTAAATTGTAATAGTGGATTACACAGTTAAAATTATTTTGCTCGTCGGCTTGGGTTTGGTTTAATTGCGAAAGCGATGTTGTCGTTGACAACAGCAGCATTCCAATTGTTGTTGTTGTTGTTGAAATGTGAAGATTTGATGAAATTGAAATATTAGTGCATATCTATAGTATTTTTATAAAGAGCCTAATCCTGATGTATCTTTTATCCTAATTCATGTACTAATAAAGCCCGTCTTTAATTTAAAAAATCAGGAAGACTGACATGAATTTTGCTCAATTCAAATAATGTATTTTCTATTTTGCGCGTGCATTACTTGTTTTTTTAAATATAGTATTTGTGGACTTCGAACTGCATTCAATCGTATCTGATTATTGTAATTGTTGTATATTAGTCGATCAATAACAATTCAGTTTATGATTTCTTATTATCCCTATGCATGATTTTCCGACTTATATATTATACGCAAATTTGCATTATATATCGAAATGATCATTTATATATATATATATATATATATATATATATATATATATATACAGAATTATATATATATATATATATATATATATACAAAATTATATATATAAATATATATATATATATATATATACAAACTTAGATAGAAATGCGATATATCTATATATATATATATATATATATATATATATATCTGATATATATAACAGATATCTTAACTATATCAAAATATTATTATAAGATAACCGAATGATATTAATAATATATACAGAATTATATATATATATATATATATATATATATATATATATATATATATATATATATATATACAGACTGGGGCAAAAATATATATATATATATATGTATATATATAAACCTAATGTTAACGTCAGTGTCCTCACCACTCGAAAGCGATGTCAGTGACGGGCTAGCCCAGGATTTGAACCCCTCACATATTGATCCTCGATCCTATATCTTACTGACATCATAGATTGTTTATAGCAGTTTAAATTTGTCATATTATAAGTGACACACACACATAGTATGTGTGTGTCACTTTTAATATGACAAATTTAAAGTTTATAGCAGTTTAAATTTGTCATATTATAAGTGACACACACATAGTGTGTGTGTGTGTCACTTTTAATATGACAAATTTAAAGTTTATAGCAGTTTAAATTTGTCATATTATAAGTGACACACACACATAGTGTGTGTGTCACTTATAATATGACAAATTTAAACTGCTATAAACTTTAAATTTGTGTCACACACAAATTAAATAAATTGAATAAGTGACACACACACATAGTGTGTGTGTCACTTATAATATGACAAATTTAAACTGTTATAAACTTTAAATTTGTCATATTAAAAGTGACACACACACACACTATGTGTGTGTCACTTATAATATGACAAATTTAAACTGCTATAAACAATTTATAGTCAATGAGCCATGATAAAGTAAAATACAAAGAAAACTTTTAACAGTATAAAATATTTATGAGTTACCGAGTTTCTATATTTATAGTTGTACAATATCTTTAATTCAGTAGAACCTCTGATGGCTCAGGGGTTATTTAATATTAATTTAATTTATTCATCACCTCATAGACAACTCTGACAAAACATATGTGCATGCATACAGAAAGTTCAACCATATGTGTGATCGGTAAATAAAGGCCGTGACGGCACTAACATATAGGGGGGCCTACCGGTTGTACAATTGATAAAAGTAAAGTGTAAAGCAGCGACTAAAATCAAACATAAGGTTAAAGATATCTCATGCAATATCAACGTTTAAAAACATAATTGTTACAAAATATACTAGTTAG
Organism: Enchytraeus crypticus; assembly: GCA_905160935.1. NCBI lineage: Eukaryota > Metazoa > Annelida > Clitellata > Enchytraeida > Enchytraeidae > Enchytraeus > Enchytraeus crypticus. The sequence continues at coordinate 2,600,136 of CAJHZI010000447.1, read as the reverse complement.
AAAAGAGCATCTGTCATCGAAATAAATATTTGCTATAGAGCTGTGCATCCAGTTTATTGTTTAGATTTGAGAAATTTACATAGATCGGATTTGCATAGTCCTTCCTTAAAAGTATTTAATGAAGAAGCCGTGAAAATGCTAGACGGTAAATAGTTCCAAGATTTTACACATCTATTTCTAAAATGGTAACGCTCAGCATTATACATAAAAGTATTTAAGTTTAAGGTAGCACCATTGTGATTCCTTGTTCAATAGAAAAAAACTCATCCCAAGGCAGATCGTCAGACAATTTATAATTTAATAGTATGTACATAAGTCAGACTTTAGTCTACGTAACTCTAATGAATCAGCATGAAGAGCTTTTAGTCTAAAGGAATACTGCAGGTCGCTCAAGCCATTAAACGCTTGATAAACCTTCTTAGGACAGATTCGATTAAATCAATAGCATATTTACGATAAGGCGAGCAGAGGTTCGAACAATACTCCAGTGTGGGCCTGATAAAGACTGTAAAAGCTCGAAAGAATAATTTCTTATCGTTTGATTTAAAACAATTAAGAATACTGGAAGCCTTTTTCCTTGCTCTATTACACATATGTTTTATATGTGTGGAGAACGAGAGATCCTGCGAAAAAATCACCCCAAGATCCGTAATCTCTTCAACTTCGTGCAACGAGGTGGAATCAAGTTGGTAATTGAAATTTAGCCGTATAGATTTTTTATAACCAAAGAAAATTACTTGGCATTTGTTTTTATCGAGATCCAATTGCCACAAATTGGCCCATTGGTGTAGCGCATCCAGAGCCTCTTGAAGAAAATTCACAATCAGTGATAGAATCTATACAAGAAAATAATTTTGCATCGTCAGCATAAAGGTAGAGGTTTCTTAAGCTCGAACTGCAGGTATTCAAGTCATTGATATAAACAATAAAAAGAATAGGAACTAATACACTTCCCTGGGGAACACCACTGCGAACAGAAGCCCAATTGGAGTAGGTATTATTTAGTTTAACGGTTTGAAAACGATCCGATAAGAAAGACCATAGCCAGATTATAGGATTACCGCCAATGCCATATTTTTGAAGTTTAAACAATATTTTGTAGTGAACAATGCTGTCAAAAGCTTTAGAAAAATCTAGTTACACGGAATCAATTTGAAGGCATTTACTCATGTTTTCTTACAATTCATTAAAATAACGTAGTAATTGACAGTTGGTGGATCGTTTAGAGAGAAAACCATATTGTTTTGCGTATAATAAATTATTATTGGTTAAAAAAGCAAGTACTCGGTCCTTGACTATCCTTTCCATGATTCTCTATTAGTCTTCCATGTGCTATTGTTTGAATCCGGTTTTAAGTTTAATGCATTTTTAGCTCTATAAATCTCTGGTATTTTGCATTAGTTAGTCTTCAATATTCTGCCCCTTACAGATTAATGCTGTTTTCATTATGTTATTATAAATCTGTGTTTATTATCTCCAATTTTCAATATCTCCAATTTTCTACGATCCTTTGCTGCCAAGTTAGTATGTTTCCATATTTCCGGTAGTCAGCTAGATAGAGCTCAATTGTGCTCTTTCCGACGGCCGTTTTATTTGTGTTGTGTCTCATTGTAAGCGCTTCGTATCTATTTTGATTCAGTTACAAATAAATGACCATGGCTCTCTCTCTACCGATAAAATGAAGTAAAAGTGCTACATGTTTATAAAAATTAACTTTTAATATCAAATCTCTCTCTCTCTCTCTTAGTGCACCGCCTATTGGCAGGTCCTTGGTAACTCCTCCACATATATCTATCCTCTTCCTTTCCTGTCTTATCAGCATACGATTTTATCATCATATCATTCACCATCCAAAGTCTCGGTCTTCTTCTAACCTTTTTCCTTCTATTCTTACATCAACCGAACGCTAAATTCTTAGTTATCGATTATATCACATTTGCATGGAGAGAAATATGACAGACTAGCATACTCCAACCCTTTAAAGAAAGTCTCGGGATGTGCACGAAGTACCATGTTTGAGAAAATCAGAAGTGCATTGGTAATTCATTTCAAAAGCTACATTTATTTTCAAAAGCAAAAGGCTATATTGAGTGCGTTAGAGGCTTTTATGATGGGATAAACCTTTTGGTCAACTGTTCCTTTGAAAAATTAGAGCAGATTTTACGCAGAAATATGTAGGCCTACTTGGAATCTACAATTATAAAGAATACTAGAAACTAAGAACTATAAAGAGTGAAAGAGAGAGAGAAAGAGAGAGAGACTGAACGAGAATGAGAATATTGCATATTAAGCATTGCTTCATTCACTACTTATCTTCTGTTATAGTATATCATCATCATCATTATCATCATCATTATCATCATCATTGTACTTCGTACTAAATTAGTACTACATGTATAGTTTACTGAATTTCTTTTGCACATGTAATCCTATAACTTTTAATTTATTAATTTAAAATTAAACATATTTATAAATTGAAGTAGGCGTAGTAGACCCATAGTACTCTTCGCACATGTAGTATGTAACTTTATAATATATAGTATAATAATACATGCATATAATACATGCATACAATATATAGTACAATAATATAGTATACATATACATGCACATATCTAACGTGCTATTAAATGTATACATAATACATATATAACTTGCCATTTGGCCTACCCTTACTGACAGAAATATTAGCTTTAAGTTATAGAGTCGTCAATCTAAAATCTATACTTGTCAATTAGGCTTACAGATAAAGGATGCGCTAAAGGATTCTGGAGTAAGTAGAGAGCAAAGCGAGAGCCAATGAGGAAAGAGAGCTACTGAAGCTGTTAACTTGGCTTGTGACAGAATCCTAGTCAGTAATCATCTCTGCTCTATTCTTGTAAAGAGAAGCTATGTGGAAACGGATAGCTTGTTATAACGGATAGCTTGTTATAACTCAAAGCAGTTAACAGAGTAGCAATTTGGCGACCACAATCATTAGTTTTAATACACAATCAAATACAATAACTGAAAATGTTCCGGATTATAGGCCTACGTAGAAAAAATACTGCCAAATTATGCAATTCACTTCAATAAGCTTTCGGCTAGCAATCAAGAAATAGGCCTACAATTAACATAGCGTTCTATTCTAATCCAGTAATACAAATTACATATGACCCCTTCTTTCCTAATGGTATAGATATACTATATAAAATTATATATATATATATAATTGTATATATATATATATATATATATATATATATATATATATATATATATATATATATATATACTGTATATCATATCAGAAAAGAAGCGATTAAAGAAGCAACGATATTCTCTCTCTCTCTCTATCTATCTCTCTCTATATCTCTCTCTCTCTCTCTCTCTCTCTATATATATATATATATATATATATATATATACATATACAATTATATATATATATATACAGTATATATATACAGTATATATATATATATATATATATATATATATATATATAGGCCTATAGCTATTTGCTGCATCTCTCTCTAATGTTCTGCCAAGTTGCAGGTCCAAGGTACATATTCATATCAGAGTCTGCTTTCTCCATAGATCAACAAGTTAACCTCTTTATGAAAGGCAATAGGCCTACTTTATCCAATATCCATATCTTATCTCATATCTTATATCTTATTTCTTTCCTTTACAAAGCTGAAAGCATACCGTTCCTTAAATTAGAGCCTGCAAAACTATGAAATCTAAAATTTGTTCTTGACAGAAGGTTTTTGTTGAGAATAACTAGTCCCCGCTTAGATTTGACTTACGAATAAACATAAATAAAAAATGGTCGTACTTGTTAAAGACAACTAAAACAAATTTTGAGGAAAGCTATGAGAACTCTCCCCCTCCATAACAGCAATTTTCAAATGGAAATAAAAATCATAGTATTTTTGGTAATATAACTCTTTTGTTAAGGGATTAAGAAAATTCACTTCATCAATGGCATACTCTGTATTGAGTGAGGCTTTAGACTATTGTAAGAATGTTGTTCTGACCTTGCGATCTGGCACAGCATTAGATTTAGATAGATAGAGAGAGAGAGAAAGTGAGAGAGAGAGACAGACAGATTTAAATTTATATACACTGTTTGAGTAAGACTCAATAAATAGAACAATTTAAAAGTCTGAAAAATTCAATTTCATATAAATTTGATGTCAACGGAATTGTTCGTAATTGAAGTAAAGAACTTAATGAGCGTTGCTGTAGGTTAATTAGATCTGTTGATCCTGTCGTCAAACAAGGGGAGGGAGTCAGAGCTGCTTCTTCAGTGCACTGACAAGTGGCAGGTTCAAGGTAAAATATTGTTTAAAAAATATTGGTTAAAATATTGTTTAAGTCATATCGAATCGTCTAAATATTTATATGCAAAGGTATAGGATAACAAAAAACAAATAGAAAATTAGGACAGCAATTATTGTTAACCTATGCACAGTCTGTCTATTTTAATAAAATTAAAAATAATTAAAAATAGATAGAAGTTTATCATATTATAAAATTATATACAAATACCCTCAGTTAAAATGGTTGATTATAAAATTTTTCATGAACTAATCTAAATTAGAAACACGTACTGCGTATTTTCTTAATTTGAATTAATTCTGAATAGGCCTAGATCATTTCGATATAGCGCATCAATTTCTGATCTAAATCAAGGAAAATCATTCTAAATCTATATCTAAAATTGATATCAATATCTAAATAAAAAATAAAAAATAGTAATAAAATAAGTACATAAATATATATAAATCTAAATCTATATCTAAAAGTAAATCTATATATATCCCATTAGCTATCGATTAACAAACTCCCGCAATGCTTAGCCAAGGCATATGTCACACCAACTTCAAACGGAGACAAGGTGGTCTGATTCCGTAAATCACAGGCTGAAGCTTGGCATCTTTCAAACCGTCACTAACCTAACAAGGTGATAATTGTTTGGCTTCTCAAGCCATGGCTTGTGATGCCCGTGAGTGGAAAGCTATTGCTGAAGCCGGGACGATATAATCTCCAATAATCTCTATATCGTGTAGAAGTATCCCCCTCATCACTGCCCCCAATGCAGCCTATATAAACCCAAATGTAGATCTTCACATCATTTTCTTCGCAGACTTCGAAGGTAAAGCATATTGCTGGTTCGGATATTGAACATATTTTTAGCATAAGTCTTTTTATTGTAATTAAGTTCGTTAATGTAGAGCATACCTACAGCCATTTAGTTATTCGTAAGTATAGGTGCGTATATTATTAAAGGCATGCGTACAGTTATTCTACATGTAGGTTTGTAGTCTCTCAAATGTTTAATTGACTTTAATATGTTAAAATAGAACACAATCTCTGCATTTAATAAATGTAAGGCACAATAAAAGGCTAGTAAAGCTAATGTTGGCGTCAATTTCCTCACTCGAAAGCGATGTCAGTGACGGGCGAGCTCAGGATTTGAACCCGGCACATACTGATCCTCGGTGGAATAAGTTATCGACATCGCCGATGGCGTATATCACTTACTTAAGACTACTTATATGTTTATAATTAGTTTGTCGCTTTGCTAAAATATACCTTAGGTGATTTTTCTGTTTCTTTTAGTCGCCTCCATTGAAACTAAGAATAGGCTATACGATTACATTTTACTTTAATGGGATGAACTCGTCTTTTTGCATAGTTAATTAGGCAATATCTATGGGCCCCATTAATGTTTGTTAAGTACGAATTTATCAAGGCTATTTATCAAATACTAGTTAAAAAACTAATTTTCTTACTTTATTAAGTAGGCCTAATCATGCAAGATCTTATTTAAGTTCTACTTTGAAAAAGTAAAAAAGAGAAATGAGCAAGTAATATTTTTGTTACGCAAAGGAAGAGATTTCAGAAAAATGCAGAGTTTGATATTTTATTATACATGTGGCTACATACAGTGCTAATAATACATGTACATCTCTACATACAAGGCTAATAATACATTGCTACATACAGTACTAATAATACATCTCTACATACAGTACTAACAATACATTGCTACATACAGTACTAACAATACATTGCTACATACAGTACTAATAATACATTGCTACATACAGTACCAATAATACATTGCTACATACAGTACCAATAATACATTGCTACATACAGTACCAATAATACATTGCTACATACAGTACCAATAATACATTGCTACATACAGTACCAATAATACATTGCTACATACAATACTAATAATACATTGCTAATTTCGGTACACGTGGCTACTTACAGTACTACGCTAAATACACATGGCTAATAAAGTACTACGCTAATTACGCTAATTTTACATAGCTAATTGCAATAATATGCTAATTCTAATTATATATAGCTAATTACAGTACTACGGTAATTATACACGACTAATCACAATACTGCGTTAATTATACGTCACAATTTGCAGTAGGCCTACTATACTAAGTATTTATAAATCTTAAAGGCAAATTAAGAGGTGATTGAGACTCAAATGCTAATAAAGTGTCAAAGAATTAAAATTATTACTTGCAAAAGAAGACAAAATGATTTCTTTGATACGAGTTAGGCCAATTTCGTACTTTAATAGATTAATTTGTATAGGATTATTATGTTCTATATTAGAATTTATTTTGCTTTTATGCTGTAATGTTTGTTTTCTTTATATTTTCAGCGCCATTAAATCGCATTTCTGAGGATAATTTTTCAATTCAATCGATTTCAACCGGCGTGATTAACTGCATCGCACAAAATATGTCGGATACCGTTCAGCTCTTTCCAGGTAGGCCCCCTATGTAATACATTTAGATATATGTACATAATTTTAATAATAGGCAATACATCATAAATTATCGTTAATTTTGTAGCATTTAATATCATTTACGAGTATCACATATACCCATAGAACCTACTTGCTAATCAAAATTTAAATATCTTTTATTTGCATTCCACTGAAAAATACATAAGTTCCCAAGTGTTAAAATATTTGAACTAACGAGCCACTAGTATAGTCTTAGAGTTATAAGATTTAATATTAGATTAAATAGAGCTATTAGTTAATGGATAGTTAGAGTTAGCTAGAGGAGAGAGAGAGAGAGAGAGAGAGCAATAGTAATTAGAGTATAATTTCGTTGTGGTGTTTGCATAGCTCAAAACATTACGCCAAAAAATCAATTAATATAACACCTTTATTTTGGGTATGCCGTGGATAACTGCATCTAATGCATAAGAAGTGCGTATGCAACTAAAAGCAGTATATCACATGATAAAAAGTATAATTCAAAATCCACTGAATATGAGTCTACTTGGATTTGTCATCAGTTCAAATAAAACGCTTTAATTAAAGTTTATATAGTTAAATAAAAAAATCATGTTTTTCCTATAGAAATATGTTGTGGACGTCAAATATTGCAAGTAATACTAGGCCACTAGGCCCTATATAAAATAATAAGCTTGTAATATGTTGTAATTGTAGTAAGCGGGTAATCAACTAGTCTGACCTTTTGTAATCTTTTTCTTTCCGGCGCGAAAGTATCATTTGTTAAAATGCTTCGTATTTTATTTAAAATTCAGTTCAATATTATTTGTGCAAGCTATTTAGTAAACAGGGCGCAATGTTTTTGGATGCAAGTTTGCATATACAGATATTGCATAATACAGAAGCATGAACATATGTTTCTGAATATGCAGATTTTGCTAGCATTGCATATACAGAAGCATGCACGCATGCTTCTGTATATGCAGCGTTTGATGCATATGTACATGTAGACACACACATTGCATATGTAGACAAACACAACATGAGATGAATCCTCGATCTTTTTCTTACGTTTATGTTTCCTACTGTGTTAATAATTAAATAAGAACTCAGCATATTTTTTGTTCTAATTATATTATGTAATGAAAGACCAAATATACTAGAAACAAAATGCCTCTACGGATTTGCAAGTGTCCAAGTTAATCTGAACGTTGAGTGATAAATGAATGCAATTAAAAAGGGATAAATATTTAAATATTCTCATTGAAGCGTATGAGTTAAACTCTTAGAAACACGAGTAATTGAGAGATTTATTTTAAGTGCGTATGTTTAAGAGCAGCTTAATATTTTAAAAAACCTGCATGATTACAATCGTAGTAACTCAAAACGGTCTCTTCAAATACACACAGTAAAACTAAGCAGTTGTTGTTGTTTTTTCAGTCTGGTACCCTGTAACGCTGCAACCGCTGAACAATGCAGGCCTAATTATCTCTGCTGATGGGCTACAGCAGTTAACTCACTTCAGTCAACCACATCCAAATCATACATCAACTCAGCTGCTGCCGCTACCTCTCACAGTGGACGTTGGTGCAGAGACTGATTTGTTTCTGGATGATCAGTCGCTGCAGTTCAACCTGGAGTTTGTCGACAAGGAGATTGAGATCATGGCAAAGGAATGCGAAGCGCTTCCATTTCTTTCCTTAGATATACTGTAAGAAGAACTGGACGGCGCATTCAGTGAATTGCCTCAACTACCAACAGCGACTCTCCAGCCACCAACTGTGGCCACAACCATCCAACAAACTGAGGATGAAGAATTTGAGCAATTGATCCAGCGTTTGGACTACAATTATCGGCTCCAGGATCGGCCACAAGATGACGCGAAACCAAGACGCAAAAGAGTAGGCATGAAACCTTATTCCGAAACGAAATCAGGTAAACCCCGAAAGGCGAGGACGGTATTTACCGAATATCAACTTTATATCCTAACAGGAGTTTTTAATGTGTACCATATTCCGAATCAGCGGCAGAAGAAGATATTAATGAAGAAGTTGTCTCTTGACTACCAAGCAGTAGACATCTTCTTCCAAAGTAGAAGAGCTCTACAAAGCAAATAAGAAAGAGCCAGAAATCATATAAAAGTAGTTTAAGTCCGTCGAGCACTGATTCAACTATTCAGTGACATTTGTCTTTGAGTGTTTACACTGCACATTAAAACTAATATTACTACTAATAATATCATTATTATACTAATGTTAATATTAATACTGGACAATAGATCAGCGGACGATGTTGCAGGATCAACAGTGATAATTTTTAAATAAATTTTCATTACAACAATAGCCTATACCAGCTGGATTAGTGGTGCAAACAACTACAACAAAATATACATATCACAATAGACCACTTGTTGTGTTACGTCATTACATATTACGAAGGTCTTAACTTAAGATATTTATTGAATTTAATAATAATAACAATTAGAGTGCTACTGTAATCAAAACATCGAACACTATTGAGCCAAAATCAAGCCGGCGAGCAAAAGGAGGTCCAAAAGTGGTTCTTATTCAAAAATCCAGAAAATCAGTCCAATGTAGGGCCTAACCGTATTTAAACGAACGTTTTCTAAGTGGGGGAGGGGAGTGAGATATGTGTTTATGTTTGTTGTGTGCTGGCGTGGGGAGGGGGTTGAGAGAGTGAATGATTGGTTTTGGCGACAAAAAGAAGCGGATGAGGTTACAAATAGAATTAATAGAATAGAAAACATTATTTTTTTAACAGAATGACCCAACCTTCCCTTTCAGATATAACAAAATATTGTAATTTAATCGTAGCTAATAGAAAAATTTGCTATGAAAAGCAACATTAATGCGGTAAAAAGTGTTAATTAATTAACACTTAATTAATTAATTAAGTGTTAATTGAATTAATTAATTAAATGTCAATTAAATTAAGTTAATAAAGTGAAATGATGTAATATCTCGTTAATGCTTTTAAATAAACGTAAATTTCAATCCAGAAGATAGTTTTAATTTGAAAGATTTTATGCTTACTATGCAAAATTATTGTTTTATGTTACATACTCATTTCTCTCTCTCTCTCTTGAGTGCACTGCCATGTGGCAGGTTCAAGCTACACATTCATACTCAAAGTCTGCTTTCTCGCTCTATAAGAGCACTCCTTAGATCAACAAGTTAATCCTCTCACAATGTCTATGCCTTATCCATACCTTGTATATTCCATGAACTGCAATTGCCGCTAAAGAATACATTGAAAAAGAGTTAGATGAGAGAGAGAGAGAGAGAGAGAGAGAGAGAGAGAGTTACAGAGACCATGCGAAAGAGAGGGACTGAGAGAGACCCGATGGGTAAGCCTGTAAGCTAGAGCTCGATTGTAGGTTGTGGGTACCCAAATAAGTAATACATTTATAATCAGTGTCTCTAGAATCCGCCTACTCTCAAACTTTATAATTTCCTAATAGGCCTATTATAAGCCACTATAACTTCCTTGTCGTTGAGTCGTAGTTCCGGCTCAATAGCTCTTGAAACAAATATAAGACTACTGCTGGCCAGTTTACATGTACTGTATATAAGTGTAGTTGCTTGTTAGAACAATAAAATTTATTTCAACAATTAATCCAATATGCAATACTTTGATTAAATTTTTTAAAATTTTAGCTCACTAGTATAGCTGGCCGACAACGTCGTCGGAGATACCTAGGAACTCGCATATATACAGCAAATACTAAAGAATCTGCTGTAAAGTAAGCGGGTGTAATGATATGAAAATATTGACGGAATATTTTGTCAAATATAGCCTACTGTTTTATTTTGATATGATAGCTAGCTTATAGCCTATGGTATGCCTGGTTTAGTCCATAGAACTTGTAAATTATAACAATACAATTAAAATAGTCTTATCAGTTTTTGGAATACTAGTGTACACAACGGGGTTGCGAAGGCGCGCGTGCGGCCAGCGAGGCCTCCCGTGTTACAGCGAGGGAACGTATTTCTCTCTCCCTCAATATTGGGTCCTGGGAATCCGGGACGTCGGGTTTGGCGGCCCGAATCGTGAGTGGGGACTCGCTCCACGTCATCAAGTTCCTGTAGGATGCTGTGCATGACCGGAAGCGACTCGAGATAGCAGCTACTACGTTGAATAATCTTTTTCAGGTACCGCTTGTCAGGAGGAACCGAGGGTGCTGCATCTCGAATGGCCTATGTTCGTTCAACTTCTTCTGTTAATTCGAGGGCCGACCCCTTGCTTATGTCGTAGATTCTCTTCCGTAATGCGATTCTCGGGGCGAAGTGATATGGTGACCCGAACCGGGAGTAGAAGCGTACTCCGCGTCTGCTATATTTTAGGCAATTACGTTTGAGTTTCTGCCATGCTTCTTAGTCTTCAAAGTGGTTGTAGTAGGTAATTATATGATTGGTTGTTTAACTGAGACGAACTTAATTCTTCTTTACTCCAAAAAAGCTTCCCTATACCTTTTTAGACTTATTCTTCCCTATCCTTTTAATATTGGTCTTTCCGTAGTTCCTTCTCTCGTCCATCGATGCTGAAGTGGTGTAATGGGCCTTTCGTTTAATGCGGTGAAATCCGTGGATTGTCTGCTGGTCATTGGTAATCCCGCTTCTGCATCCTTTTAAAACTTGTCTTCCCGTAGTTCCTTCTCTCGTCCATCGTTGCTGAAGGTGGTACAATGGCTTTCGTGTAGTCACTATAAAATTTGTGGAAAGTCAACTGGTCATTAGTAATCCTGCTCCCGCCTGCAGAGACGAACTCGACCCAGGCGCTTAGCAAATACCCACAGAGACGGACTCGACTCGGGTATCGCCGTGGACTATCAGCCTCCTGCCTGCAGAGACACACTCGACCCAGGCGCTTAGCGAATACCCGCAGAGACGGACTCGACCCGGGTATTGCCGTGGACTACCAGCCTCTTACCTGGGCCTATCCGGGGGGACGCCAACACCACAATACAACAAATCGATACATCAACAAGACAAATACCGGGGCTACGAGCCTAGGCTAACAAGCTTTCGGCTAGACGAAGACCAGATTTCTGCATACTAATCGTACTTTTGCCTTGGGATTGGGATATTACGTACTATCCTCCCTCGGTTCCAAGTACTTTCGCGTAGAAGGTTCTGGCCTCCCTGAGTTACTGCGCAGACGAACCACGCAGAACCCAGTCTGATCTTGTATATATCGACGGCCGCTTTATATACTACTCGAGCGATCGACTTCAGCCAACCACAGCACTTCTCGCTAGTCGATTTACGCGCCAGCTGCGTCACTTTGGAAACCTAGCTTTGCCCACTTACAACTTCGGCTTGTATAATCTATTATAAATCTTTGGAAAAACCCTGTCACTTATTATTTATAAATAACTGCTGTATAATATCTGTTTTCGATCTATAATATATATTTCTTAATATATAAATCGTGAACAAGGCTTGTTCATTACACTAGCTTCAAATATGATTCTTGATTATGCTTACTAATATACAAAATGCTTTAAATCGCTTTTTTGATTTTTCATAATATAGCAGCGTCACTAGAATGTTTTTGTATCTTGAGTTGCCGATCCTTAAGACTGCGTCACTAACGATTTAGGGTATTAACGCGTGTTCAATTGAGTCCAATAACGCTCTTATTGGGACTTAGACGAATAATGACGAAGATGATATCAATTCTGCCACTGTATTAGCTAATGCGCTTGTCCATTCAAAACTTGATTATTGTAATTCCCTGTTAAACGATCTCCCTGAAACCCTTTTAATTCTTCTGCAATATAACATTATTTCAACTACTCTTCCTCGATCTGCAATAACAAAATTCAAGATAGCTTCATATTGTTAAATTACGGTAAACCTTCCTATTTATCTGACCTTTCATCAGTCTATTAACCCTCTCGTAGTCACCGCTTTGTTGTCTGCTCCATCAATATGGAACTCTTTAAAATATGATCTTCAATCGTAGGAATTGTATTAGCAGTTTCCTTGGCAATCTAAAAACCGCATCTCTTCTGGATCAGTACAGAATATAACCTGAATCAATACAGAACTCAACCCAACTCAGTACAGAACTGAGCCTATATCTCAGTACAGAACTCAGCCTATAGCTCAGTACAGAACTCAGCCTATAGCTCAGTACAGAACTCAGCCTATAGTTCAGTACAATACTCAGCCTATACCTCAGTACAGAACTCAGCCTATAGCTCAGTGCAGAACTCAGCCTATAGCTCAGTACAGAACTCAGCCTATAGCTCAGTACAGAACTCAGCCTATAGCTCAATACAATACTCAGCCTATAGCTCAGTACAGAAAGGCTGCAGTGCGTGCAGTAGAAAATCATGCGGATGATATTTATTCAAAGCGTTGAGTCTTTGTAATCGAAGTAGCGCTGTAATAAAAGACTAAAATCCCCAGCACGGCAAAACTACAACGACTAAACGCTTAGAGCTGGGGTAAAAACCCAGAACTATACTTGTAGCCTTAATAATAAGACTTGACAGTACTCAGCAGCTTTCTATCACGGCCCGTAGGCCTAGCTATCTAAGCCAGTTCGTTTAAAAGACCAGAAGACCTGTAGCCTACATGTACTGTAATATTGAGTATTACGGCAATCCTATTGTCTACTCAATATAGACTGTGGTAGGTCCTAAAGTGTAACCTATGCAGTAGCCTATGTCTAAAATTGTGCAGCGTGTAAGTGTGTTAGATAAGGTAATAACATTTTAGATGGCAGGTGCCAGAGGAGACTAGAAAAAATATTTCCTAAACATAATTCTGGAAATTATGTAGGCCTAAAGGAACAATAGATCTACACTGAGATTGTTTCTTCAATCAGTACCTTAGTAGTCACCTACTAAGCTGGTGTAACAATTAAACGTAAGTTTGCTGTGTGTACGAGAATATTATAGGCCTACTGATAATCGTACAAACTAAAGCCTCGCAATTGATCGAATCCTCAATCTCATTTGCTTCCTTAAGTCTATTTGACTTGGTAAGCCTACAAGCACCTTCACAAAATTCTATTTCTGGAATTTTGAGTTTGTGATTGAATTTAGCAGGGGCTTATACAGGACTTTTATTTCGGGGAAGGGCATATTATTTAGATCTTTCCTGTTTGATGGGAAACCGTTTCGGCTAGTGTGTCCAGTTATAAGTGTATGATTGACTGTTACTTGTGAATCTGAGCCACCGTGGATCAGCCAATGACCACTGATGAACTTAATGTTAAATTCCTATTTTTAACACGTTTTTACAAAAAGGTATAAAAATTAGAAAATTATGAATATGGTTAATCTAATAGTAAATTGAAAGTTCTAATATTATCATTTAATAATCCGTATAATTTTTGAATATTAAGAATGAGTGCCTTACCACTGGGAAAATATCACAAAATTTTTAAATGTCGAGGATGCCAAGTCATCTTTCTATATAATGCATATATATTTGTTCTTCCCAGTTTAAACTTTATGGACCATTTGGATATTGATTTGTGATATATATATATATATATATATATATATATATATATATATATATATATATATATATATATATATATATATATAGAGTATATATAACAACAACAGAAGATGGTTACGGAGATCTCAGCTTTGCCGACTGAATCGACTTCTACATATTCACTAATCTATAAAAAAGGCTCTAAAATGGTCTAAGTTTATATCTGAATAAATTTCATTTTAATGCTAAAAGGTACTACTTCAAAAACCGATGCATTGATTGTTGGAATTCACTACCCCCAAGTATTGTAAATGCATCTAACCTAAACTCTTTTAAAAAGAGTTTGGACGGTATCGACCTTAGCAAATATTTGAAAAGTTAAGGAATTATATTAAAAGCATTAATTCGTTATCTGTAAGGATTTCCTCCATATAATTATTTTTTATATTCGAAGTAAACTATTGTTTTTACCAATTTTAATATTGGCATTTATGACAACTGTGTGTAAAGTAATCTGTTTAACTTAAATTTAGTGCCTGTATTTTCACGTTTATGATGTTCAATTGTGCAATATCCTAATCATTTTAATATTTGAACTTGCTAAATGTACCTTTGTGTATATTTAGTATGAATACTTCCTTCTGCTTCTAAATTCGGAATATGTAAGTGCAACTTGTGGCCTTTATCTCCGTTCATGCGCAGATGCTGTTTGTGTATAATTGTAAAGTCCATGTTTGTAACATGCGTATGATAAATAAATAATAATAATATAAAAAATAAGTAGAATTTCGAAATATTTTGAAGTATATATTAGTGCGAAATACATACTTCCTATACGGGCCTGCTTCTTGGTATTTAACGAAAGGGCGCAGGTTCGAGACAGCGTAGAGACGTGATTTTACCCATCCGAGGGGCGAATAAAAATCTAGTCGTGTACACTTGGTGGTGTCAGGTCGATGGATAGCCGACCTTAAATAATTTTCTATCTATTCCTCTCCGTGTCGACCACTAAAAGGGATTAACGGCAAGCTAAACGGAAGTTATTTTATATATTAGTACTTAAAAGTAGAGTATTTCATATAAAAGGTGCTCATTAAAGAGAGGGGCTGAGAGATCTGGAAGAGATGGGAACAGTGGAGTGGTCAGCTTGGGCCAACGAACAGGCGGTCATCAGCAGTGTATGTAAGTAAATCATCTTAATATAATAGGCCTACTATATTTTTAAGTAAATAATTTAGAAAAGGCAGTAGCTAACTCCAGGGCAGTATGATCTCTGAATCATTACTGTATATTATTAACTAGAGTTGCTCGGTGAAAGGTTTTTAATTTTGGTTGATAAACGAGAATGATTAATCTTTTAAGTAGTTTAGATTGGTAGTGTGAAGAAAAATCTGACAAAAATGAGAGAGAACTTTGTTACTGTGAAATAAATAGACGATATGTAATCTCATATAGGAACTCGGTTTATAATTCAGATATTATAACAATAATATATTATAACAATATATTAGTGTTAAATTTATTATTGTTATAATATCGGAATTATATTAAATACAAATGAAATTTAGAATAACTATTGTATATTAGGTTAGAATATATAAAATTAATTTAAGTGCTATCAGGGCTAATATACATAAATGTAACGTAATAAAATTAATGTAAATTACTCTGGATGACGGGGTTTGCAATTCTAGTGTACTCGGCTAAGGGTGCGCGTCAATAAACTAAGTTATGCAACGTCGGACCCGGTTAGAACTTGAATAAGCGACCACCAAGAAAAACCAAGTGTTGTCAGCTCTCAATGATTAAAACCCTAGGTCGATGAAAGGCTATTTTTTAATCAGCGCCAGATGCAATGGATTGGATTATCCAAGGGCAACGATTACTAATAACTATGGAGTGAAAAAGGAAATAAATAAAACAGCAAATAATAACTAATGCACGGGCGATGTGGCTCTCTCTCTCTCTTAGTGCACTGACTACTGGCAGGTCCATGGTATATAACGCCTCTACTCATCTCTATCTTCCGTCTGTTTCTTTATGTTCACATACGAATGAATCTTAACTCATTTATAACATTCCTTATGATATATCATTATTCCTGAGGGATTCTGCTTATGATGATGTGGGCCCCCTATGCCTTCCTCAGCTTAGACTAACATTTATTGGGCAGGGGCGTCCTTCCTTGAGAATAAAATCCTGTTTGCCGATAGAGTGTGTTTGTGTGTAATATTCAAACATAAATAATATAACATTTATTTTTGTATATACTGTCTTAATATATATTTTGTATATCATATCTTAGCATTAAAGTCTTTTGTAAACATTTCTGTTTACGCAGTTCTATTCATTGGGTCGGTCATTGGCACATCGGCGGGAATATTCAATAACTGGCAGTTCTCAGCGGCCTGCATGTATCCTTTTAAGTGATGAAATGATTGGTTGAATGAATAAACGAATGAATGAATGAACGACCGCGAGTAATCCTTTAGAATTGTTTTTCTTCATGATCTCCTTGCTTCGTTTAATTTTCTCCATCTTCCTCACCTTTTTTTAGCTTAGTATCGTTTATTTATTCATCACAGCACAGATAATACATACAATAGGAACGTGCATATAGTTTGATAAATAAATAACAATACGAAAGAGGATACCATAAAAGAGCCATAGCTCTGTTCGGTAATACCATAATTAGCAGATATAGTCTACTTAAGTGTGAAATACAAAAATTTCTATTGCATTACTAATTATAGTACAAGCGTTGGTAGCCATACAATTGAACATTATCAAATTAGGAACTGGCCAGACACTGGCAAGTGAAACTCAAAATAAATTATAAAAAAACATCTCTAAATTATTACAAATTAAATAAGTAAACTAAGATCATATCTCCAAATAGCATTCCAAATAACCTTCGGCGTCTCTGTCAATTCTATTCGCATTTCACATTTTCTGACTCTCTAACTCTCTCTTATGCTTTCTTAACATAATTTGTATCTTGATACCGCTGATCCTCAGACCCGCCTCACTGCTCGTACTGTTTATTGAGTGGCCACGAGGAAAGAGGAAGGACAAATCGCCACCGCCGGGTCGCCGGTATGATTTTCTTTAATGTAATTGATATCTACACAGTGCGTCATAAAAAATAGTCCCCTAGCGAAATCTCAATAACTTTTGGCAAAACTCGAAATATTTAAGCAAACGTTTCGGAACTTCTAGAGGTGGAATTTCAGCATATATCCTGCTAATTTTGGTGAAAATATATTCAATTGTAACAAAATTACAGCCTTTCTACGAAAGAAGGGCTAAAATAAATTAGAATAGCTTTTACAGTACCGAATCAATTTTACGTACTGATTGCTATTGTTAGCAATTGAGAGCAGCACATCCGTAGCTAATATTTTGCTTATTTCTTGTTTAATTTATATCGAGATATTTAATTAGCAGCAGTAGGCCTATAATTCGCTATTTGATGATAGATAACCGTTGAATTTAACGTTTTTAAATGTTCAATATTGAATTAACATAGATACAGCCGGCGTTAAAGTAAAACCATTAAGCAGTAGCTTGCAATACTGTTTCTTTGAATTATCTAAGTTAGACGTCAAGAAACATTGGGAACCACCTGTAAATCACATTTGTAAACATAACAAATTGTGGATATGAATATGCAATGTGAACATTAAATCTGAAAGATCACCAGATAGAGAATTTATATTGCAAGACTTTATGTTCTGTTTTGTTGTCTCTCAGATATCAAGAGTACGTGACGAAGGTTCTGAAGTGTCTTGGTCCAATTTCGAGAAATTATTTCATCAGAGCATTCTTGCTAATGGCGTACGTAGTAGACCTGCATTACCCTTATTATTAATCTTGCACGTATATACTGCGGTAATTTATATTTTAAGCTTTTTTACTATATAGGCCTATACATTAGGCCTATATATACTTGTATATGTATATATTTATATACATGTATTTATCTATACAAGTATATATATATATATATATATATATATATATATATATATATATATATATATATATATATATATATATATATATTTATATACATGTATATTTATCAATACAAGTATTCAAGTATATATACTTGTATATATATATATATATATATATATATTATATATAGGCCTATTGATATAAATGTATATATATATATATTTATATCAATAGGCCTATAATATATATATATATATATATATATATATATATATATATATATATGTATATTACCCTTACTATTATACCTGCACGTATAACGGTATAGGGATACACTGCAGTAATTTCTATTTCAAGCTTTTTTATTATATATAATTATATACATGTATAATTGTATATATATATATAATATATATACACATATATATATATATATTTCTATTTAAACATGTATATATATACATGTGTATATATGTATGGGTTTTTTACGTATATATATAACATATGTATATAGGCCCTACATACATGTATATATACAGTAGGCCCATATTACTGTATATATATATATATATATATATATATATATATATATATATATATATATATATATATATATATATATATATATAACCATTATGCTGAAATGAAATATTTTTGTAATGCTTACAATAATGTCTACTATAAAATTTTTCGAACGTTTAATAAAGGTATTATATCGTATTGGCAGTGGTATTGTGGCTTTTGGCCATTTGAATTAGCCTACTTTATGATTACCAGAGATATACATAAGTATATCTGATATCAATTAAATAAGTTAATTGTCGCTGGATGCTTGGATAGTAAGCTAGATTTAGATAAGTCTGATTATATGGATTATGTTAATACTAAAAATAAATATGCAATTCAGAATGATGATTCTATTGGCAAAATAAGACATAAAGTTTGGACTTATTTTGAAGGTATATTAACCTAATTAGATTATGGAAAGTCGATCCTAAGATAAACGGCGATTTTAGTTTATATTTTCTTTTACTTGCAGACTCTTTAGTGGTTAATCCGTAATTTCTGTTGTTCTGTTCGTTAGTTTCTTTTCATTTCTTGTTCTGTTCTTGCTGCCATGTGTTTTGGTGAATAAAGATCATATAAATATTGTATAATATAACTATTATATAATATACTACTATAACGTATTATATGTAACTATTATTATTAGATTACATAATTAACTATTTTATTGTGTCTGGTTGAAGTACTGGAGTACGAATCTGTTTGCGTCATGCGTATGGCGCAGACAGTAATGCGCTAATAAATGTAATACACATTGATTAAACCATCGTCGTTTAATATGTTTCACTGTTACTCAGTTGGTGATTATTGTCACACAATATACACAATATAACTATATACCATATACATTAAACAGTGTATACATATATACAGTGTGTGCATATATTCATTCAGTATGTATTCTTCAATATTCTATGTGAATTTTTCGGCCGGTTGGAGGTTTGAGTCAACCACTAACCCTTCCATAAACCTCCATAGAGTCAGCTAAAAATATCCTCAACAGCAGAAAGGTTCAACTGTGACGATGATCTTACTTCTCTAGTGATCCGTCACAAGTGGAAGAGTCTAGACTATAATATATACAACTAGACTATACAAGTATAGTACAACATTTAGGTACTTATCTTCAATTATCACTTATTGGTCCTAGATAATATTCTATCATCCTAAACGTTGCTATGTGGTCGTCGTCCGTTGACTTAAATGACGTTTATTTTCAATTAATTACATTGAGAATAATAATAATAATTATAATTATAGCTGACGTACAATTCTGATGTGTTTGTTGAAAACAGTGTGGGGGTAACTGGATGCTTTCTGCTCCCCACTCTGCTCGGTGCAATATGCCTCATAATCTCTGCCCTAGTCTACCTAACGGTTAGTCTGCTCTCTGTTCTTTATATAACATCTAAAAGCCTATTTTAACGTCTTCCAGCGTAGGGCAATCTTTAAGAATGTATTTTACGGCAACTGCTTTTTTTGCAGAGTTATGTAGACGTTATGGAAACGTGCACTACTTCAATGGCTTAAATATGACTCTAAATAAAGAGTCCGAGATTTTCTACCATAGCAATGGATAAGAAATAGCTCAATAATCACTTAAAAGTAAAACAATAGAGAGAGAGAGAGAGAGAGAGAGAGAGAGAGAGAGAGATAGTTTATTTAATTCATGAACAGATTATATACATTAACAAAATTTAATAAAGAAAGTGTAAAGAGTAGAGAGAAAAGGTGTAAAACTAGCATAAAATCGGCAGATTATAACAGATAGCACAATTACAAGATATGGCTTTATTATTGCCATATTATACACTGATATACAGCTTATTACGATGATCAGTAGGATCTAACAAAACATGCATCTTAAAAGATTTGCAAATAAATAGATTGTAAAAATAGATAGCTCTGTTTAGTTTTTTTTTCTATTGACTGCTTGAAGATGGTTAGACACGTAGGCTGATATATAATGGGCCACGTCTATTTAATCTATAAATGCAATAGGCCCTATGGTCCTCAAAGAATATTAAATTATTTTATAATACCTCTATTATTTGTAAGTATGGTTTAAATTTTGATCATAAATAGTTTAAGCTATATAAAATCAATTATGGCCAAAACATACATTCATTTTAAATTAAAATCTTTTACTTAAAGATAACTTGGATATATTCAAAAGATTCATTAAAATATACTATTCTAAAACCTTTCTGAATGTATTCTGAATTTCTGCCATAATCTGATAGTATACGTTATCAGAATAATATGCAAAATATGATATAAAATATATTGATGAATAGTATGCATAATATGATATAATATATATTGCTATAAGCTTATAATATCGTAACATATAGTAACATATAGTAATGTATAATAATATAATATAATAATATATAATATTATAATTAGCATATGACAAGCAATATAAGAATAATAGCTTATATAATATAATAATAGAATAATTGTACTAATTAGGAAATTTTCATTAGAGTAATATTTTTATTTTTCTGAAATATTCCGGACATTAGTATTATTATTATTTCAGAAATATATGCTGAATTGCCGTCCGTCTTCTCGAAGTTGTCGAGGCTATTATTATTATTATTACCACTATTGTTAATATTACTACTATTATTATTATTATTATACTTGTTAATATTTTACATACTATAAATCAGCGATCTCTGATTTAATTGTTCTTCTTCTGCTGGAATCTGTCACAAGCTTATGTCAGATTTTGTAATCTGTCACAGGCGTCAGTGTATTATTATGATTTACTACACACTATTATTATTATTCCATTATTATTATTAGTAGTATTATTATCGTTATGAATATTATGATTATTAGGCCTATGATTATTATTAAAATTATTATTATTGATAGTTAATAATAAATAAGAATAATAATAATTAGGAAATAATTTTTATAAACCAGGTAATTTAAATTTCAGGCTGCTATAATGAGCGAGAGTTGGGAGCCGATAGAAGAAGCCCATGACTCGGGCCGCCCGCCCTTTCACACTCACAGACTGCCGTCATTGCCCGCAGGACCGCCTCCCCGCAGACCTGATGTCAGACCCGTCGCTGCTGGACCTAGCACATAAAACGATTAATCTTCTTAAGAAATAAATGCTGGCGAGTTTTCTCCATTTGCTGTACTTTGCTCTTTGAATTTGTTCGCATTTACTGTGGGAATACTTACCTAAGGAACAGAACGAAGTTGGATAAAAAGTGAAATATATCAACTCACGAAAGTTATACGAAAATAAATTGACAAAGAACTTATAAACAATTCAATTGAGCCACTGGCACTCTAAAGCGTGATAAAATAGGATTAGAAATCTCTCGCTTAAAGCTTTATTAGTTTCGTTGATATATTGGATGATTTGATCTTTAGCGAAACAATAGCCCAGGTTTTTGTCTCTAGTTTTTAAAATTTAATTGTTTACATACAATTTTTAATTTAAGAAATCCCCTAATTCGTGACCTGAAACAGGTTTTTACTCACATTTGCTCAGCCTACATTTCTCCCTACCCCCCCCCCCCGGTGTACCCACTAATGGTTGGGATCCTTTTCTTTCTGAAGGTCTAATGTATACGTGTTTTGTCTAAAGTCTCAGTTAAATGTTATGCTCTATTTTAAGTCATCAGATGCGCTTATTAGTATTATTTGCTATTCGCTCAGACATACATGTATACGCATTACATCTCTGTGTGGAGCTATTTTAATAGAACTCTTTCGCCAAATGGAAGTTCTTGGAAGAGAATAAATTGTTATGTGTAGGTGACGTAATTTGCGAATACTGTAGCTATCTAGCTTTCCTAAGAGTGGTCTCTCATGCAGGTTAAACCAAGTTTATCTCTTTCTATTCGGTTTCTAAGAATGTTCCTTAGTTTAATATCTCATCCCTGGACTCATTTTTCAGCCATTGGATTTGTGCTGTTATATCGAACTTTTTTCTCATCGTCTTGACTTCGATTCCATAGTGCTTATTGCTAGCAATAGCGAAATGAGAACTCTAACTATTGTTATTGCTGTTGTTGTGGATACGAGATACGAATGGAGCTATACATCTACATCTGATTTTACATGATAAACTGGTTAAAACGACAAATACAGGGAAATTTCTTTAACGCTGTCTTTATAGGGATGTTCAAATCGTTTGCAGATCAATTTTCGTATCGTTCTGTTCAGGCTAAACAGACAAAAATATATTTAACACATTAGAAACCCTTTAAATAATCTAATTACTGATTTAAAGCTGTCAATGTGTAATTTATTATTATTAACTAAAGAGTGTCAATGAGGAAGGCATCGGGAAATAACCTCAGAAACCATATTTTCCCAAGCTATAGGCTACATAGGGTATGGATAAGGTATATACATATACATTGTGAAGGGATTAACCTGCTGATCTAAGGAGTGCCCTTATGAAGCGAGAAAGAAGACTTTGAGTATTGATATGCACCTTGAACCTGCCACTTGGCAGTGCACTGAAGAGAGATTATCATTATCATCATTATTATTATCATCATCATTATTATTATCATTATTATTATTATCATTATTATCTGAAGCTGAAGCAGTTTTGTAAATAATGTCTTCGAATTGATAGCATTTGATAGCATACTGAACTTAAAACTACAGTAGTTTGTTTTACAAAAATTGTAGGCACATCTCCGCCATTACATTCATTACCTAAAACTTTCTAAGATCCCAGCGTTAATTAAAACTTTCCACAAATGGGTAGAATAACATTTGCAATATAACTATAGTGCTACTGTTGTCCATGATAAAATTGAGCACTATGGAACCAAATTATACCGATTAATGAGGGAGAGAGCAATAAACAGTGTGAACAAACTCCGGGTATTCAGTTCGAGGAAGGGTACTAATGTAATAGAGGCTGACGTGTTGGTCTCAGTTCATGAAAATAATGTGGATCAGAAAGATTAAAGAGAATAGCCTTTAACTTAACTGAAATGAATCGTAAAGATGTAGCGACTGATGAGTAAACGATGAGGTGATGCGCAAATTAGAAGGAAGAGAATTTCACATTTGTGGGGCAGCATACTATTTAGAATGTCTTAATATCGTAGGGGTACCGTCATGAAGTAATAAATGACAGATCCTTAGGTGAATTGAACCCTCGTGGGTTCGAATCCTAGCCGCGCTGATCTGAGAGTAAAATCTTGGACATTCACTGGACTGGTTATACGGAATATGGACTAAATTGCCTAACGGTTCAAACATGTGGTATTAAAAGTGATAGATATCAACATAGTTGATTATTTCACACTAATGAGTGTTTACTTTTTACTTTACTTTTACATACTGGAAGGGGCGCTAAAGCCTAGTTCAGTGCAGTGACAGTAGTGAATGTGTTTGTTGATTTAAAGTTCACTTTTGATTTTTTGATTTTGCACAGTTGACAAAATAGTCCCATATAGCTCATAGTAGGCCTACCAGCGTTATTGACGTGTCCCCCACAAAAAATCCTTGCAAAGGGAAAGGTCCCCCCAACAATCTTAGATTTCTGGGGGACCATTAACATTAGTGTCCGACCAGTCAAGATTTCGGGGGACATTTCCCCCGCAATCCCCAGTAATAAAAACAATGATATTAATAATTAAAAATAATTTCATTTCCCGTTTTGCGTCCGTCCGGAACACTGAGGAATGAATCAACTGTAAACTATACGTGTCGTAAAAGGCGACTGAGCAAGAACTGAGGAAGACAACGGGAAGCCATCTCAGATATATTCGTCTCAAGCCATACGATACATTATGGATAAATCATATCTTTTCGTGACTGGATTAACTCGTTGATCGATGGAGTGCTGTTCATGTACAGCGAAAGCAGAATGTGAATAAGGATATGTACATTGGACTTGTCCATTGGTAGAGTGCTATATACAGACTGGGGGAAAAAAAGAAATCCCTTAGCGAAATCTCAATAACGTTAAGAAAACTCCAAATATCCCTACAAAATTTACGAAGCTCATAGGGGAGGAATTTCTGCGTATATTCGGCAAATTTGATGAAAATCTATTGAGCAGGAAAAATATTACAGCCTTTCTACGAAAAAGATGCAAAATCAGTTTTAACAAGGCTTTTTTTTACCAAAAGTCTTAATAACTTGGACAAAACTCAAAATAATGTTAAAACATTCTTGGAGTTTGCAGAGGAGGAATTTGTACACATATCCTGCAAATTTGGTGAAAATATATTCAGAAGCAACAAAAATACAGCGTTCCTTCGAAAAAATGTTAAAATCAATTTTAACAAGGCTCTTTTAAACAAAAGTACCAGACATTTTCTTCAAAATTTAGGAATAATTTTAACAGAAAAACGAATTTTAAGCATCTTTTATTGGAGTAGCTAACAAGGTAGTTAAGGCTTAAACTCCACCACTTTAGTAAACGGCCCTTTTCAGGGTCGTTATTATCTCTAAAAGGAACGACTGACATTTCGAAAAGCCTTGTTAAAATTGATTTTAGCACTTTTCTCGTAGAAATGCTGTAATTTCGTAACTAATGAAACTATTCTCATCACATTTGCAGGATATAAGCAGACATTCCTCCCCTAGAAGCTCCGTAAATTTCCTAAAGATATTTTGAGTTTTCTTAAAGTTATTGAGATTTCGCTAAGGGATTATTTTTTGCCCCAGTCTGCATATATATATATATATATATATATATATATATATATATATATATATATATATATATATATATATATATAGAGAGAGAGAGAGAGAGAGAGAGAGAGAGAGAGAGAGATGGATAGAGAGAGAGAGAGAGAGAGAGAGAGAGAGAGAGAGGGATGCTACAGTGGCTGTTCAGTTTTTACTACTAAGCAATTAATATAAATAATTTTAATTACATGTACATCATAAAAACCAAAAATTTACTTAAGTTAAAATGTAATTTGTCACAAGATTTTTGAAGAAATTTTCTATATCGCTATCAGTATTTTGATTATGTTTATAGCGAGATATTGATTTTTGACTTGAATTTTATATTTGTTTTATTTATTTTCAATATCTTCCAAAAATATTTGTTTTATTTATTTTCAGTATTTTTTCAAAAAGTTTGTAAAAAGTTAAAAAAATATTTTCTTCGAAAAGGCACCTATTTTTAGAGTTAACTACTAGTTGAAAGTTATAACTAAAAGTTCAACTTTTGTTTATAGATAAAAGTTACAGAATTTTTAACAACTAGAAATGTTACTGCCCATCACAGGATTCCACGTACTTTATTTGTAGGTATGTTGATAATGTTTATTTCATGCAATTGACCTGTTAGAATGAACTCAGTCAGGCCTTGGTGCATAGTGTCATAGAAAGGGAGCAGTTTACATGTACATGTAGTAGCTTTTGGGTTTGTTTACTTTTTCTGTCTAGGACTAGCTCAAAGTCCATCAAGTCAACATTAACAGCGCTGTTTGAGACTGGCCGGTTGTCGAACCCGTAGATTCTGATTATTAGTTTGCTGAAAAACTCGATCATCCATCCTGCACCATTTTAATTTAAAATTAGGCTACATAATTGCATCCAGAAAAAACAAATTAATTTTACAATATGCGGTACAATTCTACCATTATAAAATTTAATCTAATGTACTCATTACTAAATTGAAATTTAACGGAAATAAGATACAGTAGGTTTCTTATGTAATAAGCTGATCTGTAAAGACAAAATCCCTGGGGATTTTGTCAACATTCGGTCTTCCAAGGTGGTCTCCTATCCAAGTACTAACTGGGCTCGACGTTGCTTAACTTCGTTTATTAGCGTGCAATTGAATCAAGTGCGCTAATTTTCGCCCACATTTAATTAAATTAGAAATTAAAACGACATTCTCTTTTTAGCATAGTTCTATATAGTGTTTTGACTAAAAACTTTCACATATCTAAGTTGTATTCGTCTGATTTCATTTCGCAACTAGAAGAAAACAATCAAAGAGATGCTTGAACTTTGCTGGGTCGACAACCGCCTCGTAATGTTAAATATTTTCATAACATGGATGTTTTTGGTTGCTCTAATGAAACAAATAGATTTGAAAGACCTGCGAGCGAATAGAACGCTCTAGGTATAAAACTCGTTCGACTGAGAATTTCACAGCATTAACCAATAAGTAGTGTGGTTTGTTCAGCCGCCAGAGTTGTAGAACTTTGCCAGCAAATACTTCGGACTAAATCTTAACTTAAGAAGGGGAAAACAGCTGGAAAAGATAACATCACATCAGAATTCTCGAAAATATTGGAAGAAGAAACACTTAATAGGTTAATGAAGTATGGAAGTGTACAATACAGGCAATTGGCGAGACGAGTTTACCAAGTCAGTGATGATCCCAAATCTCAAAAAAGCCAATGCTGCGGAGTGTTCGGATAATAGGAGTTTAATATAACACCTTATGCATCGAAGATTTTACTAAAGATAATAAATAATCGCATTGAGTCGAAAGTAGATATGATACTGGGCAAGACACAATTTGGTTTTAGGCAAGGATGCGGCACAAGAGAAGCAATAGGGTAATGCGGGCCCTTTGCGAAAGAAGCTTAGAATATGGCAATGACGTTTTGTATACTTTGTGAACTTTGAGAAGGACTGGATAGCGATGATGAATATACTGAAAGGAATAGGAATTGAATGGCGAGATAGAAGACTAATGTTAAACTTGTACATGAATCAAAGAGCAGTAATCAAAATCCAACAAGAAAACTCAGAAGAAGTTGAAATAGGACGTGGAGCTATTTACGCTGAGGCAGTGATGGAGAAAGACATGGAAAAGGATTAAAAGAGTAGGAGGAAAATTGTTACAAGATGTACGTTTTTTCAGATGACCAAGGAATGGCAGCGGGCAGCGAGACTGGACTGCAGAAGATAATGGTTAGGCTGAATGATACGGTATTGAAATATGGCATGAAGATTAATATCAAAAAGACCAAAGTGATGAGAGTGTCCCATAATAAAGGTGAAGTTAATATGGAATTGATACTAGTAAACTGAGATTCAAGAGAAGAAGATGATGATGAAGGTGAAATTATGATAGTTAAGATACAATTAGCGCAATTTAGAATACAAATTTGTACGCCGTAAACTACATTCAAAATAAAGATTGTAAGCGCATTGGAGTGACTTGTCATTATATTAATTGTAAAATCTTCATTTTTAGCCTAGCGTATTCTTAATTTAACTTTTTCAGAACCACAAGTCAGAGATAGTAAGATATTTGTAAAATATCGAGTAATAATCGTAACTGAATCGAAAGTTATTTTCTTTCAAAATGGAAGTGTCAAAGGAAATGGGGGCCGTACTTGTAGCTTTTGCAATCTGTCTATACGCTGTATCAGGCTCTAATAAGAAGAAGAGAAATTTACCTCCATCTCTACCACATCTCCCTATCCTGGGCTCTATTCCCTTCCTCAATGGACTATCCAACCTTCACTTGTGTCTGACGGAAAAGTGCCACAAATATGGAAAAATATTTTCCTTATTTGCTGGCTCAAAGTAAGTATCAGCTACCTCTCTTTAGACTGGTTTCATGAATGTTGCCCTCAAAATTAATTTAAAAATTATCAAAAGTCGAATCTCGATTGAGATAAGGCTGAGAATTTACTTTCTACTTAATTAATATTTAATCTATTTTAACTATTTGTTGAGCCTCTGTGCCTAGGTCTGTTGAAATACCACAATATTTGAATAGCTTTAAGATTTCTTTGTTGCCTCAGAAAGACTTAAGAAAGTGATTGTGAATATCTAGAACAGAAGAATAGCATACATGCTGCATATTGAGGAAAAAATATGGAAATGAGCCAAAATAAAAGAAATCAAGCTGCCAAATATAGGCTAATTGTTTTACTAAAGTCCAATTTTAGGGTAAATATGACGCTTTCAAAAGTAGAGGCCAACTATTAAATCGGTGGTATGCTCCTCAATGATAGTGATCGAATCTATAAAATGATATCTCGCTTGAGATAAAAGCTACGGAGTTGCTTGTTATTAAATTAATATATAATTATTTACTATTCTTTACTGTGTGTGAACTCTTGTGTCTTTTGACAGTATTATGCATGCATATAATTGTATGATATGGACTTGCACTGTTTTGATGTCGCTTTCTCCTGTGGTCTTTGTATACTCAGTAGCCATCGTGTGGTCTGAAGCGTCTGTTTATACATAGTAAAAATCTAAGGTTAACGTCGGTTTCCTCTTTAGCGATGTTAGTGACGGGTGAGCCCAGGATTTGAACCCGAACCTACCGATCCACGGTTGAGTACCTTACCGACTTTGCCACCAGCTCCAGCCAACAATTATTTAATCGATTTTTTAATTTGACGATACGTAGTTTGCAAGATACATATCTGAAATTGCCTTATGGCTAAGATCCGGACGTTAAATTCTTATTAATTAATTGATATCGTTTTTACATTTTAGTTTATTTAACTGACAGGTACATGGTGGTACTGAATGGGCATGAGCTGATCAGAGAGGCTCTGGTGAAGAACTCCGCAGAGTACGCTGGTAGAGGAGAGGTGTTTGCGGAAAAGTACATCTGGCGAGATCATGGAAAAGGTTAGAGAAACGTTATCAAATATAAACTTATAATTCGTTTTCATCTAATATAGATCAAGGGATTTTCCAAATGTATTACCCAAGCACAAATGTCAAAAGCAGTTATATCTCTTCTTGGGAGCAAGTTATCATCAATGTACTCTGTAGGTCGACAGGAGGTGTCAGTGACAATGCAAAATAGTGTAGCATACTATACTACAGCTGCTTGGTTTTAATTACAATGATTTCGATTCTAAGGCTTGACTTCCTGCTGAATAATTAACCTTACTGCTATTCTCCCTGTGTTAATAACTACTGTGACATTGGTTGGTCAGTTTTATCCATTAAGGAAGCTGTTCGTAGAAAATTTGTTAACAGTGTGGAACAGTCACTCTTGAATGCTTCACTGATAGTTTAACATTGTTTCACTCTCAAATACTTTTTTGCATTTGCATTGGTTGCTTGTGTATGTTTTGCACATATCTGTAATTTATTTCTTTATGCTTTGTCTGTGGATTTATTCATGAATATATATATATATATATATATATATATATATATATATATATATATATATATATATATATATATATAATTCCTGACGATACTCTTGTGACGTTAAACTTAGCTGAATGAGTCAAAAGGAACAAGCGAGAAGAGTAATTCGTAAGAGTTTATCATTTTGTTGGAGTTGGATAATAGCTAAAAAATACTTGTTAGGCCTACATACATGTATACATCTGCTTAATATACACATTAAAACAATAATTAATATGCATATAATGTATACATATAAAGTATATGCACAACTAGACATGACTACTATATACATGTATATGTATATAGATTTGCATGTATGTGTAATATACATGTATATATTATATTATATATACATATATAGGCCTATATATACATATATAGGCCTATATATACAGTATATTTAGTACAGTAAATATATATATATATATATTATATAATTTCCCCGTGTTGTGTCCGGGTTGTTTGAAGAATTAACCAACCGGTGACTGCACGTGTCGTAGAAGGCGACTAAAGCACTAAGATCCATACCAACGTCAGAAAGGGCATTCGGTTGGTGAGCGCCTAGGCTTCAGAAGTTGCTACAAAATTTAAACGAATGGAAAAGTCTCAAATAGGGGATTGGCTGGTGGTGTGGTGTTGGACAGAGAAGATTTGAGACAGTCTATTCGTATCCCGACTCTGGTTAACTGGGATTCAAGGGCGGATGATGATGATGATATTATATATAATATTCATTTAGTACATATATATATATATATGTATATATATATATATATATATATATATATATATATCTACATATATACATATATACATATATAAATATAAATTATATATATATATATACACTAGAGATGGGAATTTTATGAATTGCCAGAGTTCGGGTTCGGTTCGGTTCGTTGAAAATGAAAGTTCGGTTCGGTTCGGGTTCGGTTCTAACAAGGGTTCGGATTCGGCTTGCTTTCCAACTCGAAAGAGTTCGATTCGAGTTTGAAATGGTTTGGTTTGGATAATGTTGTAGTAGTTTAACTTTACCTATAATAATCATGGTTATGACAAACATGTTTAAAATGGTTTATGGTAAATATGCTTACAAATTCATTAAGTCATAATAACTGCACATTTTTTCACCTGGGTAAAAATATGACAATGAAAAAAGGAGAGAAGTGGTATTTATTCCTGTACATTTTTTAAAATATTGTAAGTTGACCAACTAATGTTCATATAGATATTTAGCTTTATTATTGTATCTGAAATATTCTCATTGATTATAACGAGCAAATAGAATGCTTCATCAATTTATTATTTTTTTTGTGACTATAGGCCTATATATTAGATACATTTATAATTAAGTGGAAATGTCTTGGCTAAAATTTGATCCAATATTTCAGAGACGAAGTGCAATTTAGTAACATAAAAATGTCAAATAAAGATGATTTGGTAAACACGTGTACTTCCATAGAAAAATGATCATAATATACACCGTTTGCTATCAACTGACCAGTAATAAGCTTCATAATTTGACTTAGGGTTTCAAATTTGAAACTCTCAGATCAATTATGAAGTTACGAAAATAGTTAAGAAATTATTGCATTGCTATGGCTCAAATTTTTTTTACTCCAGATGGTCTTAACACATATAGAATGTCATGTATAATTATTTGTAAATCTGGCTGCAAAAATAATAAGGTAGCACACTAAAATTAGAAAAAATTCATATTTTGAATTTAACAAGAACAAATCCACCTAGATTGAGTCAAGCATTTTCAGATTTTTATGGAATACTCTCATCACTTTTGTCTCTGATGTTAACCTTCATTCCATATTTCAATGCCGTATCATTCAGACTATCCATTATCTTCTGTAGGCCCGTCTCGCTTCCCGCTACCATTCCTTTGTACCACTACCATTTTAAAATTTGTGTCGGAACCAGACTTACCTGAATATATGCTGTTAGATACTGTAAGACAATTAACTGCAAAAAATAATATATTTTTGTATTGTTCTTACTATCTTTATTTAATGTCAGGCTGGTGAAGAAGAAAGGAACTACAAGAGCTTGGTTCAGTTCGGTTTGGACGAAGTTCAGGTTCGGTTCGGGTTCGGCCAGAGTCTGGGTTCGGGTTCGGTTCGGGTTCGGTCGGAGTCTGGGTTCGAGTTCGGTTCGGTTCGGTCATAATTCTAGATTTTAGGGTTCGGTTCGGGTTCAGTTCGATTCCCATCTCTAATATATACTATATACAGTTCCTGCGTATAGGCCCACATAGGCCTATATGCAGGTCTGTATGCATATACATGTAGGCCTACATATGCCTATATGCAGGTGCTGCATATAGGCCTATGTATAGGCCTTTTCATTATTTAACCATATAAAATAGGGCCATGATTGATTTCCTGTTAGGCATTGCTATGCGACAAGCCAGCGAAGCTCAGCGCTCGATACGCTCTAACTGTATTGCCGTGCTCAAGAACTTCGGATTTGGAAGTCGCACTCTCATGGAACAAAGGATTCAAGAAGAAGAAACCCATCTTATCGATCACATCCGCGCCTTGAAGGGTAAATCCTGGTATCCCGCGCATATTCTAGAATTCTCCACTCTTAACGTCATCTACAACCTCATGTTTGGAAAGAGGTTCCGCTACGACGACGTTGTAGGACGACAGTTGGTGTCAGCATGCAAGGTTATAGTTGAAACATTGGATCCTCTTTATGACATTTTTCCATATTTCGCTCGACTACCAAGCGCCCAGAGAAAATTTGCAAAGCAGCAGATGTCCTATGATTTCTGTCTGGATTTCTGCGAGGCCCAAGTGATTGAGAGTCCTGATGATCCGGAAGATCAGAATGATCCAGATAATTCATCGCGAAACTTCGTCAAAGAATATCTGAGACTTACCCGGAAGAAAGAGAACAACAGGGAATTGGCAGTTATTATCAGGTATTATTATGTCCTCTCTCTCTCATTCTCTGACTCTCTCTCTCTCTCTCTTTCTTTCGTTATATCTCTATATCACTCCCTCTATCTCTCTATCGTTCTGTGTGTCTCTTTCCTCTCTCTCTCTCTCTCTCTCTCTCTCTCTCTCTCTCTCTCTGACTCTATCTCTCTCTCTAATTTCTCTCAAAAACAGGTCCAAACACTCGGTCTTTCAAGTTGGTCACCCACGAAGTCCTAATCGAGTCAGATGTAGCTTAACTTTTAATTGCTGACTCGCAACTAAACCAAATGCGCTAAATCCCGCCGTCCTAATAACTAACTAATAAAGTTTCAGTTTGCATTTTCATACAGTGACGCAGGTAAATAGCTGAGTAAATACATAAAAATATCTATTCAAAGCAACACGTAATATATATATATATATATATATATATATATATATATATATAAACACGCATTATAGTGAAATGATCAACTATGTTGATATCTATCACTTTTTAATACCACATGTTTAAACCGTTAGGCATAAATATATCTATATATATATAATTATATATGTATATAAATATATATATATATATTATATATATTAATTTATATATATATATTATATATATATAAATATATACATAATTATATATATACATGTATATATATATACATGTATGTATGTATGTATATATATGTATGTATGTATGTATATATATGTATGTATCTTGTATACACATATGCTATATATATGTATAGGCCCTATATATACATATATATATATATTTATACTGTATATATGTATATATATATATATATATATATATATATATATATACATGTATATACTTTCACTTAGGTAAACAGGTTAGTGTTCTCAGGGATTGAAGCCCCTGCCCAGTAAACGTTAGTTAAAGCTGAGGAAGGCATAGGGAGCCCACCTCGTCATGTGCAGAATCCTCCCTAGAATAATGGTATATAAAAAGGAATGTTGGATGATTTAAAGGGCAACTCATATGTGGGTATGAAAAGGAAAGCGGAAGATAGAGATGAGTGTAGGCGGTATATACAAGGGACCTGCTAGTAGGCAGTGCGCTAAGCGAGATAGATATATTTTCACCTGTAGGCTTACAAGCATATCATACACTGGATCATGCCATAAAACTTACCAGTTGAGACGAAATAATTACAGAATTTACATTTAGTCTAGAAAAACTAAATTTAGGCTTGTTTAGAAAGTCTACAAATGTGTATTTATCATAATTGCTTATTTTCAAGGGATTTATTAATAGCTGGCACTGAGTCAACTTCCGGTCAGTTGAACTGGGCTCTAATCCTACTGGCCAATCATCCGGAAGTCCAGTCTCGTCTTCAACAGGAAATAGATTCCGTTGTACCACGTGATCGACTTCCATCTCTGGATGATAAACCACGCATGAGTTACCTGGAAGCGGTTATACTGGAGGTGCTAAGACTTAAAACAGCCGCTCCACTCAGTGTTCCACGGTTGACTCTCAAGGACACTGTCATCTCAGGATACGAAATCCCGGCAGGGGTCGAGGTAAACTTCAGAAATTAGTTTTCAATAATTAACTAAGTTAAATACAGATATCGAGATAGTCATAGAAATGCGTATTAAACTGTTGTTATCTTTAGTTTGATTTACTATTGCCGTGCCTTACAATAAGTATTATTATCTTTGTTGTACAAGTCTAATTATTATCTATTTTTTCACACACAGCTTGTTGAATGGCTTGATGTTAATGCAAGTTAATTAATTGAAATCATTATTCTGGAATTTTTATTCCACATGAAAGTTGGAACAAAAAGTGGAATATTAAATGCAAATAAATATATATATATTTTAACATAATATATCTGAATTGAGCCTGCCAGTGATTTCTCAAAATTAATTAGGAACACCTATTGAAAGGTTTGGCATTTCTCTGTTACAATCATTACAATTATTCTCTCTAATACTCTTCATATTCTTTAATGATTTTTTATGTTATTTATACTTAACTATATCAGGTCATGGTAAATCTCTGGTCTGCTCATATGGATCCAGAAGTGTGGAATAAACCGGAAGAATTTAATCCTGGTAGATTCCTGGATTCAAGTGGATTCATTATCAACAAGGAGCTGATGATAACATTTTCCCATGGTAGGATTGCGAGTCCAAATATAATTCCTGTTTCCAGTTGATTCTCAGTAGGAATTGATTCTCAGTAGGAATTGATTCTCAGTAGGAATTGATTCTCAGTAGGAATTGATTCTCAGTAGGAATTGATTCTCAGTAGGAATTGATTCTCAGTAGGAATTGATATTATTAGGAATTGATTCTCAGTAGGAATTGATATCATTAGGAATTGACTGGCATCTCTCATGCATTTACACGAGTGACTTAAATTTCAGTATTTCATCAAATCACAGAATGATGGCATAATTTTGCAGTGATCCGATCAGATCACAAAATGGTTGCATAATTCAACATGTTATCAACATGTTATCATCATCGTTATCAAATAATGCTGGCTTAATTTTACAGTGCTTTATCAAATCACGAAATGGTGGCATAATTTATCAGTGCTTTAGAAAATGACGACGTCAACGTTAAATTTATTTTAAAATTACTAACCTTACCACATCTACAAGGGTTGTAAGTCAAACAAAAATATCTCCACTTTTATTTTCTTGCTAGATCTATTTATTAGTAACAGACCAAGCCTATAGTTTGGGTCGGTATTGTATATTTAATTATATATTTAGGAAAAATAATTACTGTTCCAATAACTATTTAAATAACTTGTCTATATTCAGGTAAGAGATCGTGTCTGGGAGAGATTCTAGCTCGTCAGGAAATGTTTCTATTTCTATCAGCTCTCGCTCAGCAGTTCAGCATTCTACCACCAGAGGGCGAGACAAAGGTCAAGGACGATAGTGTCTTTATAAGGACTCTGACGGCTGTCAAGCATAAGATGAGATTTGTGCCCAGATTATGACACTATGTGATTGAAATTCGTCGATAAAACAGTTGCTTGCTATCTGTGAAGTATTACTCGTAATATAATAGTCTATATATTACGAGTAATATAATAGTCTATATATTATTTCGTGAAATTTAATGCTTCTCGCCAACATTAAACCTTGGAATTAATGTTATCTACTTTCGTACACAACATTAAACCTTGGAATTAATGTTATCTACTTTCGTACACTTAAAGACTCAGGACATTGACTTATGTGATTACAGAGTTGAGTTGGATCTTCTTGTTGCTAGCCGGCTTGATTTTGTCTGAATAGTGCTCGATGTTGTCATTGATGATTGTAGCACTCTAATTGTTGTTATTATTATTATTTTTATTAATATGAGTTATTAGTATTTTTATTTTTGTATACTTTCTTTTATTTTTCACGTCACGACTATTAAAATACGGCTGTTAGAGCAACTTCGCAGCCACCGCCGTTTTATAAGATTATTGCTTCCCAACAACTTTTTTTTATTCATTCATGACTAGCTTGGGACATTAACTTAGGTGTTGTGGTGATAAATCGCTTATAAATCAAAATTTAGATTTAAATTCTATACAATATCTTTGAAAACAGTTTATTGTAGAATTATGCTTATATGAAATTGGCCGTTAATGTTTCTAAATCGGTTATGTCTAGCATTGTAGTGCTCGACATAAATTGGGGGTATAAAGCTCTTGTGAAAAATTGCTGGTCTGAAGGTCATTGTCTAGGATTTAGTGCACCTGGTTTAATGTACGCTTCAGTAAACCAAGTTAAGCTCTGTTGGGCCCGGTTTGTACTTCGATGGGTACAACTTGGAAGGCCGAGTGTTGGTAGATTTGAACAAATATCCCCGAGTGCAGAATTGTTATTCTTAATCCTCGTTGTCCGCAGTGCTTGTCCTCGTTGTCCGCAGTGTTTTGTGCAGTTTATATAGGTAATGATTAGCCTCCTAGTAGTCAGTAAAATAAGAAAAACCTACAGAACAACAATTTAAGCAAGGAAACAGCAGGTCGTGCGTCTTTCATGTGTACAAAATATAAAAATAAATTTTACAATATACATGTACTCCTGCTCGCATTGAGTTATTTAGCTCTTAGTTCCCTTGAATCTTAGTTAATTGACCACCACAGTGAGTTGATTCCACCACAAGGTAGCACTATTATCTTTATGAGAAAATTTTATGTCATGGAAATACGTTTCTAAATGAACTTCTTTATAGCATTATTATTTCTTTATTGCTTTTCTTTTTAGCCTTCTTTATTGAATGAGTCAGTAGGGTCTTAGAAATATATCAAACTCTCCATTAACCTTTCAAATTTTCTATAGAGAAATATATTATTGCATACAGGACGAGAATCTAAATAAACTATATTAAGTTTTTGTTAATGATGAATTACTAGATAAATTTAAATGATTGCACAATTTTATTAAATAGTGTAAAGCACAGTTTCTTAAAATTTTAGCACCAAAACACTTTAACATATCAGTAATTCTGAATAATTTAGGTAGGTAAGTAGGTAGATTGTAGTGTGTTTAATGTCAAGGTTCAGAAGCACAAGGCTTCTTTTCAAGACGACTCGACACACTCGAGCTACCGTCACAAAGATAAGGTAATAGTAATTTACAAGTAAGTCATTACTGTTACATTAACTAATGTGACAAATTCATTGTAAGTTTTTAGATAAGTATGTTGTCATTCATTTTCAAACGGTATTTAATATCCAAATATCGCAAATTTCATCATTCATTTCTTCATCAGATGTTGCCCATTATTCCATTCTTCCAGTAGACTCTTTAGTTGTCGTTGATCCAGGCGAGGTAGGAGCTTGTACGGGTGTAGACAGACGGGTAGGCAGGCAGACAATGACGCAGCAGATTAGAGATACCCCATGACGTCACTCCAGCAACAACAGTGGCTCCACCACTCGGGCAGTTCAGTGGACCACCAGAGTCTCCCTGAGCATAGAATACAAACGTTAAATTATAAGACATAAAATTTACTAGCTGTAATTCAATGCTTCATTTCCATAAATCGCTTCATTCGTGCAATTTTTACATATCAGCTTATAGTAAAAGATTGACATTCTCACGTTTTTCAAAAGGTTTTTGCTTGAAATTTGAAACATCTGCTTGATGGTAGAAATATATTAAAATTTATGAAAAGTCTTTGAACTCTAGTTCTTCAGGTGTGCAGTTTAGTTTTAAAACAGGAACTCGTATTTAGCGTTAGTTCAACTCCAATATTTGTGATCAGATCATATTTGATTGCAGATCAGACAAAAAGTAAGCCAACATTTATGTTTTCTGTAAATTTCGTTGGAAATTGACTGCGATGGAAATATTTTATAAGTTAAGATATCAAAGAGTTCCTTACATTGCAGGATCCTATGCTTCCGTTGTCGTCCTGCAGACAGATGTGCTTGTCCCACACGGCTACTCCGGATACACCGGCCATGTCAAGCTGACAGCGAGCCGTGGTTTGAACCTGCATCGATGCCTTCTGAAGCACATCCGATAGGTCATTGGACGTCGCTGTTACATAATGACAGATAAAGTACTTATAAAAATATAGACTATATCACTATTTTTACACTGATCACTATTTATATCACCAATAATCGAATTATATTTATAAAATAGTACAAATATTTGACTTCAGGCTAATAGGCATTGTTTAATCCGACCCGATCCGATCCGATTGTTTATTTGTTTAAATATTTTATTTATTACTCATAGGCCTATTTTTATTTATTACTCATAGGCCTATTTTCAGTGTAACGGTAAGTAAAATATAACATAAAATTCAAATTTTTAAATAAGTATATTTTGCAACAACCAATTTATTTAAGAACATGTTTGAACGTCGGATGCTACTTGTCAAAACACTAACATTAATGTATTATTTATTTACTAGATGTACTCAACAGCAAGAATGCCCAAATCTAGGAACAATGGTCACTTTTAACTGAAACTAGATTTGAACCCCAACTTCTCAATCCTAAAGCGAACGTTTTACCAATGTACCATAGGCCTACGCCTCTCAAGAAATCAATTTCTTGAGAGGCGTATTTCAGCTACAAATTTTGTTATATATGTTAAAGGCGTTCTATTTAGGAATTATAAATATGACGCTGAGATGAAATGTATACTCGACAAATGACAGAGCTGTAATTATCGTTACTATTTAGAAAATATAAATATAAGGCTGCAATTAAATTTATACTCGCCAGATGACGGGGCTGTAATCAGCGTTACTTTAGACAGCAGACAGACACACGGAACTGGATTATTATATTTATAATATAAACTAGATTTCCATTATAATGTATGCGTCTAATTTACTATCTTACATGTTCGGCCCCAGCCTGAGATGACACAGGTAGTTCCGGCAAAGTTGTTGCTGTCATCGGCCGGTAGGGTGGCGAACTGGATAGTGGAAGTGGGGGTAATGGCTGAGGAGAGATGCAGGATAGCGATGTCGTTAGCAACCGTTGCGTCCCCGTTGTCGTACTCAGAGTGCTGTTAAAATAAAAAATGAACGATCTATCAAACTCTCTCTCTCTCTCTCTCTCTCTCTCTCTCTCTCTCTCATGGACCTGCCTGGCTGCTGACAGGTCCATGACCTGCCAGTATGCAGGTCCTGGACCCGACAGGTCCATGACCTGCATACTAGTATTAGTATAGTTTAGGCAGGTCTGTCATGTAGCGCCTCCACTCTTCTCTGTCTCCCGCTTTCCTCTTCAAGTCCACGTGAGTGGACCTTTAAATCATCTAAAATTCGTCCTCTCGGGCTGCCTTTGTTTCTCTTTCTCTCCATTCCACCATCTATGACCCCTTTTAGTATTAAAACATCAAACGCGTTACGATTTGTAAATAGCCTACATGACTTTCGCGTAATTTGTATATAACTCCATTTAGAAAAATTTATACTTAAAATAAAACAAAGTTTAACGTCTGATCCGTATCTCAACGTCAAATACTTAAAAAATTGAAACTTACACACTTATTTATTATTTCAGTATAGATAAACATTGTTCAGTACTAGCGGGGTAAAATAAGTTAATTTATTATCTTACCATGACATATCGGTTGACGTTAGAGATTTGGGTTCCACTCAAGTCTGATCTCTTGTGCAGTCCAGCCACCACTCTCAGGATACTCGCCGCTCTGAAACAGTACGTTTACTGCTGTTACCTAATATAAGAGCAGAGTACCTAGCACACAGTCACAGTTGTTATCTACTATAAGAACAGCTAGAGTACCTAGCACACAGTCACAGCTGTTACCTAATATAAGAACAGACCTAATATAAGAACAGAGTACCCAGTACACAGTCACAGCTGTTATCTAATATATGAACAGAACACACAGTACACGACCAAAAACAAAACAAAAAGCCATAAAGACACCACTAGCTTTAATTGTTACAAGATGCATTCTCCTGCTCTTTCTCTCTCTCTCTCTTAGTGCACTGCCTACTGGCAGGTCCATGGTACATAACGCCTCCACTCTTCTCTGTCTTCTGCCTTCCTCGTCATTTCCACATATGAGTGGGTCTTTAAATCATCTAACATACCTAATCTCGGCCTACCTCTGCCTCTTTTTCCTTCCATTCTACCTTCTATGACCTCTTTTAATAGACCTTCCCCCCTTAGAATGTGTCCTATCCAACTCTTCTTCCTATTTCTTAATACATTTATAAACTGTTTATCTGTGCCAACTCTCTCCAGAACTTCCTTATTTGTAGCCTTCTGAGTCCAACTAATCCTCTCCATTCTTCTTCAAATCCACATTTCCAATGCCTCCAGTTTCCTAATATCTTCCTTCCTTAAGGTCCATGTTTCACAACCATACAATAGCGTGGTCCAAACAAAAGTTTTCACTATTTCTATCTTTGTGGTTTCTTCAGACTTTTTGTTAATTCAGACTTTTCTCCTGCTCTATAGAGCTCATATTGGGTGCTAAGTGGCCTGTAAATACATATTAGGCTGCCCTAAAATTTCTGACTTTAACCACTGAATACCACCACTAATGAAGATAAGGAAAGACATGACTTAAATACTCACGCTCCATCGACGCAGTGGGAGGCGCTCAATGCCTTAGTAGCTCCAAGAAGAGAGGCTCCACAGCTGTGGGACCAGCTTCCTCCCAGTCTCTGCTGGGACAGCTGCCACGGGAACTCTCCCACTGAGGCATCAGTGCCTCCGATGACTCCAGAGTAACTGAAAGTTGGAAACACGGCTGACGGTTTGGCCTCAACTGTAACAGACAGCAACGAGACATTGGTCATTTACAATGTGTACATGGTAATGACCAATGTTAAAATAATAAACACATGATTTACACTAGTAAATATCTTTTTCCCATATATCATCTTCTTCCCATATATCCCAGTTTAACTAGGGGCAGAACACGAACAGTCTTTCTTCAATCCAAAAGACTTTTGAAGTTGTTTCATTTTTACACTAGTAAATAAGTCGAAAGTAATCACGAATTTAATAAATGTAGCATTGTTATTGATCTGAGCCGAATAATTGCTGGTTGTTGGCAAGTTGTCCGACAGCGGATCAGCAGGTGCAGTGTTTAAATCCAGTGCTGTCCCCATCATGCTATTAGAGCTATTAGAGCAGAAAATAGACTTTAAACGTAGCATTAGGCTTGCATCTCCATTTATGTAACAAGAACAAATTACTCGCACGTAGGCCTATTGGATCAGAATAACCTGTCAATTTTTTCATTATAGGCGAACTTCACCTGCCGAAGCTCTAAACTAAAGCTAATGTTTACGTAAAACTACTATAATGTTACAAGCGGTGTGCATATATCCTATCGAATCTGTTATCCCGTACGTGCTCAAGTATAGAGCGAGTTAATGCAACACGTTGTTAAGTAAAATGCTTAAACTATTTACTTGATAACGGCATCATGTTAACTGGTGATAAGTAAGAGATAGCGTTTTTATTGCCTAGCAATACTTCAGAAATTGAAAGTAAACAGCTAAGAAATTGATTAATTCAAATATAATTTATAAATGTTACATCATATCTAATAATTCAAAGAAAACTTCAAGCTTAAATGACAAGTCAGGGAAAATACGACATCGAGGAAAAGCATGTGTTTCCAAAGATGCCAAAGATCTTGCTCTATTTCCATTGGCACAAGAAAATGACCTTGTCTCACTACAGTATTAGAACAATTAAAGCAAATTGAAATAAAAAATAATTAATAAAAAGTAAGTAAAATGATGGCAGTAATTAATTTTCTCATATACTCACGTAGACCGATCGAAAGCAGAAGCGTAAATAGGCGAAACATGTGGAGTTTTTGTTGTTACTTGTTGTTCTCAACGTCCTCTGAAAGCTGCAGTTTGATTGTGAATGGCTGGGGTTACTTGTTGATCTTCTAACACCTCCATCAGTATTTATACCAAACGTAATCTAACGATCTACCACGCGTTAAATCTGATTATCAAACTCACTATCTCTAGATCAGAAGGTTATCGTAATCATACTATAAGCCTACATGTACGCAGTTGCGAGGGCGGAACGTGTAACATTTCTTACCATTTTCGTGTGAAGTTCAAGTCAAGTTCGATAATTAAATTAATACCTCCTATTAAATATCTGAATTGCAACAGATGCTCGTTATGTGGGAGCCGTCTGTAGTTGTCTCACTACGCAACGATGTTTTAGTACTTTGGACTAATTTTCTGGATTTTGGAATATGCACCGTTTTTGGACTTCCTTTTTGCTCGCAACTTGATTTTGTCCAAAAATCAATAGTGCTCGATGTTGTCATTACTCTGAGGTCAATATCTGGTTCAGCCTGTGACCCTGGTGCTGTGGCCCCGGTGAGAAAGGCCCCTGGGACGCAGAGGCCAGAGGCCATCCTAGCCTCGATCGAGTATCTTCTTTTTCTCGCTGAGTGCCAGCCCAGAAAACTCTTGTGGATCTATCTCTGGCTCCGTGGAAGAGGAGGAGGAGGGGGTATTGAGAGGCAGGGACGTAGGACGCTTTCTCTTTCAGACGGGCTGCGTTCAACCCGTTGACGATCACCCTCGTGCTCACGTGCTGCCCCAGTGCCCGCTTGTCACCCGGCGTCGGCACCTGAGGCTGAGGCTGCGTGGACTGAACCCCAGGTTTGATTTGAGTTTTTGGGGTACAAGTCGGGCACATGTTTTAATTTGGCTTTTGTGTTAGGCCGAAACAGTTGGGATGGGGCTTAGATTCTGCGTAGGTGCTTGAATGGCAGGTCTAAGGTTAATTCTGGTTGACTGATGGAGGTGTTTTCCATGTTCTTGTTACGTCAAGACTAACAGTGCCCACATAGTATTCCTGCACCACACAGCGTCTTCACCTAACAAGTCAGTGTTCTTATAGTCGAGGTTCAACTGTTCACCAGGAATGTGTTCATACAGCTCTTCCAATTCAGTGTCCTGCAACTCAACGGGCCCGTTTTCTGAATCGCTATAAATACTTTCATCGATACTATGAGCAGACTTCGCATGTTCAGACATAGGCCTCAGCACCCCTCTCCCTGCCTCTCCTGTCGTATTCTGTTTTTTAAATTTTCATCATCATCATCATCATCATCACCACCACCACCATCACCACCAAAATCATCGTCATCTTCATCATCATCATCATCATCATCATTATTATTTTATTGTTATTGATTGCCTTTTACCAACATTTTTATGTATTTTTCGTACGCATACGTTTGCTGTGCTCAGCCATAGATGCATCTAAAATTAGTAGAAAAGTCAACCCCCTGAGCCCCACATCCTTCGGCCGACTTCCCCTTCCCATTTATAGTTGTCAGTTGAACTCATAGAAAAAAGCTCTTTGGTCTAACACGCTTTCTTCAGCAAAAATTAATTAATATGAAGTTATGAACACACCCCAGCCACTTAAAATTGACAAATCCAACACTGATTTGCAGGGTCGGATCCAGGAATTTTTTAAGGGGGCCCGAAATTTTTTTTGGAGAGTACACATTTTTTGCTTACGTTTCGCCTTCTTCGGGACATGTGACGCAACCAGAAAGTGCTTTGGAGGGGGGGGGGGACAATATTTGTTCACTACTGAATTCGGCTCATAGAGCTAGTCTATCCCCGTATTTTACTCCCCCCCCAAAATCATACCCGTACTAAAATCAGGGGAAAACCTAAAATGCCTACATTTGT
The DNA here is from genome assembly GCA_905160935.1 of Enchytraeus crypticus. Taxonomy (NCBI): domain Eukaryota; kingdom Metazoa; phylum Annelida; class Clitellata; order Enchytraeida; family Enchytraeidae; genus Enchytraeus; species Enchytraeus crypticus. Next base: position 2,556,136 of record CAJHZI010000447.1, on the reverse strand, counting down.
TTTTTTAAATGTAGGCTAATTTTTTCATCTCTGAAGAAACGCAGCGGATCTGGACGAATTGCGAAAGTGACCTAATTTTGGTGGTAGGGAGGGGCGGGTTTAAAAACCCTCTCAGCCAAGACTGTTTGCACCACTGCTCCGGGAGGGAGTTCATATTTTTTACTTACACCATTTTCCCCCTAATACATTGGTTAAAATAAAAATTGAGAGTTAGTCAAACGGTCAACATTTTTCGGCCCCCCTTCCATTATACTGGGCTCCTAGTATATCAAATATAGGGCCCCTAGTGGGGCCCATATTAGAAAAAATTGAGCCAACGGATACTGAGTTCCATCTCGAACCCCCCCCCCTCCAACCACTGCCATTACAAACATATTTACACATCGAAATTGCCATAGAAACAATGAAAATATAGTTTTAAAAAAATTATCGGCGGGCCTAAGGGGGGGAGCGGGCCCCCTGGATCCGCCACTGCTGATTTGTGTTGATTACCTTAACTTAATTATACTGGTTCAGAATGTTGTAAGACTTGTATCACCAATTTTCTATCCCTACTCATACCCTAACGCTAACCTTTGGACATGCTTTACTTACGAGCGAAAGTAGTTTAAGAGAAAAAAATCAGAAATAAAAAAATTAACGTTACTTTAGAATATGTCTGTATTTAATGAAAATACAGTTGTTTGTTTTGTTTTTGTTATTATTTTGTATCCTGTTTACATTTTTAACCAGTGAAGAAGTGAAAATGATTTTATATATATTACTCTCTCTTAACTACACAGCATAACGGCAAGTCCACGGCGTATAATTCTTCAAATCAATTCTATCCACAGCCTTCCTTTTCATCTTTATTTGAATTTGTTAACGAATCATCCAGCATCCCATGTCTGTCTCGTTTTCCTTGCATACATCCTGACATCATCTCCCATAACAGCGCATACTGGATCATAAAGCACACAAGTTACTTGTTTAAGACAACTTTTTCCTTAGCATTCACGTTTGACATCTGTACAGAAGTACACACCAATGGTGGCCACATAAATGTTTTCACAATTTTATCCTTGCATTTTTCCTATAATACACCACCAACTACAACAATTAGAGTGCTACTGTCGTCGGTGACAATATCGGGCACTATTAAGACAAATACAAGCCGACGAGCAAAACGAAGGGTCAAAACGGTGCAAATTCCAATATCCAAAAATCAATCCAGGGATAAAAGAAATTCAAGAATATAAATACAAAAATATACAAAATAATTAGAATATTTACAGTTTTTATTAAGTCTTGAGAAGTTATGCGTCTTAACTAACTATATATATATATATATATATATATATATATATATATATATATATATATATATATATGCAAGACATAACTCAGAAAGGCCAATTTGTCACTATGAAGAGAAGCTTATGATTATTAATATTTTTATATTGTTATTGTTATCGATATTGATATTATTATTATTATTATTATTTGATATATTTATTATTAATAATTATTATGACCACTTTTATTTATTATTATTATTATTGCCATTTAAAATATACCTTACTCCATTAACTTGTGTTGTGTTTTGGCTCATTGTATAATAGATCAACCATAAAATGCATTTGTAAAAGCTGGTAATGGTAAGGTTAACGTCAGTTTCCTCACTCGAAAATGATGTCAATTACTGGTTGAGCCAGTGGCGAAGGCAATGTCATAGGAGACAACTAAGCAATGTCTGAGAAAGGCAATGTGAAATCATTTAAGAAGGTATATTAAGGTTTTGTAAGGTAAGGCTTAGCCTTTTTGATCAATGGAGTCGGACTGAGTACATTATGTACCTTGAATTGGTCATTAGCAGAACACTAGAGAGGTATTTTATTAATAATATTATTCAAAGCACTGAGCTGCACAGGACTTTTGGCCAACAGGAAGAGGAATATATATCTTAGACTTGTCAATTGGTAGAGAACATAATATGGAATAAATTAAATTAAATTTACACTTAAGATTTACATTTAATTTAATCAAGCCAATTATAATTTAATTTTTTAGAATTTTAGTGAAATTTTAGTTATTTAGGTGTGTATTTAATTAAGTCTATTCGTATCCCGACCCTAGTTAAACTGGGATTTAAGGGGAGATGATGATGATGACGATGATTTAATTAAGTATGTAATGTTCTGCATTTCAGGCATACACAATGGAATCCTCTAAGATGTCAATCTACATTTGTCTCTGTGGTATCCTTCAACTTTGTGCCTTTGTCTTGTTCTTGAAAGGATATCTGCCTATGAAAGTCACAACTTCAGACTTCTCAACCATGGACAATATAAGATTTAGCTTGGATGAGTCATGCAGCAATGTATCATACGACTCAGCTAGCATAGAGAACAAATGTTTCACTCCGAGAGTTTTCAACAGGGTGGTATTCATTCTCATTGATGCGTTAAGAGCTGATTTTGTGTTTTCTGACATCGACAAAGGAAAGGAATATCGTATGAAGTTTGTTCAGAAGATGCTCAAATCTAAAGATGCTTTGGGATTTGTTGGCAAAGCTCATCCACCCACCGTTACACTGCCTAGAGTAAAGGTTACGATTTTTAATGCATATACTTGTTATTTATTTAGTCTATTTTAGATTTATTCTGGAGTCAAGATTTAACTGATTGAGTTTTGATTTGTTCATAGTTTAAAATGGTTTCTTGTAAATATAGGATAAGTGTATTTTGAAAAATTGCTGAATTAATCTTTAATTAACTTTAAGACTAAATTTTAAAATTGTCTATAAATGTCACAACCAAGCGCCTACATAACTGATCTACGTAAGTACCATCTACGCAACTACCAATCTACGTAAGTAAGTACGTAAGTGTACCAGGCTCTACATTTATGGAGCAGAAGATTTTGCGATCGTCTAACCTGGCCTACTTGAAAAAATGCTATTCTATGGGCTAAAACAAAGATGGGTTCCTGAGCTTTCGGCATCTCTGGGTCACCTTCTGGAACAATGATCCTGTCAGTCTGTGAGAGTATAATCTCTCCCTTTTATACTTCCATAAAAAAATGTAAATTGTCGTATTAGATCGTGCATAAATTTAAGTACACTAGCACTGCTATGGCTTGTTGCATAGCGTGGTAGTTATAAATATTACATCATTATTATTATTGTTACTATTATTATTGATTTTATTATTATTATTGTTATTATTTAGCAAGCTGCTCTAATAGTCTGCAAAGGTAATCCATATTAGAAGCACTTCTGCATTCCAGGTCAAAGTTTACTATATGAAACTTGTAAAGTAGTATACCGTATAGTTTAAATGCATTTAACAGTGTTCTTATCTAGAATCGGTACTTATAATGTGAGTTCCCAGTGGCAGTTGCTTATAATTGGGCCTCTTGATATACGAGCTTCTTAAATTCTGATAACACTGCAGCCATAGAGCACAACTGGGTTATTATATATCAACTCTTCCAAAAGACTATATTTTGACACCCTCATGACGCAGATTTTGATAATATTTACTTTATACATTTGTAATTTATGGGCAAAAATTTCCAAACTGTTTCTTTTTTAAAATTGGACCAACGGGTCCAAAGTTACTACCTGGTAAATATTCGGGTCGTCACGAAGACCCATCTTATTCAAACTGCTCTAACTCTAAAGCTTTCACCTCAACACTTCATTCTGGTGTCGTTCTTTTACAAATTGAGCTTTCGAAAATCTGCAAGAATAATATTTAATTATATTATAAGAAAAGGAAATTTTTGGCCTCAAATTTGGTCATGTGGAGCAAAATATTTTTAAATTTTCTTAAGTATTAGTGACGCTTGAACATGTTTCTAGTGATCCTGAAAAATTAGGATGTGGTTTTTTGTAACTGTTTAATAATAATTTTGAAAATTGATGAAAGGATACTAACTGCCTCTAAGAAAATGGATAAATACTGTTGTCTGTCCTTGGGGTATGATGTTAATCTAGTGGCTTTTGATACCATGGTCCCGATGAATCCCGATGAAGTTGACTTCATCAATGAATCCATCAAATATACAGATTGTTTCTTTGCTGTCTTTACATGTAACTGTTATCGTCCTTTTACCTTTGATGCAGATTTTTGAGATTTGTTTTATGATCCTTTGTATATAAGTTGATTTGTATTGAGGGAGCATTCCAAATAAAACTCAATTAATAAGCAAGCATAAGTCGAGAACCTTATTTTCTTATAGCTGAAATGTATTTAACTCTAAGGCTATCACAACGGGCACAGTGCCTGGATTTGTGGATGTCATATACAACGTCGACACAAAACGTCTAACGGAAGATAATCTCATCTCGCAGCTCCGGCGGAACGGGAAAAACCAGGTTTTCTACGGCGATGACACGTGGCTGAGACTATTTCCAGAGCATTTCAGGAGATCTGAGGGTGTCGTGTCGTTTTTTATAATGGATTACAAGGAGGTATTTAGTCTTCTCTTTCATCTATTGCAGTTCAAGCCTGTTTACGTTTTGCGTTGTCTGTATACTTATCATTCACTGCACTGGTCTTAAGGGAAAGACTAATCAATAATGTAGAGAGAGACAACTGAGAACCACATCATGTGACAACAAGCCATATTTAATTCAGGTTGGAGATGACGTTAAGTATTGTGGAGACCATAGTCTTTGTGACGGATTCATCTTAATTATTTATGGAGTGCTCATTGGAGAGCTTACTGGTAGGAATATGTGTATTGGACCTTGAAATAAATTTATTTAAGGTGGCTGTTGTGTACTTATATTTGTGTCTATGAAAATTAAAGAGTGAATATAAAGACCATTAAAGACATTTACTCTTTCTGCTCTAGGTAGATGATAATGTAACACGCCATCTAGCCACAGAACTCTCACACAGCGACTGGGATGCCATGTTTCTACATTACCTGGGACTTGATCACATCGGACATCTTGCTGGTCCTTACTCTAGTCTTGTGGGTCCTAAGCTTAAAGAGATGGACGACATTATTCGCACTATCTACAGAAACATTTCTCAACAGGTTTCTGTTGCAAATAGTGAATGTAGAAGTAATAGGGAATGTATAAATTTACTTTGTAATAAATGTTAATAATTATTAATAATTATCTCTCTCTCTCTCTTTATCTATCTCTCTCTCTCTGTTTATTTGTCACTCTACCTCTGCCTGTCTGTCTCTCTGTTTCTCACTACGATCTCTCTCGTTCAGGGCACTGACAAATAGGACGGTTATATAGCAAAAATTAAAATTATTAGCAACAAGTTATTGATATTCATTTAATTATTGTTAGCATGTGTGCAGGAAGATGACGGAAGTTCTTCTATAGCCTTAGTCCTCCCTCAGTTTATGTAATAATTATATTTCATCATCATCATCATCTTCTCTTAAATCACAGTTTAAACAGGGTCAGGATACGAAGAGATTTTATAGTAATTAATTAATTAATTTTAATAATTATATTTAAATTCAGTACATGTTATGATAATAAACGTTTCAACTTGAAAGCATGCAATCTATAAGCCAATATGATGTGTAATTATGTTATGATGTGTAATTGAGTGTAGGACGCAGCTAGCGGTCAGTCATCGCTGATAGTGATATGTGGAGACCACGGGATGAGTGACCAGGGCAGTCACGGTGGTTCCTCTGCTGCTGAGATATCAACTGCTCTCATCTTTATTAGCTCCTCCTTTAATTACAGCATAGGTACCTATCAAAACTTGTCTTATTATCTCTACATGTGTACCTATCAAAACTTGTCTTATTATCTCTACATGTGTACCTATCAAAACGTGTTCTATCATCTCTACATGGGTACCTATCAAAACTAGTTCTATCATCTCTACATAGGTACCTATCAAAACTTGTCCTATCATCTCTACATAGGTACCTATCAAAACTTGTACTCTCATCTCTACATTGGTACCTATCAAAACTTGTTCTATCATCTCTACGTGGGTATCTGTTAAAATATTACTTTCATCTTCACTTTAAATTAAAACCAGGTATTGTCTGATGTTTTCCTATTGTTTGGCTTTATTTTAATTTATAACACTATTCTATCAGAAGTTATAAATTTGTAATTTATGACATCGATACCATCAGGAGTATTTTTCGTGTTGACCTGGTCATTTAACAATAAACCTGCCATAAAGTGCACATGTCTTAAAATGTGACTAAGCTAGACTGAGGAAGATCAAATTGTGATCACTTAGAAGCCACATTTTTTCCAAGCTATAGCTGCATTAAAGTGTGGATATGGCTTAGTCTTTTGTGAAGAGATTAGCTTATTGATCGCTGTGGTGCTCATTATGGATTACGAAAGTAGACTGGGTATGGGAATATATACCGTGGACATGCCACTTGGTACAACACTATGGAGTGAGGGAGATCATCAGAAGTTTACAAGCAAATCAGCGCTGCAGTACATTAAGACATTTAAAAGAACTTTTTGGAAGTTATTTTACCTCTGCACTAAATTATAAAATAGCTTCTGTTGTCTGAATTTATCTTAACTGCTATATTTTAAATTATCATAGTTACTTTTATCTTACTTGCTGCAGCATCTATGCTTCAAATTATAACCTAGATTTCATTCGATGTCATCAGCTTTGTACTATATCCTACCCTAGGTACTCTCCGATAAAATTTATTTTTTCATAATTATGTGGATTTAGCCCTATGTTGCTGTTACAAACAGGTGGTTTTGATGAAGTTGAACAGATAGATATTGCCCCTACTCTGAGTGTACTTCTTGGGCTGCCCATACCACGTAACAGCCTGGGCGTGCTCATTCTTTCTGCCCTGACACCGCTGAACGTTGAGCAGCGTCTGCGTGCAGTGTACAGCAACGCTAAGCAGCTGATTGTTGTTGTTGAGGATACAGCTGATGACATACAATATCGTATGTACATGTATATTTGCCGGAATTTGTGATCCTAGAATCCATAAAAATTATGTTTTAAGGATTATAGAGTCCCCAATACATGATTTTAATGTCTGGATTTTACATTCTTCTAAATCTGTTTTCCAGTGTTTCAATCCTACAAAATATTCTAAGGCCAAATTTTGTATTCAACCAATGGCACACAGAAGGATGAAAGTAAATAGCTAAGTACACCCTGATAGACGAGGTATTGAATGTCTTATTAGCTTAGTGCATATAGCTACAATATAGAAATGATTAACTGAAAATAGCCGAGATGCGTCTAGCATTAAGCTACATAGTTTGACAATTTGGTAGAAACAAGTGTTTCAAACAGTGTTACAATTGCATATTTATGTAACTCTGCTGTATTCAGATCCGGGATATGAAGAACTGCGGAGGGTTTTCGATCTCCACGCGGATTGGTTGAAGAAATGGCGCAGTGAACTATCGGCTGTGGAGAGAGATGAATTAGCGCGTGCTGGAGAAGAGATTTCGGAGATGTACGTGAGGTCGTTGAAGAGAATGAGAAATGAGATTGTCAAGCATCAGTGCAGCTATGATCTCATCTCCATGACATCTGGCATTTTCATAGAGGCTTGTGTATGTATGTCTCTTCTCTTCTCCTAAATAATTGGATTTAATTTTTATTAATCTATTCACCTGACGAGCTAATTTGGCTAATTTCCATGCTCAAATTGTGGGCGGGGTTTAACGCACTCGATAAGGCTTGTGCGTCAGAAGAGAAGTAATGCTTTGAGCTTGATCAGTAATTGGATACTGCTCTCCATGGCAGACCGAGTGTTGGCAGCTTTAAATGAATTCCCCAGGTTGTTGGAAGGTTTATTTTTAGATGCATTCATGCTACAATCGATTATATCAAAGGCTACGATTACTAATAATCAAGGAGAGAAGGAGGAAATGATAAAAAACAACAAAAACAGGTAATTATTAAAACTGTAAAACGTCTGTGTTCTCTTGCATGCAATGACATAAACAAAAATATGCTCCTAACTACTAAACCTAAAGATAATTTCGTGTGGCAAGAGAAAAGGCAACGTAGTCTTAAAATCTGACCAGTGCTCCATCAGGCACTGTAATGTCCATGGTGCAAATACATGCGAACATTCAGTTGTTTCACTTTTTACTGAAAACAACCTCTCATCAGGCACAAATAACACACGATGAAAGAAAGAATCTTGGCACTATGAGATTCTGAAAATAAATAAATAAATGCAGCATAAATACAGTACTTAACGTGTTCATTTTCACTTCATCAATTTGTGTTAAATGGTGGAGGATTGGTTGTACATTGATAATTTAATATGTACTCCAATCAATAGGTGCAGAATCAAAACTTAGTCCGGTGTTGAGCATGAATATATATTTGCTTAACCGGCTAGCAATTTTAATGGCAATTAAACAGTCTAATTCAGGTCCAGTAGCCCTTATACCAACACACACAGTCACACACACACACATAACATAACAACAAAAATTAGAGCTACTGCCGTCCATGACAATATTGAGCACTATAGAGACAAATCCAAGCCAGTGAGCAAAAAGAAAATCCTAGACGGTACAAATTCCCAAATCCAGAACACCGTCCAAAGATACCGTCCAAAGTGTTCAAAGGGAACCAACTGAGCAATTAGCAAAACAATTTATGGTTTTTGTTTCTTTTCAGATCTGTCTATATCTGCTGAGTAGTACAAGATCATATTACATAAAACTATCAGACAGACAGAGACCACTCTCCTATCTCTCTGTGCTCTGCACGGGCATAGCTTCGTGCCTCATTTACTCTTTCATTTCTCGCCGAGTTACTGGTCTGTGGAGTTTCGATTGGTGGTTTTCTCTCACTGCTTCGGCGATCAGTGCGTCAGTCATTCTTCTTGTCTCTCAGATAAGTCTCTTATGTCGGACGCGTTGTGTTCTGCGCTCAATATACCTGCAGTTACGCAAGGTCTGCTGTAGTCACATTCTCTCTGTCTGCTCTTCTGTAGTCACATTCTCACTATCTCTCTCTCTCTGCTCTTCTGTTGTCACATTCTCTCTGTCTCTCTCTGTCTGCTGTTCTGTCGTCACATTCTCTCTATATCTCTGTCTGCTCTTCTGTAGTCACATTCTCTCTATCTCTTACTAGTGCGTTGCTAATAGGCAGGTTCAAAGTGTATATTCCGACTTGCAGTGTGCTTTCACTCACTATGAGGAGCACTTCATCGGTTAAAGGCTAAAGACATGTTTTACGTCAGTTTTCTGCTCGATAGCATGTCAGTGGCGGGGAAAGCTCTGGGTTTGAACCTTGCACTTACTGATCCGCCGTTGAACTGCTAGCCAGCACGCCACCGGCTCAGCTAAGATTTAGTGTCAGATGAGTATTTCAATTTCTTATGAAAAGGCTATGCCTTACGCATATTAAACATAGCGTATAGCTTGGGAAAAATATGGCTTCTAAGGTGATTTATCTTTGTCTTCCTTTATTCTTGCTCAGTGTGTCTTACAGTTAGTGTATTATTATGTGGTCTTGAAATAGTACGGAATTAACCTCTTTATCTTTAATGTTTGTTGTTTTCTAATTTAATTTTAACAATTATTCAAAGCTTGTTATTGTGTATTCATCTCTTTATATCTTTATGACTTGTTGTTTATAAATTATTAATTGCAGTTCAGCAATGACCCAGGGTGTTCTGTTGTATATTCACAGCAACTATTCCGTAGTGATTGTAATTTTTATAAAATTTCTGGAATTACTCTCAGTGTTCCACTAGTTAAGTTCATGAAAACTATTAGCTAATATATATGCATCTTTATTTCACCAAAAATATGGTAGCATAGACTAAGTGCAATAAGTACACAATGTAAAGCACAAAGTGACATCATGTTCAGCGAAATAGAACAAAGAGATAAAGTATTCGAAACGAAAAGAACATGAAACATCACACACATGTACTCGAAAGCGTGCAATAAACAAATTAATTAATTAAATTAGAGAAAATAATAGTCTTTTACTTTTTCAGTTATCGTGCATTAATTTTATGTTTTATTTAGTTTATTATTTTTAAAATATACACGCAAATAATACTTCCAGTTTACTTTTGATAAATCCGTAACATTACATCCATTAGCCAATACAGCAATTGTACTCAGACATTAGTTTGCATAATTCTTCATGTCTATAATCAATAATTTCACAGTAATGGTTACCCGTTGAACTTAGTTTTTTTCTTAGTTAGTTGAACTAATTCTCTACAGCAATATAAATTCAGAATATATATTTATCAACGATAGTGATGATCATATGTTGTTGATACACTTTAATTTCACTGTTATTAGATAAATATGTTATATTTACCGGTATGTTAGGTCTGTCGTCGTATCAAACGAAACGACGAAGGTACTACTTTACTAAGTAGATATAGTGAAATTAAATTTAGATTTGAAGTAAATTTAGTGTGCTTATGAAATGCTTTTCTATGATCCACTTTGACTCGCACAAAAATATTTCCCTGCGATATACTTATATGACTAATTTATAGCACGCATTTGATTGTAGATATTTAAGGGCATGCCTGGCACAGTCGCTGCGAGATTGTTTCTTATGTTTGGTACCATTCTTCACGTAGTCAGCCTGATGTCAAGCAGCTTTGTGGAGGAGGAACATCAGACCTGGTACTTCCTCACCACCTCCTTCCAGCTTGTTCTTGTTCTCTGCGCAGCTCTCAATGCACTGGACAGCAGTGAGCAGGATAATAAAATAGACGAGAAGGATGCTAATAACAGAAATTATCGCAATATACTGAACGGCGGTGATCGGGATAATAATAACAAGGAGGAGAACGCCAAGAACAGTAATGATATAAATTCTGAATTTGACAGATTGTCTCGAGGAACTAAACCGGTGATGTACAGTTGGAAGGAATTTCTGCTTCCTGTTGTTGTATGCTTGGTGCTTGGTCGTATAGCAAGGTCTATGAATCAGACTGGCGACAAATGGTCGCATCTGCCTGATATTGGTGACTGGTTGATTAGGTATTTCTTAATTTTTCATTGGTTTTGTCAAAATGGTAGCTCATTGATATATATTTAAAATGTCTGTTATCTTGTTCTTCGAAGAGCACCCTATCGACCAACTAGTGAATCGCATCGGTTGGGCTATACTATTTATCAAACAATGTATCATTAGTGTGTAATTGCACATGTTATGTTGCAGTCTTTCTTAACCTGCTCTTCTATTGTAGCCCAAGAATTAAAATTATTTACTGGCATACCTCATTGACTCGTACTTCTCAAATGTTTTTGACACTTATGTGTGCAAAACTGATAAAATAGTGAATGATGTTTTTGAAATCTCAAATTTATTATATTATATTGGAAATTGTTATGGTCTAATTCACTGTCATATATGATTGTACTTAGGATTGTACTAGGCCCTACGTGTACTTAGGATTGTACTAGGCCCTACGTGTACTTAGGATTGTACTAGGCCCTACGTGTACTTAGGATTGTACTGGCCCTACGTGTACTTAGGATTGTACTAGGCCCTACGTGTACTTAGGATTGTACTAGGCCCTACGTGTACTTAGTATTGTACTAGGCCCTACGTGTACTTAGTATTGTACTAGGCCCTACGTGTACTTAGTATTGTACTAGGCCCTACGTGTACTTAGTATTGTACTAGGCCCTACGTATTTTTCACTGTAATTGTTTGCAGACCGGACAACAAACCCATTCACTCTGTAGTCAGTCTATCAACGCTTGTTATCTTGTGTGGTCTGACCTGGAGGCGCCTGAGGGACTTGTGGTGGCTGGGACTGTTCAGTGTGGGAGTGACGGCTGTGTACTGTCATCAGGCGGCCCAGGGCTCTGTCCACCTACCGTTACTATACACCAGTGGGACTCATACAAAGTAAGTTACTGTCTGTTGGCTACTGTCATATAGTCATTTGACGTAAGTTATTGATTGTTAACTACTTTCATATAGTCATGCAAAGTAAGCTAACTACTTTCATGTAGTCATTCAAAGTAAGCTTCTTTCATGTAGTCATGCAAAGTAAGCTAACTTCTTTCATATAATCATACAAAGTAAGTAAGCTATTGACTGTTAACTACTTTCATAAAGTCATACAAAGTAAGTTATTGACTGTTAACTACTTTCATAAAGTCATACAAAGTAAACTATTGACTGACTGTTAACTAATTTTATATAGTCATACAAAGCTAGTTATTGACCCTTACATGTTTTCATATTGTCATACAAAGTAAGTTATTGACTCTTACTTGCTTTCCTATTGCCATACAAAGTAAGTAATTGATTGTTAACTACTTCATAAAAGCTGGTAAAATTAATGTTAACGTCAGTCTCCTCACTTGAAAGCGACATCAATGTCGGGTGGGCCCAGGATTTGAACCCTGCACATGCTGATCCGTGGTCGAATATCTTAACCGACATCGCCATTGGCTCTAGCCCTTACAATGTAAGTTATTTACTGTTAACTATGTTCTTAACTGTTTAGCCTGAATTAAATATAATAATAATACATATAACTAAGTAGTAAAAATTAAATATTGTATATTTTTATATACGTTAAATATTGGATATTTGTATATACGTTGTATTGTATTCACGTGTTTGTTGCAGTGGTTATACTGAAGCTTGGCTAACGTATACAACCATCTTAGTCATGCTGCTGTATTCAGTAGCAAGCTTTGCGAGAGCCTGCTCTACGGCCTCACGGGCAGTGCATTGTCAGATATCTTCAGTTAGAGATAACGGCGTCATCGCTGCCAGATGTAACGGCTTTCACATTGAGCTGAGGATCTCTCCTATGCAGGAGTTCTTCGAGAGAATTAAGATGAGCTTTACTCTGCTCTGTCTTCTGCTCACTCGCTCGCACAATGCTCCGCTGCTGCTCATAGTCAACGTTCAGTCTCAGTGCGTGATGAAAGCGCTCAGGCTGCTGTTCAACGGAGGCATCAGCGTGTCCGCTTTCACTATGATCAGCCTCTGGATGGGTCAGGCTTCCTTCTACTATATGGTTTGACTTGCTTCCAAAAATATTTGCATCTACTGTAATGAGATTGTTTTTAAAATAGGTCTATTATATTAATTCATCATCATCATCACCTTCCCTTAAATCCCAGTTTAACCAGGGTTGGGATACGAATAGACTTTCTCCAGTCCTCCCTGTCCCACACCATATCATCAGTCAATCCCCTACTTTTCATGTCCTTTTTAATATTGTATTATATTATTATGGTAATTTATTACTTAATAATAAATTCATCTAAGCTTTGCATCTGCTTCTGGAATTAAGAAATTTAAGTTGATCTAAGTTTGGCATCTGCTTCTGTTACACAAGTGCCAGATATGGTTCGGTCTCTTTCTTGACCCATGTATGGTTCAGTCTCTTACTTGACCCAGATATGGTTTGGTCTCTTACTTGACCCAGGTATGGTTCGGTCTCTTACTTGACCCAGGTATGGTTTGGTCTCTTACTTGACCCAGGTATGGTTCGGTCTCTTACTTGACCCAGGTATGGTTCGGTCTCTTACTTACGGTAGAACGCCCGCCCCAGGCGGGCATTCTGCAGCTACCATTCCAGTCATCAGTCGGTTTTTTGTAGTAATGTTTTCTTGCTATTTTCGATTGCACACCTTTTGTCATTGGATACTGAGTAGTCAATTTGCTGCTTTGATATTCCAGGTAAGTTTCGGGTCCTAGATTCATAGATTTACTTTGTTGTTATATGTATTTGTCATGTTTATTGCCCACGGTATTCTTTAGAAATTTTATTGCAATTTATCATATTGGATCTTCTAGTTAATTCATGAAACGACTTGTTACCTTTAGTAGTAAACATTATTACTGGAAACCGCACTGTAACGATATTACTGTTTATTTAGTAGCTGGAGTTATACATAGTTGGATGATTTGATTGTCAGGGTAACTCTAACAGCCTGGCTACGGTGGACTTAGCGGCGGGCTATAAAGGTGTCAGCGACTACCACCTCGTGCCTGTTGTCTGTCTTACATTCATCAACACGTACTCTGGCTCCATCTACTGGATCCTTAGCTTGTTACAAGTTCTCTCTGACAGCTTCCGCACTCGCTCCATGTAAGTCATCTGTTACAGCAAAAAGCTCTTTAATCATTACACTGACGAGCATATTGTGAAATAGGCAGATGAGGATGTAGAGTTTGAAGGGAAGAGCTGGATGTTAAGCTAGAGAGAGGTAGACCACAATTGACATGGGATGCGGTAATTAAAAAGGACATGAAAAGTAGGAGATTGACTGATGATATGGTGCGGGACAGGGAGGACTGGAGAAAGTCTATTCGTATCCCGACCCTTTTTAAACTGGGATTTAAGGGAAGATGACTATGATGAACCGACGGGGCAGGGGGTTACATCTGATCACTGGAATAATTATTATATTTCATAAGCGACATCATCATCGTCATCTTACCTGAAATACTAGCTTAATTAGGGTCGATATTAGAACATTTGTAGCAATTTCTGGAGCCTTTGGCTCACTAACCGAATGTCCATTCTGCCGTTGGTTTGGATCTTAGTGGTTTGTCGCTTTTTACGACACGTGCAGTCTACGTTTGGTTTATTGTTCTGGAGCAACCCGGACATAACACGTGGTAATTCATATATAATTCATCGCTAATTTTAGTATTCTTTTTTAATTACATGTAATTATATATAAATGTGTTTTAATAGTAATTTAATTAATTGACATTTTATATTAAGGAACCAATGAAATGTGAATAAATTAACCGTTTGGATTTACGGCAAAATAAAATCGTGCCCGTTTAAAATCCTGAAACTAGTGTAAGAAATGAAATCAAAAGACGAGGTAATAAATAAAAGTATTTTTTTTACTTTTGGAATGCAAATTATGGGTAATTAATATTCATCGTCAACATCATCATATTCCCGTGAATTCCAGTTTATCTAGGATTGAGATTGGACAATTTTAGCATTTTCTGTATCCTAGTTGTTCGGTTTGTGTATTTTTTAGGGTAATTAATAATGATAACGCTAAGTTAACGCTATTAACTTATCTGTATATTAACTTTTTACTATTATGTATTCATCATCTTCTTTCCTTGAATACCAATTTAACTAGGGTCGGGATTGGAAATTTTGTAGCAATTTCTGGAGTCTATGCACTCACCAACCTAATGCCCTTTCTGACGTTGATTTGGATCTTAGTGCTTTATGGCCATTTACGACACGTGCAGTCAACCATCTATTATTACCGACGTCGCCATTGGCTGGAGCCATTGGCGACTTCGGTAAGATACTCGACCGCGGATCAGTATGTGCGGGGTTCAAATTCTGGGCTCGCCCGTCAGTGATATCGCTTTCGAGTGAGGAAACTGACGTTAACCTTAGCTTTTTTATTCAGCAACCCGGACACAATACGGGCACTTGCTATTATGCACTAACGCATATATATTATGCTGCTGTAGGTTTGCTGAGGCTCTCAAGAGGAGCATTCACACGATTTTGCTGTCCAAGTCCTTCGTCTCTCTGCTGTATTTTCTGTTGGCCACAGTGCTGCGCTACCATCTCTTTGTATGGACAGTCTTCTCGCCAAAGCTTCTCTACGAGGCCCTGTACACTCTCGTCGTATCCCTGGTTCTGTTTGTGATAGCACTGTGCTGCAGACTGCTGTTCTCTCTGCAAACATCTGTTCATTGATTGATTTTGTGTAGATAGTAAAGCCAATGTTAACGTCAGTTTCTTCTCTTGAAAGAGATATCAGCGCGGCGAGCTCAGGATTTGAACCCAGCACGTACTGGTCCGCGATCGGATATCGTACCGACATCGCCGCTGGCTCCAGCCTCCAGTTTGGAAACACTGTGCTGCATGGCTAATACTAGTCCTGAAAATTTGTTGACTGTTTTAATATGTTGGATTATGTTTCTTTTTTGTTGTTCTACACCATGGCTTTTACGTGTATTTATGAACGAAATGCTGAGAAGTTTGATGGTTCGAGTTTGCAAATGGTTGAATTGTTGATTAATTAATTACTTTAACGATTTATTTTGGATTGAATAATTATTTACCGATTTAGTAATTGATAAACTATTTTGAACTAATTTATTGATTGTTTTTTGATAAAGGTATTTAACGAGTGAATGAATAGTTCCTAACTAATTAAGTTAGTGATTGATGAATTGCTTTAGCATGTGATTGAGTAGTTGAAAAAACTAATTTAATGATTTATTGATTCAAAGAATGATTGAGAATGTGATAAACTAATGCTGTGTGCTATCATTGAACTATGGTTGCACTGTGCTACATACTGGTGATATCTGCTCAGAAATTTGTTTATCAGTTGACGTAGAAGTGCTGGTGTTAAATTTCAAGAGTGATTCTTTAGAATAAAATTGTTGCTGATAGTTTTTGCTCATTTCTTGTTTTACCACTCAGCATATGTGCGTTATTGATAAATTAAATGTTAGTCTAATTAGTTCTTGAATTAAGCGAGTTTTTACTAGCTGATACACAAATTTATTAATTGTTGATTGATTCATTGATAGAATTATTAGTTTTTGCTATAATTTTATGCGTGAAATATCAGCAGTCTTTCGTGTTTTCTGATTGAATATGCCTTTGGCGACGTGATCTGTTGCAGATTCTACAGTAACCCTTCTGGCTTCATTTAGAAAAATATGCCCTGGGTGTTGTTACTTCTGATATGTCTGGTTGTAAATCTGGATCGTTACAGTATCTCTTATGACTATAGCCCCATTGGATTATAGAGCCTAATTCTTTTAGTCTATTCAATGAATAATTTGCTTGGCTTTGATTTGAATGATTAATGAGACTTAAGTGTCTGATGCATTCATGTTCATTGATATGATGTTTGCTTGATGTGTCTGTATGCTCTGATTTCTCCTATATTTTTTACTTTTTACTTTTGTTCTAATAAAAAAAGTTCGTAGTGAATTCAGAGTAGTGCATTGTAGCTCTATGCTATTAGAATTGTTATGATGCAATAATTGACTCGTGTTTTTAACGCCATCTACGTTAAATGGAATGAATATAACTTATTTTTTTGTCAAATCAGTATTTCTAATTGTCAGAATGTTCATAATGCATGGCTCGGGAAAATGTTGAAATAATCGCATAAATGTTAGCATTGACGCTGCTAACTAGAAACTAAGTTCAAATAGAAATTAAAATACTAAACGAATAGTATCAAACTAAACTGATTTAATCTAAAACGATTTAAGTCTACATTTTATCTTAAATGTCACAAATAATTAATTACTATTTTGTACCACTTGCTTAGCCCATACAAATGTCTAATATTTGTATATTTTTAAAAGGTCGATATTTTTATATTATATAATTCTATTAACTAAAATTAAGGAATAACAAATAATAAAATGAAATTAGGAATAGGTAATAAATATACTGTAATTATCAATATAATAAAGATATAGGGCAAATAGACATTAAATATAGACCTAACCTTTCACAGAGTGATGTGTATGATCTTGCCCAGGACCGTTATCAGTGGAGGCAGAAGGTAAAAATGGCTGCTCTGGTGTCCACAAAGTGACGTCACGCAGAGAAGTGAAAAAGAAGGTAAAAAATTAAAGTCTATAAAAATTTCACAATTTGGATTTTATTCTGAAAGCGTTTCTTCTGTATAAATTAAATTTATCGCCAAAGTTAATAACTAGTTTATTTGATGCTAACGGTTTAAGTTAAACGTTAGGGCGTATACTTTATTGTTCCTTACCATCGTACAGCAGTAAGTGAGAAATGCTCAAATAGAATGCCAAGATATTAGATCTACTCAAATCTGTTAATTTACTTTCTTCTTGTCAAACTAATTTTAGAAATCGTCTTAATATTTGGGAAGAACCGACTGTTACAATTTTATCAAATTCGTTTAACTCTGGTTATTTAAGATATATCTACATTCTAGAAACAATGTTTTCTTTATAAGTAGAATTGCTATCATTACTAGTACAATATATTTGCTAAGATGATTTATTTTTTTACAGTCGTTCCTCCTGGTGCGGTAGCTTATGATGTGAAATTTTGTTACGGAATATGATGTAAGATTGTTTTTGTTATCTATAGTTCTATCAAGTGGCAGGTTCAAGGTATATATGCCTTTATTTACAGTCTGCTTTAGCGCTCAGTATAGACCACTCCTCCTCCTTCATAAGGCAACTAGTTGCCTTATGAATACTCTCTCTCTTAGTGCACTGCCTACAGGCAGATTCGTGGTTTTTAACGCCTTCACTTATCTCTATCTTCCGTTTTCCTCTTCATGTCCACATACGAGTGGATCTTTAAATCATCTGTAACATTCCTTTTGTTACATCATTATTCTTGAGGGAGTCTGCTTAAGACGAGATTATATATACTAACGTAGCCTATAGCTTGAAAATATTGGGCTTCGGAGGTGGTTTCCCTTGCCTTCCTCACTTCTTGCTTAGTCGCCGCTTACTGCCCATGCCGTTAACGGTTGGTATATTCTTCGGTGGCTCGAACACGACGCTGAATGCATAAGACAACGACGAACTTATTTAACTTTTAGAAATTAACCTTTTCTATGTTTATCTTCTGTATACTCTCAGAGGTTTATACTTGTATAGCCCTGTGTTGATGACAGTATTCATAGTTTTACATATTCCATTCGTTGTTATTGCTGTACTCTTCAAATTTATATAGTTAGATTTGTGTAAATGTTTTAGCACTATAGACCTATCCCTTTCTCTACTGCTGGTAAGTCCCCTTCGTATTACAAGTTATATCTATGATTTTCAATGACCACCAAATTTTACCAGCGGTACTTGAAAGTCCACAGACGCAACTAAGATGTTCTTGCAGTCTGGAGGCGAGAGAGACCAATTACCCAGCACGCTTAGCATCAAAACTGACCAATAGCGTCGCTGTATTCTAGTCTAAAAATAATCCTGGTAAAGAAAGGGATATAGTAACAGTTCGCATTCATGCTAACAATATTCCCGAGCCTGTAAACGGTCGTCAAGTTTAAGGACAGAGTCAGTAGCGCAGTCGGTTTGGTATTCGTCTGCGGATCAGTAGGTTGTTCTGTTATTTGAAATCCAGGAATCGCGTGTCTAGTTTCTTCTCGATCATGATCTCTATTACAAATAAAACTCTAGGACTTGTCTAACCCTCACTGTGGGGAGACAGACTCAGATTTAACTGTAGAGCTAATTGATGTGTCTACGAACATGTATATGTTTGTAAAAAGTGATATACATGTAGATACAGTGTACGTATATAAGTATTATTAATAGTTTTCACATGAAAGTGTAAATGTGTGTTACGACTTCGTGACATAAATGTAGGCTGATAATACTTTAGCTAATTCATTTTTAAGAAAATGTGTACTTAATGATTTTACAGCACTTGATCTCGAGTTTCAGGAGATATTTCACTGTTATTTAGTATATTGTATTTCTGCAGACTCTTTAAAATTATTTTTTATTTGCTGACTAACTTTGAATTGGCCATCTAGATTGTTTGCTGAACTAGAACCCTTCATATTTTTCTCATTTATATGTAGATGCTGCGTTTTTTTCTAAATTAATAAACTGCTACAGTTTAGCTCGTTATTATAATGTGAAACTAACTTCTTGTTTAAGATACTCGGGCTTAACTTCGATAACACCACACCATCTTTGCTGGTATGGCTGCTGATAAATTTTCCATTTCATATATCAATTTGTTAGGCTACATTAAGGTGGCCAACGTCAGAAAGGGCATTCAGTGATAAGTGCCTATACTACAAAAATTGCTCCAAAAAAGTTTCTAATCCCGATCCTAATTAAGCTGAGATCGACTATTGACCTACGACCTTGTCCAACTTATGTATGCAGATACATCCATATCAACTATAGTCTATAGGCCTAGGATATTGTAATGTATTTATGCAGATATATATATCCCCCTTCACTGACATCGCTCTCCATCTCTCTTTATATATATATATATATATATATATATATATATATATATATATATATATATATATATATATATAAAGCTAAAGCTAAGGTTAACGTCCGTTTCCTCACTCGAAAGCGATGTCAGTGAAGGGGGAGATCAAAATTTGAACCCCGCATCTACTGATCCGCGGTCGAGTATCTTACCGACTTCGCCACTGGCTCCATCCAGTGGCGAAGATACATATATATCAACTATAGGCCTAGGATTTTATCCAACGTATAGTACAACATATCGTACACAGTATATCCTTACAGTTCGGTAGACCTATTGCATTAATTATATTTCATCTTACTCGAAAGGTAACGATTATGAGTAGACTAATCATGGAGAGGATGGAGGAAATGGGTCTTAAACAAGCATCCATACTTCCTGACCCAATTTGCCGTAATTATTATTATTTAGTATGAACATGTATTTGCCGCTGGACAGACCACTAGAGAGAGAGAGAGATTGTTAGATTAATTTTCAGTGCCAACGAATTTCACCTCGTTGATACCAATGTGATTTGATGGAATTGAGAGGTGTGTGTCGTCTGCAAACGCTACCATGTCGTTGTAGGAGTAGTATTGCACACGAACAAGAAAGACAAACAATGTCGGTTAACCAATGTCGGTAAAAAGATAGGAGCAGTTGTAAGGCGTGACTTACGAGCTTATTATGATGGTTTTCTGAAGGAAGCCTTTCAGTCAGGGACGGTACCATTTTCCCAGTGTCCTTGTTCTGTTTTCTAGTATCGCCAATAATAAGCCTCCTCCTCTTCTAATGGTAATGCATTTAATTAATTATGATAGCTAATGAATACTTTTGTATTCGTACAGAAATTAGTAATCTAAGTGTAGTTAGCGTAATTGTATTTTACTTTTTTGTAACGGAAGCCCTTGTTTGGTGTTTGTTGTGATCACGTTGGATTGAGATTATTACAATTTTAAATTTTGCTAAACTTTGCTCACATTACTATCGGCTATAATATAGACTTATATCTATCAGATCTTACGTTTCTCACCTAATTGTATATACATAGAAATTTTTTAGATCATATAATAAATTTTAATTTTAAGCCTCTATAGATTATAACTTTTTTAGAATAACTTAGGCCTAACTCACGCAAATTTAACTCATTCGATTCAACTTAACTTAGACGTTTATTAAAGACAATAGTTTTATATTTTGTTAAATCATCTAACTTTTTTGCTAATTTTATAATTAATAAGTTCCTCATATAATTCGTTTATATTTATAATTTTGTATTTCATTCAATCACTGAATTATTTACTGTTTAATTTTTTATTATTTTATCTAACTTATAGCGTAATAATATTTGACTCACGCAAACTGAACTCCTTATATTCAGCTTAACTCTCTATTTACTATAATATTGGAAATTGATTTAATAATTAATTAAAGTATTCAATTATAATTTACAAGAATAGAAGCCTAAGAATATTTATAGTTTTATATTTTACTAAATATTAGCTATTAAATTAAATTTCTAATGTATATGGCAGATAGATTGGAATAACTTACACTCTTTCAAACTTAACTTGAGCGCCAAATTCAACTTAACTTATATAGTCTTCTAAAAACGACACGTTTATACTTCATTTTATCATCAATCTTCCAATTTAGCCTATTTATAATAAATTTCCAAGTATATATATAGCTTATAATTTTGAATAACTTAACTTACAGTTTTTCTATCACACTTTATCTGTATGCCTCCTAAATATAATCCTATTTTTATTGCGATTCAGTTTTTATTCTAACCGTTGGCTCTTGCGTGTAAATTTGGTTCCTTTAAAAGTGACAATAACTTTAAAACGATTATATAATCATAAGATGATGGATCTATAACATATATTCTAGTTAAGTTTCATTATTAATTTGTTTGCGTAATTTAGTTTGACGTTGATAGCTGCCATTTTAATTTGTTTAAATTTAAATACGTGAATTTAGTTAAGCACAATTTAAGTTTTCTGGTAATATAATAAGTTACTTACTATCAACCAGGTGATATTTGGAATTTAACTACACTGGTGAGATTTCAGATATTTACTAGATTTCAGTGTGTGTATAATTTTGTTGTGTGCTGTGTTATTTAACTTTTCTCTAGAAATTATAAAATTTATAGAATTTTGCACCTAAGGTTTAGAACAGTGTTGATTAAGGATCTCACTCGAAAATGGATTGTATGTCTGACAGTGATGACTTTGTTGAAAGTGTTTCCTTAATTAAATTTGCTAAGGTTATTCCTCAACCAGATGGTAAAAAAGCTAATGTAAAGCTAATGTTAACGTCAGTTTCCTCACTCGAAAGCGATGTCAGTGACGGGCGAGCCCAGGATTTGAACCCCGCAAATCATGATCCGCGGTCGAGTATCTTACCGACATATGTA
Organism: Enchytraeus crypticus; assembly: GCA_905160935.1. NCBI lineage: Eukaryota > Metazoa > Annelida > Clitellata > Enchytraeida > Enchytraeidae > Enchytraeus > Enchytraeus crypticus. The sequence goes on along the minus strand of CAJHZI010000447.1, from coordinate 2,533,788 downwards.
AGACAGTTTAATTGTTCCTCATGTACTAAGCATTTCCGTTCGAAATTCAATATGCTTAGACATGCTAAAAAATGTTGGTCAAACAAAGATGTTTTTAAATGTACCTTTGTCGGCTGTTCGATCATATGTTATCACAAAGCTAAACTTGCAGAACACATGAATTTCTCACATGCAAATATTGTAACTGATGCTGCAACTGAGGCTGAAGAAGCAGCTACAGTAGATTTATCGTCTAGTTCCTTCACACTCTCTAAGCAATTCAGTTGTTTAGAGTGTGAACAGATTTTCTGTTCAAAACGTAATTTATTGCGACACAAGCGCAAAAGTTGTATGTCGCACAAAGTTAAACGTAAGTGCCTAGCTCCAGGATGTTCTCTTAAATTTTATAAGGAAACTGAATTAGTTAAGCATCTGCAGTCTGACCATTCTAAGCCAGTTCGTGAGAGTAAAATGTCATTTAATTCTATGGCTGGTTTTCTTGAGTGGAAGGAACGTGAACAGTCGATTCATTTTGTATACTTTTATAAACTTGTGAAAAGCTGATTGCATCAAATAAATATTTGTATTTTATGTGCCAACATGATGACAACCGGAGTGCAAATAGAAAGCGCAAGACTTTTTTGTTAACGTCAGTTTCCTCACTGATGTTAACATTAGCTTGTACTTTTTTACTTCTCTGTCCTCCCTCTCGAGCACAATACCCTAAGCTCTCTTCTAGCCAATCAGAAGTTTCCATAGACTCTATATCCAAATCCATTCTTTCCCACCTATCTTCAAAATAAATCTCCCCACGGCTCCCCTGGGCTTCATGACCTCCTTTAATTTAAGACTTCTCTTAATTAACTTTCTGCATTCAAATGGCAGAATCATGATTGTTATCATTTATAAAATTAATGAAATTACCCTCTTTGATATACATGTAGAGTATTAATGCAATACAAAACAATAGGCCTACCGATAAAGCTCAGAATGGCACTGGCAGTTTCTGACAACAAAGGAAGTTTATACTGCATGATTTATGTGCTACTAAAAATAGTAACAATACCAATCAAATTATGCCATCATAGTGCAATATTCTACTGCAATATAACTTAACATATGAAATAATATAAATTAGAGTGCTACTGTCGTCCATGGAAACATAGAGCACTATTGAGACAAACTCAAGCCGGTGAGCACAAAGAAAATCCAAGAACGGTGCAAATTCCAAAATCCTGAAAATCAGTCCAAAGTAAAGGGAATTAAAGAAAAGGTGGTTTAGGCGCAGGTCGCTGCTCATGGACACTGA
>CAJHZI010000447.1:2270000-2530000 GCA_905160935.1 Enchytraeus crypticus | reverse complement strand
GAAGCCAAATAAAGAAAAAAGGAAAAGACGAAGACCTAAGAATAGTTGGCTCAGTACGATCAACAAAGGTCTGAGAATGTTGAAAATTTCGTGAAAAGAGGCTGTGAGAGTTGCTGATGATAGAAATGAAAGTTGTCCATCTATGTTATATTCAGAGGTACTGATGATGATGGTGGCATGGTACTGATGATGATGGTGGTGATGGTGATAGCAAAATTATACAATGAAGGCCTTATCATCTTATCATCACCTTGTAAGTATTGTCATTAGACTAATTAAGTCGATCTGTTTAGTGTAATTTTTAGCTATAGCATTTGATGCGCTAAATCCTGTTCGCTTTGCAACCATCATCACCTTGTAAGTATTGTCATTAGACTAATTAAGTAGATCTGTTTAGTGTAATTATATACACTTTAATTACATTTTAATTTGTAACACCGGAACTGCTGGGTAGAAATTCTAGTGAAACGTGATAAATAATTTACAAATAAAAATTTGTGACACGTTATCTAATCACGAAGCAGTTTGCGTACATATTTTGTTGATACATTGCACTCTTATAAGATGTGAGTAAAATGTTTTTGAGAAACATCATTACCAGACTACGGTGTGCTATAGAGGCATATAGCCTAGACAGTTACATAGCCTACACGATTTCGCTATTAGGCCTATATGTTCGAGAAAATAAGTTTTAGGTTTAACACCTGATTGGTATAAATAAATATAAATATATATATATATATATATATATATATATATATATATATATATATATATGCATATATATATAATGCATATAATAATAATAATTATAGGCCTATGTATATATAATATAGGGCTTGTGAGGTTTGCTGTAAGCAAAAGATGATGATAATGTTGATGTACAATATATAAACAACAGCAACAACAACAACAATACGATTAGAGTGCTACTGTTGTCCATGATAACATTGAGCACTGTGATACCAAATCAAAGCCGATGAGCAGAGTGAGGGGTCCATAAACGGTGTGAGCCGAGCCAAAATCCGGGTGGTCAGTCCAAGGAAGGGTACTAGCGGAATGGAGGTTTACGTGTTGGTCTCAGTTCGTGGACGTTTGGTGGATATGAAAAGTCGAAGAGAAAAGATTTCAATCGCCTATGAAACTGTTCGTGGAGTAGGAAAGGCTGATCAGGAATAGATGAGGGGTGCGCAGAGTGGAAGGAAGAGAATTCCAGATCTGCGGGGCAGCATGCTGGAAGGAGCGCCTAGACAGCTTGCTACGTGAAGGAAGGCTCGGTCTCTCAAGTGTAACTAACTTAGAGGACCTGGTGGGCCTGGAGGTAGGTTGTCCCACTTGTAGTAGGTGGGACATGTAACTATTACCAGGAGTGGTAATAGACTTATAAGTTAGAGAAACTGTCTTGTATAAAATGCGTTCTCTAACTTTGAGCCGGTGTAAGGACATGAGGATTGGAGTAACATGAGAATATTTGGAGCTACGAAAGACTGCACGTGCAAGGGAATTCTGGATGAACTGCAATTATATCAATCTCGCAACTGGGAAGATTTAGATATAGGGAGTTATAGTAATCCAGTTTCGATTGCACTAGAGCAGCACCATTTGTAGTGGCAGTCTCAAGAGTAAGAAATGGTCTTATTCGTCGAAGATCGTGAATATGAAAGAAACATGCCTGTGACGTTTTAGTGATATGTTCGTGGAATGAGAGTTGGTGTTGTCTTGGTGTTGTCAAGGACAACACCAAGATTCTTCACAGAAGAAACTGGTGTTACGGAAACATCGGAAGAGAGAGCCAGGGACACCTCGTTCAGTTTTGAAAGTTGCTGAGGTGTTCCAAATAGCACGAACTCAGTCTTGGATGGATTGAGTGCCAAGAAATTGGCAGACATCCAGGAAGGATTGAAAAGCTGCTGAAAGGATTGCTGTAGACAAGCCTTAGCATCGGGACAGGAATGGGGGTGAAGGATATGTACAGCTGAGTGTCATCAGCGAAAAGTTGATGGTCTAAGGAATGGGAAGAGATCAAGGAGCTTAGTGGAGTAGTGTATAAATTAAAGAGGATAGGACTAAGTACAGAGCCCTGAGGCTCACTGTACTTAAGGATAGAAGGCGGAGAGGAATACTCTTGAACTTTGACACTAAGAGTACGGTCGGTGAGATATGAAGTAAACCAAGCAAGTGCATTGCCGTGGATACCAAACCATGAGGAAAGACGTTGTAGGAGGATTTGGTGATCGATGGTGTCGAAAGCAGAAGGCAGTTCCAGAGTACAAAGTCCAGTGACACGTTGAGTGCACATGGCGTTAGTAATGGTGTTACAGACAGAAAGAAGAACAGTTTCAGTAGAGCGATGTTGGGTGTAAGCAGATTGGTGATTGTTGAAGAGGTCGTTGAACTTAAGGTAGGTGGAGAGTCTTTGAAAGACTAGTCTCTCTGTGAGTTTGGAAATGAATGATAAATTGGAGATGGGCCTGTAGTTGGAGAGTGATTCCTTGTCCAGCGAAGGTTTCTTTAGGAGTGGAGTGACAATAGCATTTTTAGATGACTGTGGAAAAGTGCCAGAGGACAAGGATAAATTGACAATTGTGGAAATTGAAGGTGCCAGAACATGGATACACTTCTTCAACAGAGAAGTAGGGATAGGGTCGAGATCACAGTGCTTGGGAGGAGAAGGCAAGACTTGTTGCGTGATCTCCTCAAAGGAGACAGGGGTGAAGCTATTGAGCTGCTCATCGGTTGATTTGGTTGGTTGAGGATAGTGAGGTATGGAGCTAGAGATAAGAGGAATGATGGAGTTGGTTGATTTTGTCAGAGAAGTGAAGAGCAAACCGTTTAGGAAGTGACTCAGCAGGAGTGAAGGAAGAGACGGAGAGAGTGACCTATGCAATGAAGTGTTGACTGCTTTCCATAGGTTCTTGGAGTTTACTGCATTGCTGATGACGGTTGAGTAGTATCGTTGCTTAGCAGACACAATGGCAGAACGATACGCTTTATACTGTACATTGGAAGTAGTTTTCCAAACTACAGCATGGGTTTGGCGCCACTTCCTCTCGGATCTACGACACGCAGCCTTCAACTTAGCTAGTTCGTTAGTGAACCGATATATAATATAATAATATATAATAATACAATGAACAATATACAATATGACATACATATTTATATATAAATTAAGAATTTATAGTCATGTATATATATAAGCCTATATATATATATATATATATATATATATATATATTACTATAAATTCTTATATACAGTATATTCTTATAATATTATAATATTATTATTCTTATAATAGTATATTATTCTAATATTCTTATTCTTATAATACTATATTATTCTATAACTTTATTCTTATAATATAATATTAATTTATATATTCTTATAATATTTAAATTAATCCTATATACATATATATATATATATATACATATATATATATATATATATATATATATATATATATATAAGAATAATATAAATATTATAGTTAATATAATATATAATATATATATAGGGGCCTATATATACAGTTATATATATAATATAATATATATATATAATATATATATATATTTTATGTATATATATATATATATATATACATGTATATATATATATATTCAGACTGGGGCAAAAAAATAATCCCCTAGCGAAATCTCAATAACTTCGAGAAAACTCAAAATATCTCTACTAAATTTTCGGAGCTTCTAGGGGAGGAATTTCTGCGTATAACCTGCAAATTATATCATATATATATATATATATATATATATATATATATATATATATATATATATATAATTAATTAACATTCTTAGTTATTGAATTACTACAGGTATTTGTTGACTGGCATTTCGAATTCGTCAGAGATTCAGAAAAGTTCTTCCGTTTCCTTTGAGAGAATCGCTTACATTCTGTGTAGTTCAATCTGCAGAACGTATACGTAGCCTATATGGTATCGAGACACAGCAGACATGAGTACCAATGATGCGGGCATATTCCTCACGTACTTCGATTGCACAAACACAAACGATGTTCATTACTTTGTTCATGGAAATTTCTTCGTATCGGTTCGTTCCGTTCTTTCTCAAAAGTACTTTTGTTTAGAAGATTTCTAAGAGTAGTGTCGGAGTGATTTAGCATAATTTACAAACTCTTAACTTTAGTCTCACTCTGATATGTCCTAATAATGATTTGGAGTATTTGATTTAAGTTTTAACGCAGTTATCATCATCATCATCATCATCATCATCATCTTCCCTTTAATCCCAGATTAACTAGGGTCGGGATACGAATGGATCTTCTCTACTCTTCTATCTCCTTCCCTTCTTCTCTCCCTCAAATCATCAGTCCGTCCCTTATTTTTCCATTCGTTTTAGAAAATTTTCTACACATTTTTGAGTGTTAATACTGTAACACTAAAACACTAAATAACAAGCTTCGATATATATATAACGAGCTAGATATCTGAAGTACAGCGACAAATACGTTAATGTGCTTGTAGCAAATATTGCGATACGAGATTAACGTATGTAAGGTAACCTAAGATAATCTCTTTGATGTTATAATAATTTTAACATATAATATACTGTAACCTAATCTAGGTTAAACTATATGATATAATTTGAAATATAGTATGTTATCTTATCCTACATTGTCTTTTTATTTTCTCATATAAATTCGTCGGATAATTGATGCAATGTATTGGTAATTTGTAATATTCTCTTGAAGTAATCATGGTTAGTGTTCAATATGCTATTTTCGAAAAGATATCATTTGTGTGTTCGAGATTTTATGCTCTGTCATAAGTTAAATTAGCTAGTATTTTTTATAATATGTTGTGTAACGCATGAAGGTTGTAATCATACTGCTATTGAGTTTTCTGGAGAAGAGGAAATCTATGCACACGGATTGCTGTTGGGGAAGACCTGGAATAATTGTGTTTGTACTTTTCCAAATATCCTATATTGCAATCCGCGTATCAAGTCAGTCTATCTGTCTGTCTCTGTACATCATCCGGCTAGGCATCTTTCATTGATATTAATTGCAAACACATACGATTTTAAATTTTTGAAATTCAAAATTTGACGATTAAATTATATTTCTGCATCCAATCTTAAATTGAAGACCAGTATAATAGTATGCACTACTGGAGTTCTTAATTGCTGATGATATTTATCAAGTATCTCATATTTGTGTCTATCATCAGCTAGTTCTAAAGAGCAAAACATACTGTAGAAGGAAATTTTTTCTAATCGTATTCTAAGCTTTTCTACATGTACAATCTGTTGGATACTTTAGTTAAATTGGCCAATGATAGAGAGGTAACTTTAGAGTTGTCAATCAAGAGCGTAAAGAGTGCTAATTCTACCCATATAGATCTAATTTTCATTTTTATTGCAATTTTTATGTAGTTTCAAAAATTGTTATATAGTTTATCGGATTCGAAAAAAGAAGAATGACAGATGGATGAAATGCTTGTTCTAAAGTTTATATTTAGATCACAAATTATAATTAATTATCTATGGTTAAGTTTAGACACTGTGGGACCAGTGTGGGTATTAACTGAATTTTTCTATATGTTGTGAAAGGAAGAGTTAGTGATTTTAGTACTTCGCCACCATCACCACCACCACCAACCACCGCCACCACCACCATCATCATCATCATCATCATCATCATAATCATCATCATTATCATCATAATCATCTTCCCTTGTATCCCAGTTTAGCTAGGGTCAGGATACGAATAGATTTTTAAGCTTTTCCATTCTCTTTAGAAACTTTTAAAGCAATTTCTTGAGTCCAGATGCTCATCAAACGTATGCCCTTTCTGACGTTGTCTCAGATCTTAGTGCCTTGTCTACGGTTGGTCTATTCTTAAGCAGCACGGACACATCACGGTATAATAATCCTATGTGCTATTCACAATCAATATAGACCACGAACATGATAGATGACTATAGTCATAATTATTCGTTTTAGTATTGTTCGATGTTGTCATTTTGTTGCCTTTTTAATATTTATCTTTATAGACCGCTGAACATGATAGATGACTACAAAAATAGGTGGTTCTACGCTTTCACTTTCGGGACCATAAAGAACGAAATCATCGCGAGTTTTCTGCTGCACAGTCCTCAGTTCTTTGGTATCACTGTACCGGGTTATCTCAAACGTTAGTTCGCATGTGAAGTCTATTGCTCGTTTTAATACGTTATCATATATGTGAATTTCGTTATCGCTGTCATAATCGCTAATAAGGCAGTTTTCCTAAGACGAATCAGGTTTTTAAAATGATAACCGTGACGTTTTGCTCGTCAAGTGTTGCTTATTAGTTTATTTCAATTATATCTGATACAGCGTATAAATTTTACAGTTTAGAAAGCAAATAAAATAAATTTTCAACGCTGTACAACTCATTGTACAATAAATAAAACATCTCTACCCTGTATATTCATAAAGAATTAGACTATAGTAGAGATAATTGCAGCCAATTATTATTAATAATTAATTGATCGATTATATTTATAGCCGTTCTAGGTGAACTGTGTCTATATACAACTACATGTAGACGGCGGGATTAGCGCACTTGATTTAGTTGCGCGTCAATAATCTAAGTTAAGCTGCATCGACCTCTGTTAGTACTTTGTGGGCGACCATTTTGGAAGACCGAGTGTTGACAGCTAAGGCTTTATATATAGGCCTATATATACAGGCCTATATATACAGTATTTATATATATACATATATATATATATATATAAATATATATATATATATATATATATAGAGAGAGAGAGAGAGAGAGAGAGAGAGAGTGAGAGAGTGAGAGAGTGAGAGAGTGACTCACTCTGAGTGAGTGAGTGAGTGAGTGAGTGAGTGAGTGAGTGAGTGAAAGATATAGAGAGAGAGAGAGAAAGAGAGAGAGAGAGAGAAAGAGAGAGCTAGGTAAGTCTAAATTCTCGAAACAATCATCTATGCAACAGGCAGTCGAGCTCTTTTTAGCTTGGATGACGTCACTGGACTAAACGAAGTAGTCTAGCCCCTATATGACTGTTGACATTAAAATAGAATAAAAATATTTTAAATATTCTTTATTTAATTCTAATTAAAAAATAGTAGACTGCTAAAAAAAACTCAAGAGTCGCCACCTGAAAGGAAAAAATAGATGTCGTTGGGGTAAGCAGGGTGGGAACCACTGATCAAAACTATGAGAAGAAATTTCAAAGCTTAATGATTGAAATGACGTAGGCCAATGTACGGTAAGCCTAGGCCGATATCAAAAACGTTTGATCTACGCAATACAGCTGTACCAAAACCAAACTAAAAGCAGGTGGCCCATGATATTTTGTTATGTATTAAAAATTTGGCGATTGCCACATCACATAATTTTTCAAATGTAGCGAGACTTTTTTACTTACACGGATGTAAAGTAAAAGTAAAAAGTACTACAAAAATTACTTCGTTACAAGTAAAAAGTGCCCAGGAAAATTGGGTAGGCCCTACTTCGTTACAAGTAAAAGTATCGGTTGAGTACTTTTTACTTGTAACGAAGTATATTTACTTCGCTACTATACAACACTGCTTATAAGTTACATTATACATGTAACGTAACGTGACGGCACACTGGGTCAGGAAGCACAGATGCTTGTTTATGGCCCATCTCCACCTTCCTCTCCATGGTTATTAGTAATTGTTGCCTTTTGATGGCGCATTAAAACTTCGACTTCGCATTGGCTGGAGCCAATGGCGAAGTCGGTAAGATATTCGACCGCGGATCAGTAGGTGCGGGTTCAAATCCTGGGCACTCCCGTCACTGACATCGCTTTCGAGTGAGGAAACTGACGTTAATCTTAGCTTTACCAGCTTTTATCAATTGCAGCCGGCGCGGATTTAAGAATAACCTTCCATAACCCTGGGATATTTCCCGTCCCAAGCCTTTACCAACACTCGGTCTTCCAAGGTCTGTCAAAAATCTGTCTTAAAATATTGTTAGGGGAAGTAAAGGTTTATAGTAAAATTTAAACAGTCCGCAATTATGATCTTGAAAAGTTATGATATGGATTATAAATTATATTAAATATTATTTTTATAGAACTTATTTTCTGCAAAAATCTTCCGATTATGGATTCTAGAAACAACCATAATTCGCACCCTTCTCTCCTCCTTTCTCTCTCTCTCTCTCTCTCTCTCTCTCTCTCTCCTTCTCACGCTCATACTCAAGACGTCATAACTCAATAGAGGGCGCACCATGTCTGTCTTCCTATTCACATGCAGGGTTTGACCAGGAAGGTTGCACCGGTCGCTTTTTCTTCTATTTTGATAATGTTTGAAATGTATATTTAGTCAATTTTCAGATAATACTAATACTGGTCTACTTGTGCTTTAAATTATCAAAAATGCAAGAATCAAGCTTTAAACAAAAGTGTCATGTTCCAAATTGTGTAGAAGAGGTTTTTGTTGCACGTAACGAATGTCTGGCGTATTCGTGTTACGATCACAAAGAAACCAATTGCCGTGTTCATGGAAATAAATATCTACCCAATTTGTCTGCCGAACATCATTTATTTATTTATAGCCGTAGTTGTCATCCATATATGAATTGATCTAAAGTGAAGGGAAAATTTAACGCTTTAAGTGTCTAAAAGGTAGTAATTCCATCAGTTCCTTCTGCAACAGTTCATCAAATTTAAAGAAACATGTTGAGGTATGTTATTCAGTTGTATTTAATCATTCTTATTCACAGGGGCGGATCCAGGTAGTTTTTAAGGGGGAGGGGCGAAATTCTTTATACAGTTTTCATTTTTGGTTTGTTTGACATAACGAGGAATTGCACAATTTCTATGTAATTTATAAAACATTTCTTCCGAAATAAAACGAGAATCATTTTGGGCGTTCATTTTTGATTGAAACCTATTCAATTTTAGCCTAACAATTATGCTGGAGCAGTGATACATGAATGATAGACGCGACTAGTTTAGGCTATTGATTTATGGATTGATTATTTTTTAATTCTCGAGAAGCATGTGCATTTGTATTGAACAATGTTTTAATTAAGAAGCTTTAGACCTGAACTTAAATTTTTATTGGTTTTTTTCTTAAATTTTCATTTATTTTTCAGTTTCGTTTTTAATTAGAATTAAATCAAATAATTTGAAGCTAACTTGAGAACGTTTAAAACGATTTTTCAATGTACAGGCTGCGCATTAAAAAAATATCCCCCTAGCACAATTACGATTACTTAGCCAATTATTGATATTTCGCCTTGAAATTTTATTGTTCTCTTGTGGAGAAATTTAGCCACAATTTGACCAAATTTTGTAAAAATATTTTTAAAGGAACCGGAGTTATCCAAGTTTTGCGAAAAAATTGATTTTTTTCATTTAACACGCAACGTAAAACGTCAATTAGAATCAATTCCTTTTTGAAAATGTACTGACCCTGAAAATACCGTTAGATAATGACGCCTCTGATATTGTGCTACAATGTATTACAGTAACATTATTCTGCCGAAACTGATTGAAGACTGTAACAAGTTAAAGCCAAATGATTTCATTTTTTAACAGGACGGCGCGCCGGCTCACACTTCACGTCTTGCGCAATACTTTCTTGTACAATACATCCCAGATTTCATAAAAATGGATGATTGGTCTCCTAATTCGCCAGATTTTAATCCACTTGATTTTTTTATCGCTGGAACTATGTTGGAAAAATATCATGCTTTCAAGCCCAAACCCAGAAACACAACGGAATTAAAGGCTGTTCTTCAAGAGATCTGGAAAGACCTAACGCAACAGTCCATTGACAGCGCAATTTTATCTGTAAGAAAAGACTTCTGGCCGGCATTAAAGCCAAGGGCGTTCATTTCGAGCACACATTGTAGCACAAAGTCAGAGTCGTCTTCATCTAACGACCTTTTTCAGGGCTAGCACATTTTCAAAAAGTAATTGATTCTAATTGACGTTTTACGTTGTGTGTTAAATGAAAAAAAAATCATTTTTTTCGCAAAATTTGGATAACTCCGGTTTCTTTAAAAGTATTTTTACAAAATTTGGTCAGCGTGTGGGTAAATTCCTCCACAAGAGAATTGCAAAATTTCAAGGCGATATATCAATAATTGGCTAAGCTATCGTAATTGTGCTAGGGGGATATTTTTAATGCGCAGCCTGTATAAATTTTTGTCGTTAAAATTATGAGTACTTTTACTTTTTACTGAAAAGTACCACTTTTTTGTCGAGTACTTTCTACCTAAAAAGTAAAATTCTGATTAAGTACTTTTTACTTTTATTTTCACTAACCATTTACCTTTACTTGTACTTAAAATAATTTGCCGAGTACTTTTTACAACACTGCTGATAAGTTATGGCAATAAAGCTAAATAATGAAAAGCAGATATGTAATAATGTAAATCATAAATGTATTAGTAATCTTCTTTTTGTAAAGCACCCTCATGATTTCATTATTGTCGCTCGTGATTTGCTCGGTTTTAAGTGAAATCATAAAAGGATGGGCTTTTAATTGACGAGTATTAGTGGCTCTCGATTATGACAGAAGAGAAAATAAAATATGATAAGTGTTATTATCTACGGAATAAAACACTTTCTGTTCGACTTTTCAGAAGTTGCACTAAAGAGATGAATATCATCATTAAACTGCGGTTTTTTGACGTCCTTGACAAGTCCCAAGTCTCATTTTGACTTGCCGTTAATGCGCAACACCAGTTTGTACAATTACCCCACCTGACAGGGTTTTATTCCTAAGTAATTATTCCTAACTAATTATTCCTATCTAATTTTTCCTAACCAATTATTTCAAAAATTAACTATTCCTAACCCTAACCCTTATCCCTTACCCTAACCCTAACCATATTCCTGTGAAAATAATCAAAATGAGTCAAACTTTAAAAAGTAAAAGTGACTCGATCCAGAATTGAACCCCGAACCCATGATCTAATGCCTAGCATATACACCCCTTCACAACCAATGCTTCCGGTTGAACTCAGTTGAATGGATGATGTCAATATATCGCACTACATGTAGAAAATCGTAATTGTCTGTAACAATACTCAAAACAAACAATGACTGGGGGTAATAGGTTACCGTAGTGTTGTACTATTAACCGCAAATTCACTTTGCCCAACAAAACCCCGATGTATCTGAGATGCATATGTTAAACGCAACAAAATCGTAGCCTTCAAGACGTGTGCAACTATTTCAAAGCCTTTGATTTAAGTGTTCGAATAATAAAAAGATTTGTGGCACAGCTGCTTATGATCTAATTGAAGTGTTCAGTGATTGAGAAATTAGACTAAAGTTCAACACACAAACATTTAAGAGAATTTACCCTGGTTATACCATCCATAGGAGATGGTAACACTGAAAGAAATTTAGAGCTGGGAAAATGGGAAGCATTTCATGAGATTTCTCTTTAATACAGTTATTGTTAGATCAATTTTCTATTCCAGTAAGTTCTACTACAGCGGAATCAATGTGATTTATTGGAATTGTGAGGTAAGCTTGTCGCAAATTGTATCATGTCATTGTCAGTGTGGTCATATCTTAATGTTTAATGCATACTATTAAATTATATATATATATATATATATATATATATATATATATATATATCATGCAAAAGCATCTCCATATTTGAAAACAATTACATAAAATAAAACGAAGAGTATACTGTAAAATATACAAATTAACAAATACCACAATGTCTCTGTCAGATCTTAGATCTGAATGCTTAAAGTAGCAATTGAAAAAAAGATAGACCTACAGTGGATATCTGAATGACACCAGCGTAAATGTCTGCTACTGAAGACGATTTGCCGTCAAATTTAATATAGTCCTTGAGCACCGAAAATAAATCAACTACCATAGTAGTTATGCCCGCAATCAGGTATATTGAGAACAAATATTTCTTTATAAATAAGCATTAGGGGTATTTTGTGAGAGGGCGTAATGATTGCACAAATTTTATAGCCTGTTGGTCGGGATGCCAAGTTGCTTCAAAATAAAGAGATGATGCTTGATAAACGTTAAATGGTAAGGGTAGACCCTTGAGAAAACAACTGCCTGTTTGTTGATATAACAACTCAATTTGTTTTTTTTGTTTTTTTTATTCCGTATAGTTACACACATGACATACTGCATGTGTTTACAATGTTTCCTTTCTTAAGTTTCTGTTTTTGTAGTTTTCGTTATTTCCTCCATTCCTTTCCATGATTATTAGTAATCGTTGCCTTTTGTTGTTGAGGTGACAATTCTCTATATGTTGAGTAGTCAACTCTCTACATGTTAATATATCAACTCTCTCAGCAGTTGCTTAAATGTCTGCGTACGCCCAACTTTCAATTGAGATTATGCGCCATTTAATTAAGAGATCTGTATATAAGTCAGCTAATGCGTATTTTAGTAAAAATAGTTTTCTGCCATACGTATTCCTCAAAACTACACCATGGATTGATTTGTAGTTGTGGCACTGCTGATATTTGCACTGGAGTTATGTGTTATATTCTATCCGCTGTTTGCCTGCATCACCACGCGACACAAGGTCATTGGGTCTCTCATTGGCTTCGCCTATTCTACATCGTGGTAAATTCACAATCTGTCACTTTTTTTTCAAAATTTGTCATTTTTAAATTGTTATTATTATTATTATTATTATTATTATTATTATTATTATTATCAGTGTAATTTGGCCATTATTATTATTATCATTTTTAGTGTTATTTATCATTATTACGATGATCATTATTTTATTATTATTATTATTATTATTATTATTATTGTTGTTGTTGTTGGCTGGTGCCAATGGCGATGTCGGTAAAATGTTCGACCGCGGAGCAGCATTTGCGGGGTTCAAATCCTGGACTCTCCCGTCGCTGACATCGCTTTCGAGTGAGGAAACTGACGCTAACGTTAACTTTTTTTTGTTGTTGTTCTCTGTCATTCAATTGCACAGCTACGAGAGGTGAGGCAATTCAGTATATGTTTATCTCTCCCTCCAGGAGTACGCAAGACATTAATCCGTTCTTCGAAGAAGTAGAAAAGTTGATTCACTCCGAAAAAACATCAAACTCAAGACCAGTACTTATTATAAAACGTTCATCCATTGAATAACTATTTCTAAATAGACTAAATAGACTTTAGGCCACATGTAAAGTGAAATAAATATGATTCAATTCATTCAAACTACCGAAAGTACTCTATAGATCAGTTCGGTAATTGAAAACATATTTTGTTGCATGTTTACACCGGTTTGTTCATAATTATTAAGTTGATATCTGATACATTTATTTACATGGAAATGTAATGGGTCTACATTATAACTTCGTTATAATGCATGCATATCGTTATAATGGGTGTCAGAGTTAAATTATAAGTGTTAAGTTATTCTTAATTAATATCCGTATCGTAGGTTGTAAAGTAAATAACATTGCTAAAGGAAGCTTGTATTAGAAATTTTATGAGGAACAAGTACATTTCAATGGTATTCTATGCAGTGTTTACGTTTTCTTGTCCACTGTTTAGCCTACATTAGGTGTCCCCGATGTTCTATTTATAGCTATTACCGAAAAGATCTATTAGTGTTATTGTTATCTGCTAAAATACGCAGGTTGATCTACACCTTGATGGAGGAGTTCCACTGTTCAGATTTCTTGGAAGGCTCTGATAAGAAACACATCTTCTTAAGTATTCCCACCATTCTCTGCCTGTTTGTCATCAGTTTAAGATTTCTCTACAATATTTACCGCATCTTCTCTGACTATAATCTTATTGGCCGTCTTTTCGGAAGTCAAACGGTCGGGTAACCGTATATATTTTATATAATTTTCAGCGCGCATAGTTTACGGCATTCAGACATTCATCGTTATCATCATCATCTTCCCTGGAATCTCAGTTTAACTAGGGTCGGGATACGAATAGACTGTCTCAAATCGTCTCCGTCTTACATCATATCATCCATCAGTCAATCCGCTATTTGAGACTTTTCCATTCGTTTACATTTTTCTAGCAATTTCTGGAGCCTAGGCGCTCGCCAACCGAATGTCTTTTCTGACATTGGTGAGGATCTTAGTGCTTTAGTTGCCTTCTACGACACGTGCGTCAGCGGTTGGTCAATTCTTCAAACAACCCGGACACAACACTACCGCATTAAGACATGGTTAAGATATAATTATCAGGTCCATCAGGACCTCCAGTGCTCACCTAGACAAACATATTGCACTTGACTCTATCAAGACAATGACCTTGGAGACCAGGGAGCTCCAGTCTCATTGTTAGTTCCATCTAATGTAACTTAATCGGGGCATTCCTCCACCTCTCAGACTCCCTCTTCCCAACATCCATACTCTGCATGATTTCTTTCTCCAAACCACACCTTTGTGAATAAAGAATGTTAATTTCTATATTATTGTTTCTAATGAATTGCTCTCCGAACATTATTCCTGTGCTTCAGTTTTTGGCTCTTTATCCATGACTATTTGTCATTTAGAAACCGGTTCCTAAGAAAACAGTTCAAAGCATTTGTGGTATTTTGTTTATATTTCTTAATTGTCCACGTTTCTGGCAGAATACGTTACCACTGGTAAGACTAAGGACTTTCTGGTCTTATTAGTCTGACTTTCGTTTTCCAACTCAGTCCTTTGTTTCAATGTAGTTTCTGCATTTTTTCGTACTAACTGTAGAAAGACATGATATAGGCCTAGCGAATCAAAAAGTATGGTTATTATTTATAACCGCTGATATACTATTTTGTAATTGAAAATGGAGGAAGGGGGTCCCGGTTGAGATTTATCCCGTTTGTCCTCTACCACTTATTTTCTAATCTTGCTGTTGATGGAAGGGGGGTAATTCTTATGCCATACGAGTTCGTCCCATGACAGCAAGGATAATAGGGTTCCTAACTTAGATTTTATATCTTAAGTTACAACACTGAGTCAGTATTAAAATTAACTTCACCATCATAAAAGCATATACATACATACATACATACATACATACATACATACATACATACATGCATGCATACATACATACATACATACATGCATGCATGCATGCATACATACATACATACATACATGCATACATACATACATACAATGTACCTACGTACATACATAGTTACGTGTTTAGTGTCACTAAATTAACTTACCATAGTGAAACATAGTTAAAACTTACGTTACCTTAAGAGACGACTAAGATAGAAGAAGAAACAAATTAGATACACGTTGATGACAAAACGAGAGAAATAGACAAAAAGATAATAAGATTGACTAGTGAAGAGTAAAGATTGAAGAACTTACACAAGAGCGAAGGCACGAAAGAGATAGATTGAACCGCTCAAGAGACTCATGTCCAAATGCAGGCTGATTGCAAAGTCCCAGGCAACATCATATAACTAAGCATACAGGAAGACGCAAAACAGTCGCAGGGACTGACACAGTTGCACACTACACTGTAAGATAATTAAAAAGAAAGGGAATCAAGCTAACGTTTAAATGTCAGGCCTATACGTGAAATATACCACTATACTGGAATATGGAATCCTACTTTCTAGCAAATCAACTACTTAAACGTCAAAGAAGCACGAAACAAATATCGAACTAATAGAAAACTGACGGTAAATACACTGACTCCCAATATCTGAACGAATTAAATTCAAGATAGCTTCCTTCCTTTCAAAAGATTAAATATTATAAACCATCCTATCTATCTGGCCTTTTGACAATCGGTCAAGTACATTTAGAATCTCTTAATAGGGTAGGGGTAACGTCATGAACTATTAAATAACAGATCCTGGATTGAATTGAAACCTCGTGGGTTCGAATCCCAGCCGCGCTAATCTGAGAGTAAAATCTCGGACATTCAGTGGATTGGTTATACAGCAAATGGTCTAAATTGCCTAATGGTTTAAACATGTGGTACTAAAAGTGATAGATATCAACATAGTTGATCATTTCACTATAATTCTTGTTTATTTTACTTTTTTACATGTACCGACCCTTTCGTAATCTTCGCTGCTGTAGTAAACATCTGCTCCTTCATGTTTTCTCTTCCAACATTATGGAATTCTCTACCACAAGATAGTAGTTCTTGCAAATGTATTACTACTTTCCTGAGCAAGCTAAAAACTTATCTATTTTCGCCATAGATCAATATTCTGACCCTCTTGCATCAGATCTTGAATCTGCATTATTTTGATCTCGCTTTCTCTTCAAACTTTGTGTACTCAGTCATCATCGTGTGGTACTTTGACATGTTAGCACATGGTATATTTGATATATTTGTTAGTGGTGTAGTAGTGCAAAGTCTGCTTGAGAAGTCCATACATTGCCTCTTGGCGAGAATCGGTAGTTAAATTCTATTAATTAATTATTGATTGATTAATTGGTATGTAGTTGGAAAAAGTACAGTGATTTAACCAGAGTGATAAATAATCTCTCTCTCTCTCTCTTAGTGCACTGCCTACTTACAGGTCCATGATATAGAACGCCTCCACTCATCTCTAGCGTCCGTTTTCCTCTTCATGTCCACATGCGAGTGTGTCTTTAAATAAACTATAACATTCCTTTTGATGTACCATTATTTTTGGAGGAGTGTGCTTATTAAGAGTTGGCCCACGTATGCCTTCCTTAGCTTCCACTAACATTAAGTGGGCAGGGGCGTCTTTCACTAGAAAACTATCCTGTTTACTCAAGAAAAATAGGAATAAAAGGTAAAAGAATAAGTAAAGTAAATTTTTATTTAGTTTAAGTAACTCTTAAATTATAAGTCACTAAAAATCAAATTTCAACTATTTACAAGTAATAAAATACTATTCAAAATAGTTCATGAATTCACTGACATTTATTTAAAATTATACACAACTTTACTATATTTAAGACTCTCTAAAATTAAAAAAATGTTATTTTAATTTCTTAAAAGTTAATTTCATTTAAATCATAACTTTATATTGTTGTTCATTCAGGAATACAAAGAATTTGACAAGAAATGTTTAATCGCGGACAGCTGGCAAATAAATTACACTCGCTCTCTTATAAATGCCAAATATTCGTAAGTATTTACAATATTAATGACAAATATAATGTTTTATTTATGTTTCATTTATTACATTTTTATGTTATTTACAACGGAATTGTAGCATGGATATAGCTAGCTATATATATATATATATATATATATATATATATATATATATATATATATATATATATATATATATATATATATAGCTAAACCTGAGCTTGATACACTTTCACCACTGCTGGCCCAACTTTACGATGCCTTAATATACTTGCACAATTATATGTGTAAACACATACAGTAGAGCTTTTAATATGTCAACTTTAGTTCACTCTAAGTCTCCTGTCCAACCTGTTTTTTACCCAACCTTGTGTGAAAATCTACTTATGATGCTTTAATATGCGACCCTAATTACACACCTGCCAACAGATGACACTGCTGCACCCAGTGCTCGATTTTGTGGTCAAAGACAAATTCGAACACTGTAAAACGATAGAACCAAGCCGAAGAGCAGTTTATGAGGTTCAATAAATAGCACTGACAGTAAGTTAGTGAAACAGTCTTACAAGTAACGCGCTGTTCGAGCAGTAACTATTAGCCATTGCATGGATATCAGCTACTTCGAAATACTCTAGTTAGCAGAAGGCTGAATGCGCAAGGTAATTCTCAATGAAATGCTGCCTGGAAATCTCGCAGCCAGGAAGATTGAGGAAGAGGAAATTACAGTAGTCCAGCTTAATTTGCTTTGGAGCCGTCTTAACAGTAGTCTCGAGATTGAGGTATCGTCGCTATTTAATTAGATATCGTAATACCAATTTCTCATAAAATTTATAAAATCAACTTGGGTAAGTCAAATTTAAAAAGGTTAGCCGATGCCGCCTCAATTACATGATTTGGTAACATATTCCAAGCATTATTACACCTATTTTTAAATCATAATCTATCTTTGTTATTTCTAAACAAATTTACACGGAGTGAACCCACACTATTTCGAATAACTCTGCTTTAGAGTATAAAATTCATCTGATGGTAGATCAATTATGTTATTTAGAATTTTGCAATTTGAGATCAAACGCATTTTTAATCTACGGAGTTCAAGAGGCTCAGAGCCAAGGACTCTTAGTCTCTGTGGGTAGCTTAAGCCGCTTAAGCCGTTTAAACGTTTGATAAAACGCTTTTGTAAATTCTCTATCAAATCAAAATCAGATTTAATGTACGAGGTCCAAATGTTAGAGCAATATTCGAGGGTCGGCCTAACGAAGAACTGAAAGCTTTAAAAAGTAGATCTTTGTTTCTAGATTTAAATCAGTTAATGACAGTGGATGATTAGCACCTCGCTTTATTTCTTATATGATTTGAAAAGGAAAATGTTTGATAAACAAAATCCTCAGGTTAAGACCATCATGTACTTTTAAGGTATTATGTAATTTATAAAGTAGGTATAATCGATAACTTTTTCTTTAGAGTTGCGGAAAGAGATTTGATGACATTTATTAGCAGCTAGATCTATTTGCCAGTTCGTGGCCCATAGATGTATAGCATTAAGTGCATTTTTACATCCGCACAGTTAGATTTATGCTCAATCACTGTGAATAGTTTAGCATCATCTGAATAGAGATAGAGAGAGAGACAGGGTTAGGACAACAAACGCTTACATCGTTTATAAAAATCATAAAAATAATGGGCCCAAGGACGCTGGCCTGTGGTACTCGACTATTTTAAAATTGTGGTGTTATAAATGATCGAGAAAAGATCCAGCACCATGAGACGACAGTTAATCCGATGATGGTTTGATTATTGATTGCATAATTAGGGTCCATTAAATGGCAGATAATTTTCATGTTAGAAAGGCATTTAGAAGTTTATCTGCGCAGAAAAAGAAAATACAAGAAAAAATTAGAAACCATTCTACGTGTGTGACACTACATGTATGTGTCGTTTGGAAACAATAAGTTATTAAAAAACTTATATAATGGGTCGAAGGCTCTTCACACTAATTGCGTTGCTTATCCAATATCGATTGATAAAACAAATACAAGTTACGTAAAACAAAAGCCATACAGCGATCTGTATCTTACCTAAGCACTTAATTAGTGTCCCTGAGCTCTGACCTTTATTGTTTTAAAAGGCTTTTAAATAGTAGTCCGTAAATTTTTTTTCTTAATATTTAATGTGACAATAATCTCTGACGTAGTCTCTCTTAGTGCACTGCCTACTGGCAGGTCCATGGTACATAACGCCTCCACTCTTCTCTGTCATCCGCCTTCCTTTTCATTTCCACATATGAGTGTGTCTTTAAATCATCTAACATACCTAATCTCGGCCTGCCCCTGCCTCTTTTTCCTTCCATTCTACCTTCTATGACCTCTTTTAATAGACCTTCCCCCCTTAGAATGTGTCCTATCCATCTCTTTTTCCTATTTCTTAATAAATTTATCAACTGTCTATCTGTGCCAACTCTCTCCAGGACTTCCTCATTAGTAACCTTTTGAGACCAGCTAATATTCTCCATTCTTCTCCAAATCCACATTTCCAATGCCTCCAGTTTCGTAATGTCATCCTTTCTTAAGGTCCATGTTTCACATCCATATAACAGCGTGGTCCAAACCAAAGTTTTCACTATCTTTATCTTTGTGTCTTTCTTTAGACTTTTTGTTAATGGTTCTTTTCTACTATCAAAGGCCGCTTTTGCTTTTGCAATCCTACTGCACATTTCTGTCTCACATTTCCCATCATCTGTTATAGTATGACCCAAATATTTGAAACTCCTTACCTGTTCCAGTTTCGTACCATTTATTGTGATATTAACTTCACCTTTATTATTGGACACTCTCATAAGCTGGGTCTTTTTATATTAATCTTCATGCCATATCTTAGGGCCGTATCATTCAGCCTATCCATTATCTTCTGCAATCCAATCTCGCTCCCCGCTACCATTCCTTGGTCATCTGCAAATCGTACTTCTTGTAACAAATTCCCTCCTACTTTATTCCTTCTTCCAAGTCTTCCATGTCTTCCTCCATCATTGCCTCAGCGTAAATGTTAAACAGCAGCGGCGAAATGCTACAACCTTGTCTTACTCCACGTCCTGACATAGTAATAAATGAAATACTTAAAGATGATAAAGTATTATGAAGTATGTTGTTCATTTGCTATTCATATTCAAAATTCGTGCAAGTTATTTGTTATTAATTTTTAGCTTGCCGGAAGCAGAACTGGAAAAAGAAGAAAATGGCGCATGTAATTTGACAGCTTCAAATGACCATGTGATGAAGCATGACAGCCTTGAAACTGATGTAAGTGATTCGATGTCAGCTGCCACAGTTGCTGCGCAGACAGTTGCGCAGACAGACGCTCTAACGGTCGATGCAGAGGCGGGAAACGCTCCGCGAACTTACCAGAATCATCCGTCCAGGCTGTCCAATGTCAACTTAAAATCTGAGTGCATTAGCACTAATATCAAGCAGGCTACGCCCAATAAAGTAATGAAGTTATTTAGATGGTTGAGACTGCTGGTATTTAGTCACGTTTTGGAGAAGAAACTTCACTTCAAATATTCGTCAAGAATGATTTGCATTAACTTTCTCATAGTGTCTATTGCGCTGCAGGTAAGATATTCTTACATAGGAGCCTACATGTATATTTTAATTCTTCATTTAAAAAATTTCGCAACAACAAAAATGCTAGGAATTCATTCAATATATATACTTTCATGTAAGCTTAAAAATCTGATTAATCTGATCACTCGCTGAAGGAATTTTTTCTTCATCTTTTAAAACTGCGGTTCTTAACTCTGCGGCTTAAAAATCCGTCACTTTCACAAGACGATCTTTCAAGCTATCGTCCTATTATCCTACATCCAACTTGAATTTCATTTCAAAAATCATGAAAAAAGTAATTTATTCTCGCTTATGCAGCCATATTGAATATTTTCCTTCCTTTCCAATCTGCTTATAGAAAGCTTCACTCATAATGTGCCACGAACGCAGACAGCATTAAGCGCTGGAGTGCAATAGACAGGCGCTGCCGTAGAAAGGCTTTTTCGCGTGGTCGCCTGTAATGGCACTGGTTCTCCTGTCTAATTCGTTTAAGAATTAGACAGTAATTCGTTTAAGAAAGTCAGACGCGGCAGAGTTGATGGGGCCAAGTCTCAAAAGCAATTGGCAGGAAGATGTAGCTGCTAGAGTCTGCGTCATATTTAAGTGACTTAAGTCTGCTTCATATTTAAGTGACGTGTTGTGTCCGGGTTGTTTGAAGAATTGACCAACCGGTGACTGCACGTGTCGTAGAAGGCAGCTAAAGCACTACGATCCATACCAACGTCAGAAATTGCATTTGGTTGGTGAGCGCCTCGGCTCCACATTTTGCTACAAAAATTTAAACGAATGGAAAAGTCTCATATAGGGGATTGGCTGGTGGTGTGGTGTAGGACAGAGAGGATTTGAGACAGTCTATTTGTATCCCCCCGACCTTGGTTAAGCTGGGATTCAAGGGATGATGACGATGATGATATATATATATATATATATATATATATATATATATATATACCTGCATATATATACATACAACACACACACACACACACACACATATATATATATATATATATATATATATATATATATACCTGCATATACTGTATATACATACAACACACACACACATATATATATATATAATATATATATAGATATAATATATATATATATATATTTTTATAATCGATATCTCTTGTTATTACAATACAGGCTTATCGAGCTGACCAATGCTCTTGATATTCGCTATTTAATTTAGATGGCTTGAGCAGCAGCCAAAAAATTCTCCTAAACATTGAGAATTGCTTTCGTTTGGATATATTTACTAACGGGAAAGGTACAGCTGCTCGAATATTCAATCAAATTCAAATTTCATCCCATTTTCCTCTCGATATCAAATTTCATCCCAATTCAAATTTCCAGATACGAATACTGGCATGTTAAATGCAACCTTCTTGAAAAACTGCTACATGAATTTATCACACAAGATGGAACCGTGTGCAATTTATATTTTGTTGTTGTATTACCGAGTATGGTATTTATACCCCGGTTCTCCACCATATAACCGAGATGGTATTTGGGGTGTGTATAATGGATATAGACGTGGTTTGAAGATGATGATGTTGTAAGATGAATCTGCTTTCGTTTTGTGGGTGAACTAGCTCAAAACCTTGTAGAGCCTCTATTGACGTTGATGAAGCTGAATGAGTCTTCTGAATATGATGCTGATGATGAATGAAAGTCCTGTTGAATCTAGTTTATTAAGCTGACTCTGTGACTATTAGAGCTTTCCCAACTTGATAGTTATCAAACAACGACGTCGATAAAAATAAGCAGATGTTTAATATAGTCTAGAAATATCAACAGTTCACTTCAACTAATATCAATTTTTACTAAACCCTAAACTGTGGTTCTATCTCTTTGTGTCTTTTATTCGACGATCAATCCCTACCCACGTCCTACTTCCTCCTCTATTCCGACAGCCCTGACTCCCGTTGCCTGCTGCAACCCTGGTCCCCTCTTTCTGGACTCCTGTTCCATCCTCCCGCTACACCCCTCGACTTCGTTTACCGAATTCTTTATTTTTTTCCATTTTTTTAATTTTTCTTTTTTTAATTTTTTATTTCAGCTTTCGAGTCTAAACTTTACACATCAACTTCCGGACTCCAACTGACTCAACTCAAAGCCAAACGCTTTATTATTTGTTTCCACTTTACCTCTAGCATCTGCCACGTATCACCATCTCACTCAATCAGAACCTTGCACGTATACTATTTCCATCATCTCTGCCCAGTTTCATTCAATAGTTCAATTAGTTTTCAAGAGATTACCTTTTATGGTGTTTACGCACTCTTCTTCGAAAGGCTCCCTTTAAAAATTCACAACTCACGGCTTCCCTTTTAATTCCTATACGTCGGGGCCATAATTTAGATATTAATAATTCTAATATTCTCATCTCTGGAACAATTGCCTCTGAAAAAGCCATTACAATGGCATTATTAGATTGTATCATTATTAAATTTTAATATTGATTTTAATGTAGATTGAATGACTCGTTACGCAGTGATAGAGAGCTCGCCTCTAGAACTAGAGATCGCGAGTTCGGGACTGTTTTTGTGACTGGAAAAATAAAAATCTAGTTGTGCAAACGTGGTGGTGTCAAATCAATATACATTATACGCGACCTTAATGTTCCATTTCCTATCTAGACCCTTTCGTGTCGACCCTGAATAGGGATATACGGGACGCTAAACGGATTTTTGAAAATTTAAATATTAAGCATTATTATAAACAAATTAAAATTTTATAAACAAAGAATAATAATTTTATTTCAAGTCAATCTCTATTATATTTCCCATACAATAAAAATGACATGCGCAATTTATATAGTGTTCTACAATCTCTTTCAATAATGAACACTTCACAAACAGCCACAAATACACATGTACAGCCTTTGCCTATACGAGTATGCAGAAATATAAACTAAATAGTGACGATGATGCAGAATACTTAATGATGCATAATAATTACCATGTGGGAGTATAGACTATAACTAGTATTACATTATACTGTTATATTGATAGTGAAGTTGTGGGTGGATATGGCGTAACGGTTAGAGTGTTCACCTCGGATGCAAGTGGCCTGGATTCAAACGCGCAATCCACTGAAAAAACATAGACCAATGTGAACTATGATAAACTTAAATAAGAATAATGATAATAGGTGAACTTGTGCATACAAAATAGGCAGAGGTATAATTTTAAATTGAGATTAAAAAATAAAATAAAAAAAATAAAAAAAGAAGACGGCGACCAGATGAGCAATGGACAGAACTCAGCGCATCACTGCCGAAAAATGAGTTTCATAAATAGGTCTACTACACGACAGTCAAGAGAACCATTAAATGATACGTTCATATGGGAAGATCTCAAATTAGTAGTTTGCACAGCTCATTTAACATATTATGAGGACATGTATGTATTGTAGGGTGAGTCTTATACGTTTTTGTTCAAACTTCCAAATGACAACCATCAGCTTCTACGCACGCACGTAGGCGCTTTCGCCACTAGCACCTCTCGCATAACTTACAGAGCCTCTTCATAGGCTAAATCAACATCCGGAATATCATATCGATATTCTGATATTGGTTTTTCCTTTATTCCTAGTGTATTATTTGTCTAAAATCATACAAATATACACAAATATAAAATATATATATATATAAAATAAAATAGGAATAAAAGAAAAAAATATAAAATGTAATAAATAAACAATAAAATATAAAAAATATATAAATGAATATAAATGATACATTATGAAAAATATTGTACGTTAGCGTATTATTGCTGAGTTAATGTAATATTATGTAGCCTACATGTACACGTACATGTACAGGTATCTGGCCAATCCATATGTAACATCTCAAAGTATTGATGGCTTTCACTCTAAATTCAATGTAATTATATCAGTCTAAACAATGGCTTCGAACTACCACCTTAAATCATGGAAGTGATTTGAGAGATTTAAAACTACCTAAGTCATGGCAGTTATTAAAAAGATTCAAACAACCTTAAATCATGGCAGTGATTTAAGATTTAAGAGTAATCACACGCTTGCTTTTCAGCTATTTTCTAGAATTCAGATTGCTGTTGCTAAATAGCATATTTTACTGTTGCTTGCTCTCTACTGTTTATCGCATTTTAGGTTGGAGTTGTGTGCTATTTAGTTACTTCATACTTTATCAAAGAGCTTAGGAAACTTTTCGATAAATTTATTTCGGATGTCATTGATAAGCCAAATTATATCGACGACGTCAAATCCTATAATGTGACCTTTGACATGCTAAACGGTAAGACGATTTTTCTAACAATATTCTTGAAAATGAATTCATTACAAATTTATTAGTCAGCGTGACTGAAATGTACTACGTATTACTGCGTTCAGATTTTAACAAATTTCACAATAGTCACTTCAAATTTAAGTGCACGATCTCTCTTCCGTTCCGGCAAATCTACTCGCCATTAACTGCATTTGGATTGGTATACTGTAGAAAAACCTTTGTAGCTGTACATGTATACTCTATTTGGAATATTGGTCACTGTTTCTCTGACATATTCGAACGAGATACAGGAGTTAAATTTTCTTTCAGTAATTTTGCTACATTGTAGTGTGTAAGCTATTGGACTTTCAACAATAACTGCAGTTACGCAATTATTCTTGCAGTTTCATACATAGGCCCTATCTCTGATTTAGTCAAATCAATACGTATATGTTTAAACTTCTACGTTCAAATTACTCATTCATCATTAAGTATAAATACTGAGTAAGGTAAAATGTAGACTATGATAAATAGTGCGACATAATATTTGTCTTGATCGTATTGTTGCAGAACATTTGATCTTTGATCTTTCTCTCTCTCTCTCTCTCTCTCTCTCTCTCTCTCTCTCTCTATCTGTCTCGGAGTACTACCTATTGGCAGGTATCATATTATCGTGTGTATGCAAGTATAAATTAATGTCTGTATATGTGAACATGCATAGGTAACATTAGTAGTGTATGTAGGCATATATCAATATATATATAATATATATATGTATATATATATATATTTAAATATATATATATATATATATATATATATATATTATATATATATATATATATATATATATATATATTATATACATATATATTATGTACAATATATATATATATGTATAAATATATATATATATATATATATTTATACACTAAGAAAATTGCACTAAGAGAGAGATATATACGTATATATATATATATATATCTATATATCTATATATATATGTATATCTCTCTCTTAGTGCACTGCCTACTGGCAGGTCCATGGTATATAACGCCTCCACTCTTCTCTGTCTTCCGCCTTCCTCTTCATTTCCACATATGAGTGTGTCTTTAAATCATCTAACATACCTAATCTCGGCCTGCCCCTGCCTCTTTTTCCTTCCATTCTACCTTCTATGACCTCTTTTAATAGACCTTGTGTATGTTGTAATTAACCTATGTGTAAATTGTAATTGCTATGAAATTTCTTTGAATAATTTCGAGGTACCCTCTGATCTCTCTCTTGGTGCACTGCCTACTGCCTACTGGCAGGACCATAGTATATAACGCCTCTACTCTTCTCTGTCTTCCGTTTTCCTCTTCATGTCCACATATGAGTGAATCCTTAAATCATCTAACATTTCCATTTTCGGTCTGACTCTGCTTTTCCTTCCTTCCATTCTACCTCCTATGATGATTCTGTAGTAAACTATGTCCCCTTAAAATGTATCCAATCCAATTCTTCTTTCTAATTCTTATAGAAATTATCAACTATCTATCTGTACGCACTCCCTTAAAGACTTCTTCATTTGTAAGTGTTTGGGTCCAGCGGATCTTTTCCATTTTTCTTCATATTCATATTTCCAATGACTCTATTTGCCTGATATCTTCCTTCCTTAGTGTCCACATTTCACATCCATATAATAGCGTGATCCATAACAAAATTTTCGCCATCTTTAGCTTTATGGCTTTCTTAAGACCTCCTCTTTTAGAGCATAAAGGGTGAATTAAATCGCTATACAGTGTTAACTTGTGTTGTTGTATTTGTTCAAAACACAGTATCGTGGAAAGTGGTCACTGCCTTATCTGTACTCTTCTTCATGTTCAATATATTGGCCAGTATGCTACGCTATAGGTAATATTAGCATATTTATATGCTACGATATAAATAACATTGGCATAATATATATATATATATATATATATATATATATATATATATATATATATATGCTACTCTATGGGTAACATTAGCATTTTTATATACTATGCTATGGGTCGCATCTGCATTTTTATTTGTTACGCTATAGGTAAGAGCAAAGCTCAATCATATGTATTATACATTATATTTTTTTAAATTATATTAATTATAGCTTTATGTAGGCCTATCCTATTATATGTTTGGAATCAAAAGTACTTAGGCCTACTTAACGTATGAAACCTTAACCTAATCCAATATAATTTGTTATAAGTATAAGTGATTCCAACGTATTTCACAGATCCGTGAGGTGTTCCATGATCGAAATGGTGTCCAAACATTACAAAATCATTGTTAGAACTTAATGACATATCCTTATGTCCTGTAGTTTTCTATGTTCTTGTGTTATATCCCGTATCATTCATTCTTCGTACACTGTAATTTCTTGGTTAAATAATTTCTAAGTATTAAATGATTCTTGATTATTTGAATCATTGATATTAAATTGAGTGTTACGCTTTTTATTGATTGTTTGACTAAGTTTGACTGAATAATTAAGTAATTAATTTATATATCTACTTCTTTATTCGTCATCATCAGACAGGAGACAAACAAAATACAATAACACAAATCAAAATCAAAACCAATGCTAACATGGCACATAATAGTAGTCCTAAGCAATTCAACATAACGACCACCAGGTAGACAGATAAAAGAAAGATATCAATAAATCGAAATAAAACGTTCGCTTCCATTACATACGACGGTCTACTAGAAGATAAACATTGCGGTTACGTTTTGGCCAAGCTTGTTCATAACAAATTTTACATAATTGAAACTTAACCACGCCGAATTGAAAAAGACTTAAACAAGAAGTGCATAGTTTGACAGTAGAATTTACTATTTAATAGCATTAATCTAATCATTCAATCCTTAATCAGTTGGTTGATTAGTTAATTAATCAATTGACTAATGACGGATTGTCGGAGTGAGTAATGATAGATTGATTGAGTGTTTTCTTCTGTGATTCTTTATTTCACTAGTCAATATTTCCTGTTCTGTGATGTAGACGCGACATGTTGCGAATGTTTCGAGGAGAAAAGACTCTATTTATACCGGAGTCTGTGAGAAATCAGAAAAGTCACCAATTTATGGTAAGCCAATTCAAAATTTTCTCGCGATGTATCTGCGACACTGTAGAGTAGACCAGCCGTTAACTATACGTGTCGTAAGAGGCAACTAAACAAGTACTGAGGAAGGCAACAGGAAAATATCTCAGCAGGCATATTTAACTCAAGCTGTAGGCTGCATAATTACATAAAATATTGATAAGGCGTAGACATTTCAAGGAATTGACTTGTAGATGTATAGAGTGCTCGTTATGGGGTATTCATGCTGACTCAGTGAATGAATATGTACCTTGGACCTGCCACTTTTCAGAACCCTAGGGAGTGATAACTCAGAATTACATAATTCAATAGAAATCAACGCTATTGCTATTGAACAGATCTAAGTGCACCCATTTTCATAGCGTTTCTATTTCTGTCTACTATTACGGGCTATTCAATGGTAACGATTACAAGAGGTCACCTTCCTATCCGTTTAAAGTTAAATTCCATCCTTATTTCCCAACAGCATAGACTAAGTCTCAATATTTTTATAATAGATGGCTTTCTCTGGTAGGATATATTGTTTCTAAAAAGTGTGCTTAAGTAAGAAAATGCTAAAACACTGATACATCATGTGTATCAGTGGTTAAGCAACAATATGCTAAACCACCGCTTTATCATGAATATCAATGTTTAAGCAAGAATATGCTAAACCACCGCTACATCATGGGTATCAATGGTTAGGCATAAGCGAAAAATATGAATAAGCTAATCCACTGATACATCTTGAGTATCAGTAGTTAAGAAACAATATGCTTAACCACTTAGTTCCGGGTTGCTGAAGAATGGATCAATTGCAAACTGAACTGGTCGTAGAAGGCGCAAAGCACTAATATCAAAATCAACGTAGGAAAGGGGGATAGGGCATTCGATTGGTGAGCGCCTTGGCTCTAGAAATTGTTATAAAATTTTCTAAAACGAATGGAAAAGTGTTATCCCGACCCTCGCTAAGCTGGGATTCAAGGGAAGTAGAAGAAGAAGAAGACGAAGAAGAAGAAGAAGATGATGATGATGATGATGCTGATGATGACGACGACGACGACGATGATGATGACGATGATGATGATGATGATGTGATGATGATGATGATGGATTATGATGATAATGTCGACGACGACGACGACGAAGATGATGATTATGATTATGATTATGATTTTGATGATGCGTATTGAACCGAGTATTGATTTGTGACATTGTCTGGACTTTGAAATTTTAGCGTAGACCTATAAACTATTGTGATTAGGATAGGCGTCACGCCTGCGTAGTACATATTAATATTGACTATTGCCAAACGGCAGGTCCAATGTACATATTGCTACTCGAAGCTCTGGTTTAAGCTGACTAAGTAACAGTCAACACACAAAATCATCTTAATGCCTACAGATATTAGTCTGAATAAACACCGTGAACAAATACACCAAGTCCAATAACCGTTATTGAATATCTACCAAAGTAGTATGAACCGGCCATATATGTTTATTATTAAATATGAACTAATTGATAGCATACAATACAGGAGCTTAGTCCACGCGATCTCTAGAGATATGCTAAAGCGCGATATCACAAATTGTCAAGATGACAATTTGCATAATACGCAATATATACCATTTAGCATGAATTGATAAAATATTCTTT
Organism: Enchytraeus crypticus; assembly: GCA_905160935.1. Lineage (NCBI taxonomy): Eukaryota > Metazoa > Annelida > Clitellata > Enchytraeida > Enchytraeidae > Enchytraeus > Enchytraeus crypticus. The sequence goes on along the minus strand of CAJHZI010000447.1, from coordinate 2,500,342 downwards.
AATAATTACAATTTCAATATTTTCAAGAATGACCGTATTGAAATGAACGAATTGCAGAGATATGACTCTTTAAGAGATTCTGGTAGTAAAAAGTAGGAAGTCTACATTATTTACTAATCTAAACGCCTTTTAAAACTGTTCAAAGGAGAAATTATTCATTTACTCTACTCTGTTATTTTTGTTAATTTATTATATTTACTTTTACTTTCTTTATTTCGTTATTTTAATAATGTTATAATAATAATAATAATAATAATGATATTAATATTAATAATAATTATAATATAATATAATATAATAACGGCACACTGGGTCATGAAGCACAGATGCTTGTTTAAGGCCCACTTCCTCTTTCCTCTGCATGGTTATTTGTAATCCTTGCCTTTTGATGGCGCATCAATTGCAGCCGGCGCAGATTTAAGAATAACCTTCCATCACCCTGGAATTTTTCTCTCCTAAGCTGTCAACACACGGTGACCAATGTGGTCACCCACAAAGTACTAACCGAAGTCGATATAGCTTAACTTCGATAATTGACGCGCAACTAAACTAAGTGCGCTAAATCCCATCGTATTTTTTTAAATTTTATTTGTTATTAATTTTATTATATTAGATTTAAATTTTTAATGATTATGACTATTATATTGATTATAATATTTATATTATTATATTATATTGATTGTTATTTATTGTATTTATTCCTTTTATTTCATATTATACCCATTTTCAGCTTATATTGTTTATTTATTTCATTATTTTTCATATATTTATTATTCTTACTATATCTATTAGTAGTTATTATTTCTATTTCTAACAATTCCAACTGAAACATCTAAGAAAATGCAGACACGCACTTACTGTAAGAGCTTATTTGACATAGTAGCATAAGCTATTCATCACTAGATTCTTCTCATGACCAGCCTATGATTTATATGTATATGTTATAACATAATACTGCACTACTCAGTGAAGGATAGAGAAACGGAGGCAGACCGAGATTAGAAATGCTATAAGATGTAAAGTTCCACTCATAAGTGGACATGAAGAGAAAACAGACGACAGAGAAGAGTGGAGTCGTAATATGTCGTGGATCTGCCAATATTCTGTGCATTGAGAGAGAAATAGAGAGAGAGAGAAAGAAATAAAGTATTTGTGTTACCTAGTCAGCTTGAGCCCGGGCTTCGAGTAACATTATGTACGCTGAACCTGCCGTTTGGCAGAACGTTAGTTAAAGCGAAGCAAAGGTGTATTCTTCTCTCTTTTAAAGCCTCCAAAATTTATTTACCAGGGCCTTTTCTTTGTTAAATTCATACTTTCGCGGCCTGAGCCTCCCACAAGATAAATGCCGCCCCGGTAAAATATGTCACATAGAGAAAATTTAAAGCTACTGTGATTACTTGGTTAACTGTTCCCTTTCTATTTGAGGGCTTCAGTGGTTGTCTTCAATGCTTTTTTTAATTATATCAAATACAATACTGCATCAATATCTACAATTAGCTACTTCTTTAACGCTGCTACGTTTAGAAATTGAATGCAATGAAATCTTCAGTGTTGTTTAGTAACTTTCAATATGCATTATTTACAAACATTAAATGCTAATATGATAAACCCAATGCGGCGCTAATTGACAAATAAATTTTAACTGCTTCCGTTCTTAGGTAAACTACTTAAATTAATTATTGGAGGTAGCTAAGTGGGCAGCAAGTAATGGCAGTTAAATTATTGATTGTACAAAATAACTGGCGTTTATTTGCAGGCACACAGTCTATTGTTTGCAGGCTATCAGATTGCATACATGATATGGGGTGAGTTAAGATACCATCTCGTGTTTAAGTTAAAGTCTCATTATATAAATGACATAGGCCTATAATAATTGTTATCTCACTATTTCTCACTCTCATCTCTCTCAATCTCTCTCTCTCTCTCTCTCTCTCTCATGCTCTTTCTATCTGTAACTATATCATTCAGGATCGTACTAACTTTACACTGTAGAATTTTCAGTATGTGCTGGGTTCAAATCTAGAGATCGCCCGTCTCTGATATCGCTTTCGAGAGATGAAACTGACGTTAACATCGGCTTTATGGCTCATTATTAAACCTGTCTCTCAGACATTGTAAACAATTATGAGAGAGTTCGTCTCTTGGCAACGGCAAAACATTCTCCAAATGCAAATGATTCATTTGTTACCAAAACTATCAATTTCGCAGTGTCTGCAATGGTGGGCAGTTGTGATTCGTGTGCAGTTGTTGAATGCCGTCATTTCCAGATCTAACACTCGGAATAGATTTACTTTAAGCATATAACAGGTTGCTTGTTTCTGAACAATTTTTCCCTTGAAGTGAAAGGAGATTTGTTAGCATGTTATTAGCTAGATGTTTGGTAGTGTTGTTAGTTATATGTTGGTAACATGTTGTTTGTTAGGTGCTTGTCACATGTTGCTATCTATATGTTTGTTAGCATGTTGATAGTTAGATGTTTGTTAGCATATTATTAGTTAGTTCTCTCTTTTCATTTCTTTTATTCCTTCTTTGAATGTTAAGTGTCTTCCATCATAGCAGCTTTAAAGCAAGAATACATATTCCCTGTCTTGCAAAATAAGTGATAGTGAGATAATTAATTCGTTATTTCAATTAATAAATCATCCCAGACAGTTTCTGTTATGAAACGAAAAGAGGCGATAAACCTAGTGTTATTTCTTTGCAACGGTGAAAGATCAATCCTTCACAGATATGAAGGAATTTAAGTTTCTATTCTATGAAGCGGTCGAGTACTAGGTCACAGATAGAATATTGCCTGAATATATGATTATTGGTTTATCGATTGCTTATTTGATATTTTGGTTCGTATGGTTGCACACATGACATACATAATTAAATAGCTTTCTTGCTTATTTTCTGTTTTTTGTAGTTTTCGTTATTTCCTCCTTTCCTTCGTGGGTATTCGTTAATCTGTGCTTTTGATATTTTTATGGATTTATCCGACCAAGATTTATCCCCGGGTTTAGGTTACTTGGCAAAAGGAATTGAGGGCAGCGATAACATGTGATTAGAATGCTATCTAGTCGGGTAGAAATAAAAAATACCGGGACATTTAACGCGTAAAGCCACATTTATATTCGTTGGATGCGGATTTTTGAGCTAAATTCAAATATAAAGTTCCCCATTTGTAGCACTATTAATAAAAAAGTTATGTCCAAAAAACGAAAAATAAACTCAGTTAATTTTTAAACGGATTTTCTAAATGATTAAAGGACATTGAAGGGCCACAAACATCAACAAATAAAACATAAATCATGTGCATAGAACAAATAAAGCTCAAGCCAAAAACTAAGACCATATTTAACGTCCGTTTCCGGCTCAAAAGCATATTAGTCACCGGAATAGAACTGGATTTAACATTTAATGGTTGTGATGTTTTCCCACCAAGTAGAAATACAAGTAGCTTGTTTCCGGCATCAGCAACTTCATCTTGAGTGGATCTTATGTCAAGCATGACACGATTTGTTTGTTCTGGAAATTTCCAATTAACAATTTTCTTCAACACAGATCCCTTTCCCAAACCGTAGATTCCTGAGGTGGTGTCACAACCACCAATGGCATGAATAAGCAGATTTTGACTGCAAGCTTCAGAGCCAATAGTCTTTTGTATATTTCTTATGCTGAAAGCTTCACACTGTTTGACAGCTGCTTTACAATTATGACGAAAAAAATTAATATCACACATAGTATTGCATAGGTGATGAATGAGCAGCACAAGGATATCAGTGTCATCTGCCGAAACAGCAACAGAATTATATTTGGAGGTAGAAGCTAGTTGAAGGGCCATTGAAACAATACCTACATCAGCATCATCATCCATCTGTATGGCTCTATATCCTTCTCTGATGAAAACTCTTATTAACAGTTTGATAAACATGTTTTTGTTATACTCATTGCAAAAGCAGGCCTGCTGATCCATCACAACATGACACTCTTCACGCACATCAACCTGTGGTGATATTTTGGCACACTTGCTATACCTGCGTGCATGTTCATGATCCTTGGTTGATGGTCCACTCATATAGCCATCAAAAACTATAACAGTGTCATTTTCATAGAGATGGCAGCCAAAGGCAAGATATTGTTGCGCAACATCAAGTTAGCAGCCACCTTTCAGCCTTTTCACCTTCCGAAGCAAAGCTCCACCATCCACCACAAATGCAGTTGGCGTTAGCATTTCATCACTTGTGATAAAATGCTTTCAACCAAAGACGTTGATCGAATGTGATGCAAGCGGTCGCTATGTTCAGTTTTGATGCTTGCTCTACAACATGTAGCAGCGTGGAGTATATGCATGTCTCCTCAGATAGATTCACGTCTATAAGTGGTAACATCGTCATGACAGCAGGCCCCCTATGATCACCATTTAAGACATGCTGCATATAGCCAGACCAATTTGGCCTAGCATGACTATCATCTCTACACAGCCAATTCATATGCCAGACCAAATCCAAATTCAAAATTGATGGCAATGTGCTTGGAGAAAGTAGCTGGCACATTGGTTTAAGCGTCATGACGGTCAAACCACACTTAGGCATGTGGAAGAATGGAAGAATGAGTACGGCTTTATTTCTAACTAATTCATGTGCGTTAAGGCGTCTCACATTACGTGTCAGTGTCATGGAATGATCTTGCTCAGTATTAGCAACTAGCACAGTAGAAGCGGCTATAATACCCATGCCATGAAATGTACCAGTGCCATCCAATGTAGCAACATTATGGTCTGCATTGTCTGCCACCCATTGTGTAAATACTTCAGGATATGGGCGAATATTCATATCAGAAGGATTCAAAGTTACAGTAGACTGTTTGAATCGTGTAATTTCATCGTATGACGCAGAGAAACCTAAACGTGCCAGCTGCTCAATTAATGTTTTGGATCGTATCTAATGATCAACTGACACACTCACGCCAAGAAGTAATGGCACCATAATTGAGTGTAGCCGTGCACCTTGAATGATACTCTGTTCAATGCTATTTTTCTTAATGGGTGATGGCACTAATGATCTGAGAAGCTGATGCAGAAGAGGAGGAACATAGTTCCTGTGCTCAACAGAGAGGTCATCTACTGGCGGATATGTAATCATATCATGTTCTAATTCTCTGATCTCATTTGTAATCAATTTAGCTGCCGCTGTTATGATTCTTTTACTCTCATCTGTCATATCATCTCTCCTCTCCATGTACCACCTCTCATTAATTAAGTATGAGCTGAAATTGCAGAAACAAATCATATTTCTTCGTCCAGATATTTCAGCAAACAGTATGTGATCGTCATATCTCTTAACAAGCTTTCGCTTCAGATGTTTTGCAGAATAGGCATTGCCATCTGTAGTTCGACCTTGCATTCTCTCAACTACATCTTGTACTGTATATAGCTCCCTTTCACAGTTATCTTCCAACCACTCGCATGTCTTTAAAAATGCTGATTGATAATCTTCATTTAGTCTAGGACGGTGTATAGTCCCCGCAATATACCTTCTTTAACCCTGCTGCTGACAAATTTCAAATAACAGAGATTGTGATATATAGCTTCTTCTGCCTGTAAATCACAACACATTTCCATTCGCCCCATGACTTCAAATCCCCAGTTATCAATCTTTCTTCGGCAATGCCCTTGAACAGTGCTTCGCAGTTCTATTGACATTGCTGTAATTACTCCTTTTGATTTTGATCTGATAATTCAGAGCAAATAAAACATTGTGCTTTCCAATTAAAAATTTCCATAGATGATCGAAGTTTTTTCCTTTAGAATCAATCCCCGGTATTTTATCTTGTGCAAATTGCTGAAGTTTTATTTTATCACAGTATGACTTTCTACAACTGTTGTGCACCACAACTGGCTGATCACAAAATGTAAGATGATGTACGAGTTCAATATCATTGCGTGAATGAGCATTTTCTAATAGTGTGTCAAATCCCTGAGATCGCATAACAGTCAGATGTTCATCAACATCAGTTGCATATGAAACAAAAATAACGCATTGATTTTCCGGAAATTGTTTCTCTCGCAAATATTCAGCCATCTCTCAAGATCTTTAATTAGCTGATTTTTAATCCCTGGATAACTGTAACTACTTTTATTAATATCTACAAAATAATCTAAGAATTTGTTAATTAAAATTATTCGTTAGCTATAATGAACGAAATACAGTTAGAAATTAATTAGAAGTTTTATTACTTATATCTCATTACACGGTTCAATTAACTTAGTTACAACGTGTAAGCAAGAAATCAATTGCAATTAATTGTCTAATTTGCAAAACTTACAGCAAAATCTTACTATAGCGCTCAAAAATAAACAAGCATGAGGTTGTTTTTGTTCTTATTTATAGTCGATATTCTTAAACAAAATCAGTCATGTTAAAATGGATATAACTTTGTCCCCGAGGTCCTAGAAACGGGGAACTTTGCATACGAGTAGTTCTTAACATTCCCTACAACTAGGCAAAAATTCAGCATTACACATTAAATGTCCGGGTATCACTAAAATCTGATTTTATCTACCCGACTAATCGTCAGGCGCTAAAAATCACTGTCGAGTCTGCCGATCGGAAGAGCGAAGTATTGGGACACAGACATCTCAGGGAATACTTTTCAGTTACTGTTTTAAAAGATACGATTTTGCTTCTCGGATAAACTATGAGAAAATATATACTTTTATTTTAGGATTTATTCTGGCTATTATACTTCTTTGGACAGCAGCATTGCTCGTCTGTTTTATCATCATACAACCATTGATGATCGGAGACTATGCCATTATGATATCGATTGCCAACAACATCCTGTAAGTCTCCTTCTAGTTATAAGCGCTGTAGAAATAATATTTGCTACTAATTAGTATAATGACTTCACTAGATCCCTCAGATTTCGGATTTAATATTTAATATCGTGAAACAGGCTGCTAAGTATTTTTTATTACGTGTTTTGAAAATAATTGGAATGGGCAATACTTTTTAATAACTTATCATTGATTAACTGATTGATTGACAACAAGTGTGATTAAAGCGTCACAGTCTTTTATTTAATTATTTCAATTTCCACAGTCTTCTCCACAGTTCTCGAGTCGGTTAAAGCCGAAGCCGGGATTTTTACATTCGGGTTAAAAATAAAATCATAATCTCTCTCTTTTAGCGTTTAGACCATTAAGAGATCCAAGCTCTAAAGGCCTACTCGTTCTTATCGTAAACTTTCTAGCTTCATATTGAGCAGCCTTCGAAAAGATCCATCGATCCAGCCAATCCCTCAAAATGGCTAGGCCATATCCATGCCTTATTGTAGCTTATGTTACGTATGCAGTAAGCTTCGGAAATGTAGGGCTTCTGAGGCTTTTTCCTTTTATGCATCTTTATTTCACCAAAAATATGGTAGCATAAGTACAATAAGTACACAATAACAGGTACACTATACAAAGTGAAATCATGTTCAGCGAAACTGTGCAAAGAGATAAAGTGTTCGAAAACGAAAAGAACATGAAACATCACACACATGTACTTCGAAAAGCGTGCAATAAACAAATAAATTAAATAAATTACAGAAAATTATATTCTTTTACTTTTTCATTTATCGTAAATTAATTTAAGTTTTATTTAGTTTATTAATTTCAAAGTATTGACGCAAATAATACTTCCAGTTTACTTTTGATATATCCTTAACATTACATCCAACAAAGCAATTGTACTCAGACATTATTTTGCATAATTCTTCATGCCTATAATCAAATATTTCACGGTAATGGTTACCCATTGAACGTAGCTTAGATAAAAACTTCAATCGTCTTGTAGCAATTTTTAGTTCAGCAGGCAATTGACCCATATAAAATTGACTTTGAGATATAATATTCTAGTCGAATGTATGAAAAAGCTTAGAGTAGATCTGTGTATATGCATTTTCAATGCTGCGGATTTGTGACTTGGACAGTACAACACTGTCTAAGCCATATAGTAACATGGGTACACATTGCGATTCAGTCAACGAAATTGTCACTTCCGGTGAAGAGATGCCAATTCTTGAAAAGATCGCGTTGAATATTCGAAAGAATTTTTCTTCCTATTTTGTAAGTTTAATTAGAAATGCCTAGCAGAAACGACAGACAAACCTAAATACATGACTTCGCCTACCCATTGTATAGGTGTACCATTTATTAGGATTTGTGACGCTTTAATGGAATGTCTAGGGCCAATACGAATACAAACTGTCTTCTTACAATTTATCGATAGACCAATGGAACTAAGTTTTTCATTGCATATGTCAGTAAGTTTCTGCAAGTTGTGAATTGAATAGACAGTAAGACTAAGTCGTCAGCATACATTATTGAATTACAACACAGACCTTTAATAAAACATCCCGGCTCTGATTTCTCTAGTTTTAGTAACAGCCTATCAACTGTTAACGAAAACAATATTGGGGATAAAATACCTCCTTGTCTAACCCCCGAAGAAATGATAAAAGGTTTAGAGAAATTATTTTTATACTTAACAACAGAATTTAGCTTAGAATGGCAATCTTTTAAAATTTCAATAAACCACCTTGGACAACTCCTATCGATTAGTTTAATAAAAAGCATGTGAAATCTTTTGCCTTTCGAAGTTTCTACTTAATCGCCTGTTACATAACGTGCAGTTTACGTTTGATATATGCTACTATGGTCGGACATCAAGCAGAGAAAATAATGTCAAAAACAATAATAGTACCTATAACGATCACAATAGAAATGACACATATACAAAATAGCAATATAATGAACAATAGCGACAGCATTTGCAATAGCGGTAGAGTAAAATGTAAAATTAATAGTACCATTAATAGTAACAATAACCATATCCAGAGCAATAATAAAAATTAAAATATCATTATTAATAATAGCTTCTAAAGAACATCAAAATCGACAATAAATAGTTCTTATTTTGCTATTGATTGATTAATTGGTTGATTTGGCTTCCACTGTACTGGCTTCCAGTCTCTAAACGAATAAAATTCAAGATGGTTTCCTTGGCTTCCAAAGGTTTCAATTTTGGTCTCTCTTGGTGCACTGTATACCGGCAGGTCCATGGTATATAACCCCTCCACTCTTTTCTGTCTTCCGCCTTCCTCTTCATTTCCACAAATGAGTGGGCCATCTAACATACCTTACCTCAGCCTGCCCCTGCCTCTTTTTACTTCCATTCTACCTTCTATGACATCTATTAATAGACCTTCCCCCTTAGAATGTGTCCTATCAAACCCTTCTTCCTATTTCTTATTACATTTATCAACAGTCTATTCGTGCCAACTCTCTCCAGAACTTCCTCATTTGTAACCTTTTGAGTCCAGTTAATCTTCTCCATTCTTCTCCAAATCCACATTTCCAACGCCTCCAGTTTCCTAATATCTTACTTCCTTAAGGTCCATGTCTCACAGCCATTCAATAGAGTGGTCCAAACCAAAGATATGGTAAACCATCCTATCTATCTGGCCTTTTATCAATCTATCAACCCTCTCGCAGTCTTCGCTCCTCCAGTAAAAACCTCCTCGTTGTGCCAAAAATTAAATCTGCCCTGGGTAGACGCTCCTTAATATTTTCTGGTCCGACATTATGGAACTCTTTGCCACAAGATCTTCGATCATGTGACGGTATTGTACTTTCCTGGGCAAGCTAAAAGTCCTTGGTTTTCCGCCATAGGTCTAAAGTTTGACCCGAGTGCCTTGTATTTGCACTGTTTTGATCTCGCTTTCTTTTGTAGTCTTTGCATGCTCAGTCGACATCATATGGTGCTTTAGGAGTCTGTCTGTGTAGATTCTGCAAGAGAAGTCCCTGACATTGCCTTATGGCGATGAACCGGACGTTAAATTCTTATTGATTGATATATAGATTTATTGATTGGCTGTTTGATTGATTAGAGTACCAGTGATTATTTGCATGTCGCTGAGAGTTTTCCAGACTCTCCTCTCTAAACATTTATTTCTACAGAATAAACTTGAGGAAGGTGACAAGAACAAGCCTCTAGCTCTTCATAACCGGTTTGATACCAATAACTTCCCTTTGACATATCTAATTTGTCACATGTTAAATTCAATGTTCATTTCAATGTAAATATTTGGTATATGTTAAAATCAATAGAATTTAACATCCACCAAAGTGGAAAGATCATTTATCTTGACCATTGTTAATTGGGGGATATGACGGATAGAATATTGAATGAGTTTTAGTAAATACTGTCTCTCTTACCACTTTTTAAATTGAAGTACTAAAAGTCATACTTTTAATAATCGAGTCTAGAATACACTTTTAATAATAATAATAATCGGCTTAGACCGATTGCTGTGGGCTACTCTTGGCGCAGGATCGCTGCCAAATGTGCTAATTCCTTCGCCCTAGACAGGCTCTCAAACTCACTTCAACCTCTCCAGGTAGGCGTGGGTGTCAAAGGAGGTTGTGAAGCCGCCGTGCATGCCACCCGACGATTCCTTAGCAGCATGCCAGATGATTGGGTAGTGGCGAAACTGGACTTTTGCAACGCTTTCAACTCCCTGAAAAGGGTTCCCATGCTAGAAGCTGTAGACTCTTCACTACCTGAGCTGGGGCCATTCTGCCGTCCGTCCTATGAAGATCCAAGTGTTCTACGTTTCGGTCAACGGGTGATCATATCTAGCGAGGGGGTACAACAGGGTGACCCTTTGGGCCCTCTCCTGTTCAGTTTGACAATACACCCGTTGCTCCAGTAGCTATCTTCTTCCCTGAAAATAGGTTAATTAGACGACATAACTGTGGGCGGGGATGAGTCTACAGTGGCAGATGATATCTCAAGGCTGACGGTTGCGGGAAAGGCTTTGGGGCTAAGACTGAATATAAATAAATGTGAGCTCATTACCACTCGATCCGACAGTAACTTTCCTGCCATCAATTCATTCATTCGTGTAAAGCCTGTCGAAGCCAGTCTACTTGGAGCTCCATTGCAGACAGGTCAAGCTATGGATTTGGCTCACAATATTCAGTGCTCTAAACTAGAGAGAGCCGCGAGCCGGTTGAAGCTCATTTCTACACACGACGCTCTAACGATATTGCGGAGCTGTGTATGTTCTTCAAAACTCATATACATATTGCGTGCCTCTCCATGCGCGGGTCATCCAGCATTGCAGATTTATGATTCCATCATGCGAAAGTCGCTCAGTAGCATCGTTAATATTAATGTTAACGAAGCTCAATGGATTCAGGCTAGCCTGCCAATATGCTACGGAGGATTGGGTATAGCTTTGTCTCGTCGCTGGCACCTTTTTGACTTCAGCCGCGGGGACTGGCGTTCTACAGGATTCAATCCTTTCCGGATTCTTTCAAATTCCCGACTTGGATATATCCAGGATTCAGGGCATTTGGACTCTTCTGTCCACATCCGAACCTCCAATCGGAATGATGGCTAATAGCATGAAGGCTTGGGACTCCAAGGTCACTCACTACTGCTTTGCACATGGAACTCCTTGCGAAGCGCTTTTGCCACAAGAAAAGGCGCGGCTGCTCGCAATGCCTTTGAGACCCTGGGACCCATCAACTGGCATCAGACTTTATTGACGATATAGGCAGGAGGACCAGCGCCATTACTGGTGATAAGCGCGAAAAATCTTTTCTGTGGCAGCGACTGTCTATTGCTCTCCAGCGATTCGATGCAGTCTGCTTCAGTGGGACTTTGGCTAATGCGGCTTCCCAGAGTGCACAGGAATTATAGTAATCGCTCTTTTAAAACTTTTAATTAAATAAAGTCTCTTTTATCTTCTTTTTAGCCCAGGGCCCTTTACAGCCCAGGGCAATTAAAAAATAAATAAATAAACAATAATAATAATAATAATAATAATAAAGTTAGTTATAATAAAGTTCGTTATATAATAATAGCTACGTTTGGAGCGTATACGAATTGTCGAGAATTGCAGAAGGGTGAAACGAAATAAAATTCCGAAATCATTCATGATCTAGACCGAGCATAAAATTGTGTGTAATGGAAGAGACATCTTAGTGGGAGCGGGGGGATGAGGTATTGATACTGATCAAATTAGTCACATATATACCAGGAGTTTACGATAATATATATATACATTGTCTTATTGATCAGAAATTGTGTGTAATGGATAAGTGGCTGGAGCCTGTGGCGTTGACGGTAAGTTATTTGACCGTGGATTAGTATGTGTGGGGTTCAAATTCTGGGCTAATCCGTCACTGATATCGCTTTCGAGTGAGGAAATTGACGTTAACATTTAGCTTTTTTAAAAATTATCTTGCTAAAATCACATTCACAAATCACAGTGTAAATTCACAGTGAGTGGAGATGAAATCTTCTCCGCAGTTTGTAGAGATGAAGTCTTTTTCTCCACAGTGGGTGGAGATGAAGTCGTCTTCTCCACAGTGGGTGGAGATGAAGTCTTATCCACAGTGGGTGGAGATGAAGTCTTCTCCACAGTGGGTGGAGATGAAGTCTTATCAACAGTGGGTGGAGATGAAGTCGAAATGAAGTCGTCTTCCCCGCAATGGGTGGAGATGAAGTCGTCTTCTCCACAGTGGGTGGAGATGAAGTCTTCTTCACAGTGGGAGGAGATGAAGTCTTCTCAACAGTGGTTGCGAGAGTAAATCTTCTTCACAGTGGGTGGGCCAGGAAAGAGGCTATTACCACAGTTTCTTTCTGTATTGTCAACTTTCTTTTTTCTCTTGTTTTGTTTTTGTTCTTATATGTTTTTTTTCAAGAAACGAATTTCTATTCACTGTCTGGAATTTTGCTCCAGAAAAGCATTACGCTGAATCACATATTGATGCCCCCATGGCCTTCCAAATTAAACTAATGTTTAATTAACTATTAATTAACTAAAAGTTTTTCTCTTTATCTGCCTTCTTTTGTGGTTAGTCTGCCTTTTACGACGTGTGTGGTTACGTCGTATCTATCCTTCAGTGATACTGATAAATCGTGAGAAAATTGTATACAAATTTCAAATGATATTTAACATCCGCAGCAAAGCATTTCACGTACTGAATTACTTCATGGTGATTGCGAACGTTGAGACAGGAATATGCTCCTGTCTGTATCGCATCCTTCAGGGTCTCATCTATGGAGTCATTTTTATCGGCAGACTCGATAGGTGTGTTCTTATGCCAGGACTGGAAGCTAGAGATAAGGGTGTGTTAATCTTCTCTCAAGTGCTTCCTTGGACTAAGTTGAATATATACAGTGCATGCAGAGTCACTGAACCATTAATGCTTTTGAAATTACTACAAGTTCCACAATTGCAACTAAAAGTTACATTTATTATTAAAATAGATTTATTATTATTTTTCATTTATTATTTAAATAGCTTTACTCATTAATGTAAGAGAGAAAACTGTGCTTATTTATTTCGAAATGGAACCTTTTTTTAATTTCCCCGAACTGACATGCAAGAAAATAGGAAAATGAGGCAATGCGATCAAAATAGAAGAAAATATAAAAAATTACATAGATGTCGGTCGCATAGTAGAGTTTCTGCCGTGTTTGATGATACTATTTTTATAACTATATATTAACTAATAACTGCCCAAGTAAGCAATGATGGACCATATTTCGTAGTTTGGCATCAAATCTCCGCTAAGAGACAGGAATACCTCCTTTTAAAATGCATATAATGGCAGTTTCTATTGGCAGTTAGGAGTGCAAAATTTTACGTCTAATTACTCCTTCGTCTGAACATAGTTTTATTCCGTTGATAGATTTTACGCTAAATATTCTATTTTTTTCCTTCCCCATTGGATGCTTGGCACTAAGAAAAATTGACAATTGCTAGAAAGTCTTTATCGCAGTTCAATAATTTACCGAATATTTCTATTGCTTTTGATTTTTAAAAGTTAGTTCAGATTGCCACATCTGTTCACATTGGTACATTGATTCAGAGTTCCCCATTAAATTATAATTATTAATGGACTTTGCTTCTTAGTGAGCATTCAATTTAATTGAAGTATATAGTGGCTTAGATTAAAAATAGATTATGGGGCTAGGAAGCAGAGCTATTAATATGATTATCCTTTGTTAGTTTTTGACACAGATGTATAACCGTTAAAATCATGGATGCACACTTTGAATTAAATTTTGTGTCAATAGATTGACTGATTGATGGTGTTGTTACTCATTTATTGATTACATATTATTTATCATAGGATATACGTCTTACATAGGCATGCTATACATGGAGAACACTCACAGTAACCCAACTCTAAGAACATTCTGTCACTTACTCTTTGAAGCCACCTATAAAAATAAAAATAAGGACTTACCTCACGCGACGTCCATTCTAGGAGCAACAGACAACACTGCTGTCGCTATGCCTTATCCAGACCCATCCTCTAGATCTGAGAGGCTTTTAGACGGGATTTTCACGACTCCAGACGACATGGAGAGAAGGGAGAATGAATATGTGTCAAACCACACACGTATAACAAGGAGAAACAACGTGTCTTCTGCTATAGATCAAAGTACGTGTAAGTCTATTATTATTAATATTATTATTATTAGTGGAAGTAGTATTAGAATCTCTTGTATTATTATAATGTTTTACCCTGGGTGGAAAGAACCCGAGATTTAATAAAAACGATCGACAAATTCGTGCTGAATCGCCCCTGACTGCTCGAGGTCATGTAGCGGCTTTAAAGAATTGCTGAAGCCGACTGCATTAAATCCTTGCATAGTCACGGAAAGCCTTTGCCAAAGAAAAGAGGTCTCTCGTTTTTCGCCTCTTTGGTCTGCAATTAGTATACCTATGTCATGTATGAAGTCAATTCCACCGGGATTTATGGGGCCCTTGGTTTCAATAGCCACCGACCGGAACAACGTCATACCCTAAGGTCAGATCACGGTATTTATCCATTTCCTTAGAGGCGGCAAGTTCAGCAGCTCTACCAGCAGTGACTGAAGTTGTATTGGGGTAAGAGTTTGTCATAGTGTCAATGATCGTGAAGTCTCATACGGCACACTTACCGTTTCACCAGGGCACTAAGGTTATGTCGCTCAGGCGTTTGCAGCTGACCTGGACAACCCGCTTGGTTCCTTCGAGGAAGTGATGCTCGCGTTCAAAAGACCTTGCCATATTTTATTATTTAATCTGTGATGACGAAAGATGCTTTTGGATACCTAACGCATCGACTTCATGACTGCACGGGCAAATGTGCGGGTCGCACGTTTTCGCCCCTAAGCGGTAGCTCACAGCCACTCGAATTACCTCATTACCGCAGTACTATGAGAGCATCGTGACCAGAGATGAGTCTGAGTCTGTTCACTGCTCGGTCCAGATGGACACACTGAGTTAAGAGCGCAGAATCCATTGACTCTCCTGGTTGCAGAGGAGCTCCTAGGAGATTAGCTTCGTCAGGCTTGAAGTGAGTAAATGAGCTGATGATTGGGAACTTATCTGATGGAGAAGCACCAATGAGCTCGCACTTGACTACATTTAGGCTTAAGCCTATCGCACTCCCTTCCGCCTTGAGTTTGGCCACGTCACTCTCAACAAAAGCTTCATCCCCACCCAATGTATTGTCATCCAGGTAGCCAAAAGCCAAAGCTGACCCGAGAGAATTGAGTAGCGGATGGATTGTGCGGCAAAAGAGAAGTGGACCAAGAGGATCTCCCTGCTGGACACCCTCGCTAGATAAAATCTCCCTGCTACCGAATCTGAGGATGCTAGGTTTCTTATAGGATGAGCAGCAGAAAGATTCCAGCTCAGGAAGTAGAGAGTGGACTGCACCCAACATGGCGTCCCTATTGATGCAGTTGAATGCATTACTAAAATCCAGTTTGGCAACCACCCAATCGTCAGGTATGTAAGCTACAAATCTCCCAGTGGCAAGCACTGCTGCCTCACAACCGCCTTGAACACCACTCCCAACTGACGAGGTGAAGAGATCCGGAAAGTTGAGATAGAGCGAAAGCGTTGGCGAATTTAGCAGCAATCCTACGCCATGTATACTCTACAGAAATCGGACGAATGCCTCCACCCTTCTTCCTCAGAGCCAAGGGGTTAGCTCCAAATAAGATCGGCCTGACAACCTCGTGGCACTTACCCTTAAGAAGCTGGTTGATGAAGCCGGTTACATCAGTTAAGGCTTCACCTCCTTGAATTGAACAATTCAACATTTCTAAAATGTGCTGAGGACGAATGCCATCTGGGCCGCCGGAAGAACCAGCCGGGAAGCTTCTAACAGTTTTGATCACATCGAATTCAGTAACTTCTAGAGACCCCTTCACGGATGTTATCGGATTGACTGATCGGGTGACGCTAGGCTGTCTGGGAGGATGTTTGAGACAAAGTTCCTTAAAAAAGTCTCGTCGTTGTCATTAGCCATAGTTTAATCCGAGCATTTCATCCAAGCAATGAAATTGATGATTACGATGTGGCTGAAGTTATATATTATTATTATTATTATTATTATTATTATTATTAGAGGTTCGTTAGAGTAAAGGGCAAACCGTGTAACCGAAGGATATTTTTTGATTTCTTTGTTTTTACAATAATTACGAATTGCAGTGCTGGAGGAATTAAAGACACACATCTCACACATTTTAATTTAACTTTTGATAAATTCAAATATTTGCATCGATTTTTTAAATTGACCAAATATGTAGTTATTCGATATTTAGATCTTTTTTGAATACGGATACTCGATGTGTACTACTAATTTTCCAGAGCATATATCTTTTGCGTATCAGGATGAACATATTATTATATTATGCAATATTTTTTCAATATTTATATGTATAGGACCTACAAATATTCTGTAAATAATTGCATTACACTAAGTTATGGAAGTAAACGCAGAGGTATATAGTTGGTTAGTTAATTTCATATGCAGATAACCTAGCAGAGACAAGACGACCTAACAGCAGAACACTAATAAGAAACAGATGGTTCTTGGCCTTCACCCTGGTGAGGAACACACAGCTGATCTCTGAACGACGCCATGATTATCTCAAATACCTTCCAACGTCGAGTATCGAAGGCGTCCAACTGGGCCTGCTTTACAAACGATACGCTAAACTCAAGATTTTTATGAGGAATATGGAAGAGAAGCTGTTCAAGTCTGGCCAGTTTCGTACATTTGACAAACCTGCTTGTAATTTAGAACAATTTCGTGAAGATGAAGTTGATAGCGATACGTGGGAGCTTATTGAAAGTAGTAGTTATGATGTGGATAAAGATATGTCTCCACTGATATCGAGTCGCATGACGTCTCAATGTGTGACCCATAGGTATGATGATCATAACGTCATTGTTCATGCTGCAGAGGAATGTGGCAGCATGGCTACAGAAAACGACGTTAGATTATAGACCTCTGTTACATTTGATAGATACCATTTTGATGGCATTCTCAGACTATGATACAGGAACACATACAGACCTTTACAAAACTTTTTTACTTTGAAAAAATCACCTCGTATATTTTGCTATTCGTTGGAGGGCGCCACTGTGCACTCAACAGTTGACTTAAAATATGTGTGTTTAGCGTCAGGGTTAGAAGCCTGAAAGGCTTCTCTTCAAGACGTCAGGTGTACCGCAGTAACCTGAAAAACAGTTGACTGTTTCACGGGAGGCATTTTTCATGTAAGATATCTCATGTATATAAGGTATCTTCTCTAGACTTGTTTATCTAAACTTATTAAATGGAAATTTCGATATTATTTGATAATCATTTGATAATTAATTGAAATATAAATTTCTTTCGAATTTATTTAACGTTATTTTGTTAATAGATGAAGAAATACCTAATGATTATATGCTTATATAATAAACATTGCCTGCTGCCAATATAAACACACACGGTGACACACCTCTCCCTACTCCTCCACCACTGCCCCACCTGGCTTTGTTTATAATCTGTGCAAAGTTGCCATTACATAATAAGAAAGATCTACATGTATACATTCCTCTCATCACTTGCAAGTAAGGAACTGTACATTAAACGTCATTGCATTACATCGTACTGTTCATACTGGATGACGGAAAACAATCCAAATGATCGATCATTTAACACACTCCGCTAATGGTACGATATCCTGTGAGTACACTCACATTCCGTGTCAATGAAGTCTTTGAATTCTCGAGTCTGTAATTAGAATCTATAACATTTCCAGTGCAACGACGACGGTGACAATGATACCAAATCCTACTACTTCCATATATGACCCAGCTGAAGTAGGTGTGGTTAATTTTTCAGTGACTTCTGTAAACAAATAACAACTTTTTCATGACACGTATGCAAGATCAAGTACATCATAATTATAACTTATCTTAAGATAGTTTCTAAATGAGAGAAGATGGTATTAGCGAAAGGTTTGATAGAGGAAGTAAAAGTATTTTAGATTTTAAAAGGGACACTGTATAGAGTGTATACTTCAAATTGCCGCAACATTGTTGGTAAATCTGATTTTATTTTTGCAAGAAAAGGACAACGTTTAGATCACAAAGCGATTCGAATGTGTTGACGTTCTACTATTGGATCTAAGCACTGGAAAGATCTAGTTATTTGGAGAGTAAACCCTTGAACTGTCAGCTTTTCCATATATTGCATGTTACAAGGCGCTTGAGATTTTCTGTAAATAAATTTAAAAGCAAACGAAGCGAAATATGAAATCTTAATAAATTATAAATATTGTCTGCTTAATACCTATGCAGAGATGCGAAGAAAATTCATAGAAACTAATTTTCTTTAAAGAAAAGATCGAAGTCCTGAAAATATATGTCGGTAAGATACTCGACCGCGGATCAATATGTGCCGGTTTCAAATCCTGTGCTCGCCGCGGTCACTGACATCGCATTCGAGTGAGGAAACTGACGTTAACATTAGCTTTTCTTTTTTATAGCTCTCTGTCAATGCATTACCTAAGGCAGGTTCGTGGAGTAGCTTTATTTAATATCTCTATATTAAAGAATACTATTTCACATCACCATGTATATACTATATACATGTATGTATATTATTTTAAAAGTATAAATGCACTATAGCTGACCTAAGATGTTTTTCTCGAATTGAAAGTGGGCCTCAAATCCTAGTCCATCGTAAACATCATTGGATTTCAAGGTGACCAAGAACTGGTTTGTACTGGATCTGATGTTGCTGAGATCCGGTCTTGCAATCATCTCGGACTCCAATGTACCTCATGTTCCATACGCCACAGAGACGCCGAGGTGATTCTCAGTGTATTCACTGATGGCTGAACTCTCGGCTAGGTCCGTCAGCTCTATGTAAGCACTTTTTCTTATCTTGCAGCTGAATTAATAGTGATAAAACATACCAATTCTGACTTAATCAAACAATCCAACAATCAATCAGGCAATCAATAATTGGGCTAATCAATAAACTAGTCAGTTTCTGTATAAATCAATCAACAAATCAACAAGCAATACAAATTTAAAGTTGCTATCATTACCGTAGACGGTCCTTTCAAATAGAGGCAACATCTATTAACCTGTTGACTCTGGCATGCCAAAAAATCGCTAACTTTATAATATATCATGACCCTCTACTCTGTATACACGTAAATATATATTCTGACCCTCTTGCCTCGGATTTTGGAATTGCATTGTTTTGATCTCGCTTTCCCTTGCGATATTTATATTATCAGTCGTCATAACCTGGTGCGTTGGCGTCTGTTGATACAGAGTCTGCTTGAGATATCCCTGGCAGTGCCTTATGGTGAGAAACCGGACATTACATTCTTATGGATAGATTGATTTGTTCCAATATAAAGAAAGAATTAAAAGGCGAATGATAGGTCTTGAGTTCATAATGCTCTTACCTCTCCCGGACACGCAGACATTAACAGTCAATTTCATACGAGTAGTCTGGCTTCTATCACTCTATCGGGGTCAAACAAATACAAATTACAGCACCTAATAGACGGTAGGATCTCTAAGTGTCTAACATCGACGTTACGAGACGCTATTTGACATTTGCTTTTCTTGGGTAGCTCTATCTTTCCTAGTGTATTGCCAACTGGCAGGTCCATGGAAAGTGCAATTCACTGTGTGCCTCCATTCTCTGATCCCGTGTTCCTCTTAATGTCCACATATATTGTATGAGTGAATGTTTATATCTTATAACAATGATGATGATGATGATGATGATGATGATGATGAGGATGATGATGATGATGATGATGATGATGGTGATGATGGTGATAGCAAACGTATACAATGAAGGCCTTATAAGGTACCTTGTAAGTATCGTCATTAAACTAATTACGTTGATCTACATGTATTTAATGCAATTTATAACTGTAGCATTTGATAAAATCCTGTTCGCTTTGCAAACATATACACCGGAACTGCTCGGCAGAAATTCTAGTGAAAAGTTATGAATAATGTACAAATAAACGATTAAGGACAGGTTATCTAACCAAGAAAACGGTTTGCATACATATCGTGTTGATACATTGCACTCGTATAAAATATGAGTACATGTAAAATGGTTTTGAGAAACATCATTACCAGGCTTCGGTGTGTAATATAGGCATTATAGCCTAGACAGCTACATGGACTACACGGTTTCGCTATTATAGGCGCGAGAAAGTAAGTTTTAGGTTTAACATCTGATTGGTATAAATATTATATATATAATGTGTATATATATATATATATATATATATGTACGTATAATAATAATAATAATTATAGGCCTATGTATATATAATATGGGGCCTCTGATCGGGGGTTGTTGTTAGCAAACGATGATGATAATGTTGATGTACAATATACATGTATAATAATACAATGAACAATGTCCAATATAACTGACGTCGAATATATATACATGTATATATATATATATATATATATATATATATATATATGTATATATATATGTGTGTGTATATATATATATATATATATATATATATACAGACTGCGCATTAAAAATATCCCCTAGCACAATTACTATAGCTTAGCCAATTATTGACATTTCGCCTTGAAATTTTAGGGTTCTCTTGTGGAGGAATTTTGCCACAATCTGACCAAATTTGTAAAAATATTTTTAATGGAACCGGAGTTATCCAAGTTTTGCGAAAAAATTAATTTTTTTCATTTAACACGCAACGTAAAACATCAATTAGAATCAATTCCTTTTTGAAAATGTGCTGGCCCTGAAAAGGGCCGTTAGACGATGACGCCTCCGATATTGTGCTACACACACTACACACACTACACTTATTACACTAACACTATTCTACCGAAACTGATTGAAGACTGCAACAAGTTAAAGCCTAAAGATTTCATTTTTCAACCGCACGGCGCGCCGGTTCACACTTCACGTCTTGCGCAATAGGCCTACTTTCTTCTGCGATATAGCCCAGATTTCATAAAAAATGGACGATTGGCCTCCTAATGCTCCAGATTTTAATCCACTTGATTTTTTTGTCTGGGGAACCATGTTGGAAAAGTATCGTGCTTTCAAGCCCAAACCTAGAAACACAATGAAATTGAAGGCGGTTCTTCAAAGGATCTGGAAAAATCTACCACAACAGTCCACTGGCAGAGCAATGTTATCTGTAAGAAAAGACTTCTGGCCGGCATTAAAACCTATGGCGTTCATTTCGAGCACATATTGCAGCACAAAAGCTGAGTCTATATAGGTATAATAACTGCGTATATATAGGTATAATAACTATATATAGCCATCAGTTATATCAGGTTAATAATTATATTGTACTTGCATAAATTCAGCAATATTTTGTGGAAGAGCCCTAAGTATTTTAATTATATTATTTAGGTCTAAATACTTTGAAAATATTTTGTTACCAGATTTTACTAAGTATTCTCGTAAATAATTTTAGTAATATCAAACATTAGGTTTTAATTTGTGAACATTTATTGCACTGATTTTTTTATAAATCAATAAGCTTCTAACAGAAAGTGTTTAATTGTAATGTTTGATGTTTAATGGAGTTCATGATGTCGTGAACAGCCTTGCTGCCTGTTCTTCCTCGAGTGGTTGTCTACTTCTGGACTCGCTCGTCGGTTGGCAGTTCTTTCGAGACGGCAGCTTTTTTTGTCAAATGTTTTACTAAGGGTACCGCTTGTCAGGAGGAACCGAGGTGCTGCGTGTTCAGATGATACTTCTTTCCTCGTATCATCCGTCTCGATAGGCCTTCGTTGTTCGTTATCGACTGAGTAGCCTAGGGTCCAGCCCCGTTTTCCAACTTCGTAATTGGGTTCTCGGGAACTCAGTGCACAGCGTCGGCGCTGTCCCCGATTCGGGAGTAGGAGCGTACTCCACGTCTTCTACGTATTTAGGCGATGACGGTTGAGTTTCTGCCATGCTTCTTAGTAGATTTTCTTCCGTGGTTCTCGGGGCGAAGTGATATGGTGACCCGAACCCGGGTGTGGAAGCATCTGCAAATCTTTCAGGCGACTACGATTTAGTTTTCCGCCCTGCTTCCTAGTCTTCAAACTGGTTGTAGTAGATAATTTTATGATTGGTTGTTTAACTGCGACGAACCTTATTCTTCTTTACCCTATAAAACTTCCCTTTACCTTTTTAGACTTATTCTTCCCTATCCCTTTACTATTGGACTTCCCGTAGTTCCTGTTCTCGTCCATCGTTGCTGAAATGGTGTAATGGGCCTTTCGCTTAATGTGGTGAATTCCGTGGATAGTCTTCTGGTCATTGGTAATCCCGCTTCTGCATCCTTTTAAAACTGGCCTTCCCGTAGTTCCTTCTCTCTTCCATCATTGCTGAAGGTGGTACAATGGCTTCCGTGTAGTCACTATGAAATTTGTGGCTAGTTATCTGGTCATTAGTAATCCTGCTCCCGCCTGCAGAGACGAACTCCATCAAGGCGCTTAGCAAATACCCGCAGAGACGAACTACGTTCAGGCAATGCCGTCGCTAGCCCCCGCCTGCAGAGACGAACTCCGCCCAGGCGCCTAACAAATACCTGCAGAGACGAACTCCGTTTAGGTAATGCCGTCGCTAGCTTACCACCTCCAGAGACACACTCGACCCAGGCGCTTAGCAAATACCCGCAGAGACGGACTCGACCCGAGTATTGCCGTGGATTACCAACCTCTTACCTGGGCCTACCCAGGGGGACACCGAACTCTCTCGCCTCCAATTAGCCTTCGCGGCTTGGAAAACTAGCCAACCTGAGAGGCCCCCTTACCTATCTCGAAGGGAGTCAGTAAGAGGAAGGATCATTGAGACTCGATCCTTTATGAGAACTACACGTTGTACACCGTATAGACCCATCGGAGCCGCCCTCCTGGGAACCTACTCAGACGAACCAAGTAGTCCCCGGCCCCAACTTGTTTCTATTGTATCTAGCTTCTCCTTATATACACCGCTGTCGATCGATGTCAAACGCTTCTATCGAATCACAGCGCTTCTTCGCTTAGCTAATTTACGACGCAGCCGCGTCACTTTGGAAATACCCTTGGTAATGATCTAGCTATACTCGCCACTAATCTCGGTTTATATCATCTATTATATATCTTTGGAAAAACCCTACGGCACGTATTATTTATAAATAACTGCTGTATACTATCTGCTTTCTATCTATAATATATATTTCTAAATATATTAATTGTGAACAAGGCGTGTTCATTACACATGACATAATATCATGACATCGGCTGGAGCCAGTGGCGATGTAGGTAAGATACTCGATCGCGGATCAGTATGTGGCGGGGTTCATATCCTGGGCTCGCTCGTCACTGACATCGCTTTCGAGTGAGGAAACTGACGTTAACATTAGCTTTTTTTCTTTGTATATCTTGCACAATATGCACATGCTTCTCTAGTAGGCTATGCAGCCTACTGTAAATTAAAATCACAGTAAAATTACAGTTAAACAAGCAATAGGTCGAAATGCTTTGAAAATATTTTGTATTCTACATGTACTTTACTTTTCTAAACTTTACAACAATTGCATACAGTAAAAACAAATACTATGCAATCTCTCTCTCTCTCTCTCTCTCTCTCTCTCTGTCTTGCTGCACTGGCTACCGGCAGGCCCACGGCACATAACGCATCCACTCTTTTCTATCTTCACCATAAAATAAAATGCACGTAATAACAAACATCGCAAGGCCAAAGCGCTAAACGTGCATTAATTGACCTACAGCTAAAATACCAGCTCGTAGAGATACTTGGAATACATCAGTGAGCAGAATTTACAAAACAGTTGGGAAGGGTTCCTCAATAAGATGCGTTTTATAATTCTTTTTAAAGCTCTAAGTGACCAAGAATTATTATTAATATTAACAACAAAAACGTATGTAGCAGTGTCATGGCCGAACCCGGTCTTCGAGACTACTTTACAAAAAGAGTTCAATAGTAATAATAAGAAAAAATAACAATTACATTTAAATTCATATCTAAACTGGTAATAAATGTTTGCATATGAGTGAAACTTTATAGTATACTGCTACACTCATTCCTGTCTTCATATTCAAAATACTGATAACAAACATAAATACGTTTTATAATAATGTCTTGTAAAATTTAAAACTAAAATAGGTTAAGATTCGTCAGGCCTCTAATGTAGTTTGATGGAATAGTTTACATTTGGTAGAATAAGACTATGCACCATCTGGGTTGTTCAACACGACATACAACTGTAATAAAAACAACAATAACAACAATAACATCTCTCTTAGTGCACTGCCTACTAGCGGGTCCATGACATATAACGTCTCCACTCTTCTTTGTCTTCCGCCTTACAGTTAATAAAGCTATAATACAGTTAATAAAGCAATAATAAGATTCCAAGTCATGTCAATGTCAATATTGAACATTACTGCATTAATGACTAGTCGGTGAACAAAAACAACAAATAACCAAAGATTAATAATCAGTAAATGCCTATAAAACACTAATAAAAAATATTTTTATTGATTTTTCAACTCATGTTCTTATCTCTAAGCGAAATTAATTGGTTAAAGCAATGCAACTCAAAATTATATTTGTGATTTTAATTCCCTGGAAATCCAACTAATTTACGAAACAGTTGTTACAAACTATAAATCTTTTAGACGGGTTTTCTGTATATTTATCTTGCCATCGATTTTGACCCATTTATTTTGGCTCGTTACCATGGCTTAGATTTCATTTAATAGTCCTCGTTGTTGTCATTGTCGAGGGTAACAGTGAACACTTATTGTTTTTGTTAGTTTTGTTACTATCAAAACTGGTTATAGAATGAAGCGGGTTTTAGTGGTGAAAGGTGAAATAAAACTAATTTTAACAACTGAATCTATAGGGTAATGAAGATATACGCACATGTACCTTAATGAAAGATATGCTTTACAGCAATATAATTAATTACACTAGCAGATTTACAACAAAATCTTACATTATGCGAGTAGGTCTCTCCGAACCTCTACAGTCTGCTTCACTATGAATAAATAGTAAGTTCTAATATATCTCTCTCTCTCGTAAGTGCACTGCCAAGTGGCAGGTTCAAGGTACATATAGTACAGGACTACGGCTCTGGGTGGCAGGGGCCCAATCTGATATAGAATTGGATATAGAATTATTGGAATTATTAGAATTATTGGATATATGATTGGATATAGAATGGATAAAAGAACTGAATTTAGAGTGTTTCTAAAAGTGTAGTTTGAGATATTTGAAATAATAAAAGGTTGATTTCTTGCCACCTAATATTGAACTAGGCAATCGTGCAATTAGAACAAAAATGAATTGTTCTCTTAATAAGCAAAGGCATTAAAGAGTTCACTGAATAGGGAGCCAGGAAGCCGGTTGCCAACTAAATTAATTAATCAAAATTAAGAAACTCAACAACTATTTAAAATATGCAATAGTGTAATATAGGAGTTAAACAAGTTACTGGTTAAACCAATCTGTATCAACAGTTAGGCTTCATATGAGTTCATAATAGTTAGGATTCAACACAATTGCAAAATTGAAATTCAATTGAATCCCTAACTAGATTTCACTAATTCATAATTCAAAATTTCCTAATTCAAGGATTTAAATAATTCTGTACTAATAATGATTTAATAATTCCTTGTACTTCTGTACTGTACTATATGTACCTTGAACCTGCCACTTGGCAGTGCACTTACGAGAGAGAGAGATATATTAGAACTTACTATTTATTCATAGTGAAGCAGACTGTAGAGGTTCGGAGAGACCTACTCGCATAATGATTCAATAATTCTTAACTGAATCAATAGTTAGAATTCAATAATTCACAATTAAATCCTTAATTACAAAACAGGGGGTATGACTCAAGCTAAGATTTAAATCGATTGCACAGAAATAAATATTACTAAACTGAGATTTAAACTGAGATTTAAATCAATTTCACAGAACTAAAATATTACTGAAAGAGCCATTAGTTTCAAGTTGCAATTAAATGAAGTCACCCTAACTAATATTAAAAGATAAGAGTAAAATGAAGTTCACCTGAGAAATTTTCCAGAAGGGACTTAAAATTATTTAACTAAAATTTTAGAACATAACTAAATTAGGCCTATGTTAAAAGACCTGACGTCCGTCGCCTCCGACTGTTCCTACATGACTGAGACTGAAGCGAGCTAACTAGGCTCTCTACGCCCTTATAAGCTAAAACTGGTCACGTAGGCAGGTTCAAAGGCAAAAGAAGTTAATTTTAAAACAAAAACAAAATAGTTTACAAACCGATTACTAGAAAACTAAACTCTAAAAGGAGAATTAAATGACAGAAATTTCCAATAGGAACTAAACGTACAGTTAGGGCGATACCTAACGTTGCAACTGACGTGACCTACAGAGACCTAAAGAGACTGAGAAGAAATAAAAGAAATAATGTTCCTAGTTCGTACATGTTCGAGACCTCTAGAATAGCCTAGAAAAAGACATGAATGTGACTGAGCTGTTTTTTTCAAATAGGTCATTTTCAAATAGCGTGAATCTGAGAAAGTCGAACGAATGTAAATATAAATCAACAGCGTGCATGTGTTCATAAGTCTAAAATATCGACGAGCAGTGGTGTAGCGCGTGATAGAGAACTAGTTAAGAGTTACTTGGTAAAAAAATAAAATAAAAATCGAGATCCTATCAAATGAAGTTAAAACTCAAAATCCCAATACAAATCCATTACAATATTTATACTCAAAGCCTGCTTTCTCTCCTTATATGTTATATCAACAAGTTAATTCCTTCACAAAGTCTATGCCTTATACATAGACCTACCTAATTTAGTCTATGGCTTGGGAAAATAATGGCTTCTGAGGTGATTTCCTGTTGCCTACCTACCTCAGTTAGATGGATTAAGTACCATTTATTCCTGGGGGGAAATATTTAATGGTGAGGTGGGTCCCCATTTGCCATCCTCAGTTCCTGCCTTAGTCGCCTCTTAAGTACACGCAGCAGATTGTTTGCGGTTGCTCTATTCTGAAGTGGTCCAACCACACCAGTGTACAACACGGGGAAGTTCTAATATGCTAATGGTATATTATAATTATACGGACAAACATGATTGTTTTCTCAGGGAATGACGCCCTGGCCAGTAAATGTTCGTCGAAACTGAGGATGGCATAGGAGACCTACTTCTGTTTATGACGAGGGGACTCTGTTTATAACGAGGTACATTCTCGTCATGAACAGAATCCCCCAAGACCAATGGTACATCATGTTAGGTGATTTAGAGATCCACTCGTATGTGGACATGAAGAGAAAACGGAAGGCAGAGTGGAGTGGAGGTTTTACATACCATGGACCTGCCAGTGGGCAGTGCACTAAGAGAGAGATATTAGAATTGTTATAGTCAAATACTCTCTCTCTCTCTCTCTCTCTCTCTCTCTCTCTCTCTCTCTCTCTCTCTCTCTCTCTAAGAACTATTAACAAAAAGTCTAAAGAGAGACACAAAGATAAAGATAGTGAAAACTTTGGTTTGGACCACGCTATTGTATGGATGTGAAACATGGACCTTAAGGAAGGAAGATATTAGGAAACTGGAGGCGTTGGAAAATGTGGATTTGGAGAAGAATGATGAGGATTAGCTGGATTCAAAAGGTTACAAATGAGGAAGTTCTGGAGAGAGTTAGCAGAGATAGAGAGTTGATAAATGTAAAGAAATAGGAAGAAGAGTTGGATAGGACATATTCTAAGGGTGGAACGTCTATTAATAGAGGTCATAGAAGTTAGAATGGAAGGAAAAAGAGGCAGGGGAAGACCGATATTAGGTATGTTAGATGATTTAAAGACCCACTCATATGTGGAAATGAAGAGGAAGGCGGAAGACAGAGAAGAGTGGAGGCGTTATATGCCATGGACCTTCCAGTAGGCAGTGCACAAAGAGAGAGAGAGAGATAGAGAGAGAGAGATAGAGAGAGAGAGAGAGAGAGAGAGAGAGAGAGATAGTCAATTACTATAACAATTTAATTAAGTATTCAGCACAAACCATAGTTAACAGTGCAATTATTTATTGTGAAATCCGCACTCATTTACTATCCCTTCTCCATTTTAACAGGCTAATTATGTACATTCTTGGTATTAATTGTAGAATGATATGCATTATATTTAATTGCGTATTGTTGCATATTGCATAATATAATTAACATCCTTAGTTATTTAATTATTACAGATATTTATTTCCAATACGTCTGAGAGAGAGAAAAGTTCTTTCATATCCTTTGAGAGAACCGCTTACATTCTATGTAGTTCAAACATCTGCAGAACGTACACGTAGCCTATATGGTATTGAGACGCAGCAGTCATGAGTACCAGTGATGCGGGCATATTCTTCACGTTCTTCAATTGCACAAACACAAAGGAGGTTCATTTCTTTGTTCATGGCACTTTCTTCGCATCGGTTCGTTCCGTTCTTTCTCGAAAGTATTTTGTTTAGAATATTTCTAAGAGTAGTGTAGGAGTGATATAGCATAATTTACAAACCCTTAACATTAGGCTCATGCTGATATGTCCTATTAATGACTTGGAGTGTTTCATTTAAGTGTTAACACGGTCATCATCATCATCATCATCATCGTCATCATCATCGTCACCATCTTCCCTTTAATCCCAGATTAACTAGCTTCGGGATACGAATAGACTTCTCTACTCTTCTCTCGCCTTCTCTCCTTCTCTCCTCCATATCATCAATCCATCCCTAATTTTTCCATTCATTATATAAAATTTAGTACCGATTTTTTAGTTTTCATACAGTAATACTAAATAATGAGCTTCGATAAATAATGGGCTAGATATCTGAAGTGCAGCGACAAATACGCTAATGTTCGTTTAGCAAACTCTATGATACGAAATTATGTTAGAGAACCTAACATAATATTTTATGATGTCATAATAATTTTAACATATAATATACTGTAACCTAATCTAGGTTTAACTATATGATTTAATTTGAAATATAATATGTTATCTTATGCTACATTGCCTTTGCATTTTCTCATATAAATTCGTCGGATAATTAATGCAATGTATTGGTAATTTGTAATATTCTCTTGAAGTAATCATGGTTAGTGTTCAATATGCTATTTTCGAAAAAATTTCACTTGTATGTTCGATATTTTATGCTATGTCATAAGTTAAATTATGCCAGTATGCTTTTATAATGTACTATGTAACTCATGAAGGTTGCAATCATACTGCTATTGAGTTTTCTGGAGAAGAGGAAGTCTATGCACACGGACTACTGTTGGGGAAGACCTGGAATAATTGTGTTTGTACTTTTCCAAACATCCTATATTGAAATCCGTGTATCAAATCACTCTATCTCTCTCTCTCTCTCTCTCTCTCTCTCTCTCTCTCTCTCTCTCTCTCTCTCTCTCTCTGTACATCCTACTGCTAGGCATCTTTCATTGATATTAATTGCAACCGCATAATGCAGTATTATTAATTTTTAATTAAAGATTTGACGATTTACATTTCTGCATATTATCATAAACTGAAGACTAGTAGGCCTATAGTATACGCTATGTCAACTGGAGTTCTTAATTACTGATTATACACGTATTTATCAAGTATCCCTCATTTGTGGCTATCATTAGCTAGTTCTAAGTAGCAAAAACACACTGTCGGAGGAAATTGTTCCTAATCGTTTTCTTAGCTTTTCTACATGTACATTCTGTTGGATAATTTAGTGACATTCGCCAATGATAGAGAAGTAACTTTAGAATTGTCAATCAAGAGCGTACAGAGTGCTAATTCCATCCATATAGATTTCATTTTCATTTTTATTGTAATTTTTATACAATTTCAAAAATTGTTATATAGAATATCGGATTCGAAAAAGGAAGAATGACTGATGGATGAAATACTGTTCTAAAGTTCATATTTAAATCACAAATTATAATTAATTATCCATGGTTACCTTTAGACTCGTGGGCATTAACTGAATATTTTTAGATGTAATGAAAGGAAGAGTTGCGATTTTAGTACTTCGCTGGTAGTTGGAAATGAGACGGTATTCAGTTTTTTAAGGATTGACAATAAGGCGATTTGAACAAAACCTGGAATAGATTAAATCCAAGACAGATGTGAGTTTAGACGTATCAACAAAAGAATATGTATATGTACAAGAAAACCATATGTAAATTGTGGTATAATCACCAAGTGATTTTTCAATATCGAAGCAATTAATAATTACGAGGGTGGTATAAATGTGAAAAGGAGGGAACCGAACACGGAATCCTGATGGACTCCATAAGGAAGAGTGCGGAACGGCGTTAGGGTTTTATCGATAATTACAGATTGGGTACACAATGAGATGAACCGTGAAAGTTGGCCATGAGCCTAGACAAAGATTCTGAATCAACAATTAGGTCTGGATAGGAGTGGTAGAGATTAATCGTATCAAAGACCACTGTAACGAACGGGTTTTTCTAGGCTTGAGCATGCGGCTGGCGAGGCCTCTCGTGTTACAGCGAGGGGAACATATTGCTCTTTCGCCCTCAATATTGGGTCCTGGGAAATCGGGACATCGGGTTTTGCGGTCCGGTCCGAATCGGGAGTGGGGACTCACTCCACGTTGTCACGCTGTTGTAGGTTGTTATGGGTGACCGGCACCATTCGACATAGCAGCTACTACGTTAAATGGCCTATTTCAGGTACCGCTTGTCAGGAGGTACCGAGAGGTGCTGCATTTCGAATGGCCTAGCTTCGCTCGACTCCTATCTGTTAATTCAAGGGCGGACCTCCTTGCTTCTTTCGTAAATTCACTTCCGTAATGTTATTCTCAGAGCGAAGTGATATGGTGACCCGAACCGGGAGTAGAAGCGTACTCCGCGTCTGCTATATTTTAGGCAATTACGATTGAGTTTCAACCATGCTTCTTAATCTTCAAACTGGTTGTAGTTGATAATTATATGATTGGTTGTTTAATTGCGACGAACTTTATTGTTATTTACCCTAAAAACTTCCCTATATCTTTTTAGACTTATACTTCCCTATCCTTTTAATATTGGTCTTCCCGTAGTTCCTTCTCTCGTCCATCGTGGCTGAAGTGGTGTAATTGCCCTTTCGTTTAATGCGATGAAATCCGTGGATAGTCTACTGGTGATTGGTAATCCCGCTTCTACTTCCTTTTAATACTGGTCTTCCCGTAGTTTCTTCTCTCGTCCATCGTTGCTGAAGGTGGTACCATGGCTTTCCGTGTAGTCACTATGAAATTCGTGGATAGTCAATTGGTCATTAGTAATCCCGCCTGTAGAGACGAACTCCATCAAGGCGCTTAGCAAATACCTGCAGAGACGAACTCCATTCAGGCAATGCCGTTGCTAACCCTCGCCTGCAGAGACAAACTCCATCCAGGCGCCTAACAAATACCTGCAGAGACGAACTCCATCCAGGCAATACCGTCGCTAGCTTCCCGTCTGCAGAGACACACTCGACTCAGGCGCTTAGCAAATACCCGCAGAGACGGACTCGACCCGAGTATCGCCGTGGACTACCAGCCTCTACCTGGGCCTACCCAGGGGGACACCGAACCATCGCCTCCAATTAGCCTTCGAGGCTTGGGAAACTAGCCAACCTGAGGGGCCTCTTACCTATCCCGTACGGAGTCAGTAAGAGGTAGGATCAATGAGACTCGATCCTTTATGAGTACTACACGTTGTACACCGTATAGTCCCACCGGAGCCGCCCTCCTGGGAACCTACTCAGACGAACCAAGCAGACCCCCGGCCCCAACTTGTTTCTACTGCATCTAGCTTCTCCTTATATACACCGCTGTCGATCAATGTCAAACGCTTCTATCGAATCACAGCGCTTTTTCGCTTAGCTAATTTACGACGCAGCTGCGTCACTTTGGAAATACCCTATCGGAATATTCTAGCTATACCCGCCTATAACCTCGGCTTATATCATCTATTATAAATCTTTTGGAAAAAACCCTGCGTCATCTATTATTTATAAATAACTTCTGTATAATATCTGCTTTCTATCTATATTATATATTTCTTAATATATAAATTGTGAACAAGGCGTGTTCATTACAACCACAGAGAGATCTAAAAGAACAAGTGCAGACACTTGCTGTGTGTCATCTACTAGGCAGGGATCATTGAGGAGCAATGTTTGGATTGTTGACTTATTAGTCAATATTAATATGTACTACGCATGCATGATGCTTCTCCTGGTCATTATGGCTTATTGGTCATCGTTAAATTTGCAAAGTCCTGACAATGTCACAAATCAGTAAACTTAAGTATTTAGGCATTGTTTTTGAATCGGGTAAATCTCTTTCTGTGGATCTATCTGAATGCAGGTGGAAGTTTTTCGCAATTGTAAATATGATATTAAATAAAGCCAAATCATGTAATGAAGTGGTTAAGTTATATCTTTTGGAGAGTTATTGCTTACCTATTCTATTATATTGTATTGAATCAATTAACTTAAATAACTCTCAGTTAAATCTACTAAATAGTTGGTGGAACTCTATATATAGGACTCTTTTTGGATATAATAAATGGGAATCAGTTAAGGAACTTATATATAATTTGGGGAGAATTGATTTAAAAAGTACTGTGCAACAAAGAAAACTATTGTTCATAAGGAAATGCTTAAGTGATTACTGCAGCAATCCTAATGAATACGTGTTTTGCATTATGTTAAATTTTGCGAATGGACCTTACTGCTATTCTCTCTGTGTTAATAATTCCTGTGACATTGGTTGGTCAGTTTTATCCATTAAGGAAGCTGTTCGTAGAAAATTTGTTAACAGTGTGGAAAAATCACTATTGAATGCTTCACTGCTAGTTTAACATTGTTTCACTCTTAGATACCTGTTTGCATTTGCATTGGTTGCTTGTTGTGTATGTTTTGCACATATTTGTAATTTCTTTATACTTTTTCTGTGGATTTATTCACGAATAAATAAATAAATCAATACTTGGTTAAATTCTGTGGATTTATTCACGAATAAATAAATAAATCAATACTTGGTTAAATACACATTATTATTATTTTCATCATCATTATCATAATCAGCATCATTATCATTATCATCTTCTTCTTCCCTTAAATCCCAGTTTAGCTAGGGTCAGGATATGAATAGATTTCCATTCGTATTAGAAAATTTTGTAGCAATTTCTGGAGTCTAGGTGTTCACCAACCGAATGCCCTTTCCGACTTTGGCTTGGATCTTAGTGCTTTGTCTATGGTTGGTCTATTCTTGTGCAACACGGACACGACAAGGTAAAATAATCCTAAGTGCTAATCACAGATCATCAATATAGACCACGGAGCAAGATAGATACAAGCATGATTATTCTTTCTGGTATTTGTTCGATGTTGTCAGGTTGTTATTTTTAATATGTAACATTATAGACCGCTGAACATGATAGATGACTACGAGCATAGATGGTTCTACGCTTGCACTTTCGGAACCATAAATAACGCAATCATCCAAGGTTTTCTCATCTACGTTCCTCAGATCTTTGGTATCAATGTACCGGGCTATCTCGCACGTTAGTTCGCATGTTAAGTCTGTAAAGTCTATTGCTCTTTTTAACACTAGAACTACCAGAGGAGTCATTTTGACTCATTTTGCTTTTAAAATTGCTGTATCTCGTCTCAGGTTAAGATTATTGCAACGAAATTTTCTGACTATTGATGAAATAACAAGTACTTTTATTGGTAAAAATTGAATTAAAAATCTATTAGGGTAGGGGTTAAATATACAGATTTACCTAGAACTCCCAGCAGGAGTCAAAATGACTCTAAATACTTTATCACGCTATAGTGTAAGTAAGAACTGCATTTACTTTTTTATTTACCATTATTGTCTTTGAAAAATGTTATTTTTAATATAAATCCTGAAATTAACACTATTTCACTAATGAATAATAATAATAATAATGATAAATTTTTAACGTCCGTTTCCTCTTCCAGGGATGATATCAGGGAAGTCATATTTTCATCCTGAAGCCAAAATATATGACATCACTGTTGATAACACAGTATTTTTGACGTCATTATCTTCTTATAATATTTATAATATTTATTTTATTTGTAAACAAATCAAAATAATACTTAGGATGTCAAATCGACAGCGTCTATCCGTGCAGCAGGCACTAAATATTCTTCAGGATTTACCGAGCAACCAGTCAGACATTGAAAGTTACAGTGAATCAGATGTACACTTTGATGGTACAATGGATGATGTAGACTCAGATGATACTTACCACATTGAATATGAGTCAAACAATGATTCTTCTGAAGTTGAAAGCAGCAGTAAAAACATATCGGACGATGAACAAGCAGGTGAGGCACTAATTTCAGATATTACAGCTTGAGGAAGAGGTAGAGGACGAGGCAGAGGTTCTGTTAGGCCTGGTGCTGAACAAGCAATGAGTGATGTCGCTGGTCATGAGTGCATTGGGTGTGATGGTTCTGTATGGTAGCCTAAGTCATAAATCTTGGTGAAGTTTATCCAGGCAGAAGAAGAAAACATAACATTTTACGTGAGGTCCCAGGGCATGCGAAGCATGATATCTTTTATGACATCTATGCCAGTGCACGGAGGCTGCGTACTGATGAAGCAATTCCACGTCAGATGCACAGAGCTGGATGCACGCAGGGTTTTGAATGACGATAGCTGCTCTACTTCTTTGGCAGAATTGGATATGCTCCTATCAGAATGCTTATGCTCGTGGAGCCCGTGGTCTAAACATACATCCTGTAGACAACTTGTTGTCAGTCAAATGGGGAACCCCCTTCTTTGCAAATACGATATCAAGCATTCGCTTCCAAATCAATTCCATAGTAATATTATTTTAGATCTTGCAGCTATCAACGCATTGGTTCTATGGCGAGAAATCACTGCAAAGGAAATCAAGAGTCTGGACTTTCTCCTAAATCTCCCAGACGAACTCCGTGAAGTCTACGCTGCACAAAGACGGTCACGTAAATTGGAGCTGTTCGATTGTTGGTAGGGCAGAGTGGTACTCAAGAAAAGAAACGAAAGCATTGTCATATGTCTGGATGTAAGAATATGTCTGTTCAAATATGTTCATCTTGCGAGCAGCCAGTCTGTGGCAGTTGTACTGCGAATATGCAGAAAACAAATGTCTGTGCTGAGTGCGATCAGATTAGACTTACTGTGTTGCGTTGTAACGTCAAAAAGTCATGGTATGAACTATGCAGCTAAATTAGTCAAAGTATATATGTATGATAGTATAAAACCACTAAGTTTTCTTTGTAGTTACAGTAAATAATAACCGCTCAGCTTATGCATTAAGCATATCCTG
This sequence comes from Enchytraeus crypticus, assembly GCA_905160935.1. Lineage (NCBI taxonomy): Eukaryota > Metazoa > Annelida > Clitellata > Enchytraeida > Enchytraeidae > Enchytraeus > Enchytraeus crypticus. The sequence continues at coordinate 2,464,615 of CAJHZI010000447.1, read as the reverse complement.
TTTTCTCATCAACTATGTACCAGTTCTAACAATGGTATGGGGGCTCGTCCGAGAGGTCCCGTTTTCAATTCCCGGACAGGCCCCCACACAACAATAAGGTGTTTCTCTAATGGTATAGGTATATTTCAGATATATACACGATATATCATGGAGAAACCACCTCGGTTATCACAGTGAAATGAATCACTCAATTCTGGCTCTAAATTCTACACAAGAATTTCTATATGTATTATCGATAATAGAGTGACTGAATACAACTTTGCTTCCATACCAAAATACACACGATATTTTATTATATACAAATACACAATTAAGCTATATTACACAAGTATACTTAGCTTAATAAGGAAACCCAGGCACAGAAGACACAGGATAGAACTCTCTCTCTCTCTCTCTCTCTCTCTCTCTCTCTCTCTATCTCTCTCTCTCTCTCTCTCTCTCTCTCTCTCTCTCTCTCTCTCTCTCTCTCTCTCTCTCTCTCTCTCTCTCTCAACGTCTCTATCTTCCTATCACCAGGAGAAATGCTCAGGTCAGCGTCTCAGCAAGAAGTAAGAAAGTAGGGTTACATCCGAAGTTAATTAATTAAAGGACAAAGTACATGTATAGTAGATTGAACTACGACAGTGTTACCACTAAGAAAACAGCAAATACTTTATTAGCACGTATTTGCTACAGTATTAATAAGCACCACAGTGTCAATGTCAAATCTTAGATCTGACGGCTTAAAGTAGCAATTGAAAGACGCCTGACACATAGTGGACCTCTGAATGACACGAGCATAAATATCTGCTACTGAAGATGATCACACAATCAGGCATATCAAGAACACATATTTCTCCAAAAGTGAGCATTAGCGATATTTTGTGGCAGGACGTAATGATTGCACAAATTGTAGAGCCTGTTGGTCGGGATGCCAAGTTGCACCAAAATAAAGAGATGATGATTGATAAACGTTAAATGGTATGGGTAGACCCTTGAGATAACAACTGTCTGTTTGTTGATATAACAACTCTATTTGCTGAGGTGACAATTCTCTATATGTTGAGTAGTCAACTCTCTACATGTTGATATATCAACTCTCTCAGCAGTTGCTTAAATGTCTGCGTACGCCAACTTTCAATTGAGATAATGCTCAATTTAATTAAACGATCTGTATATACATGTAAGTTAGCTTATGCGTATTCTCGTAAAAATCGTATTCTGTCATATAATGTATATCTCAAAATATATATGGAATATATTTTAAAATAATTTTTTCTACAAAATTGTGTATATTATATATGAAAATTGAGCCTAGATTAGATTGTATTTATTCTATTAGAAATTAAGCAATATACTGGGAATTGACACAGCAGTTTGAGAAATGCTGCAGTTTCAGTACGTATCAATTTAATTGATACGTGCTGTTTGTAAATTGATACGTGCTGTTTAATTCACCATCACACTAATTCAACGTATTGTATGGTAACTAGACTTACTTCGAATTGAGCACCATTTGTGCTACTCAATGGCATCATCAGCAATCAGGCTATTCAGAAACTAGAATGGCAAAGCTTTTTAATGTATTTGAAGAACTTTAACCTTTAGTGAACCGGCTCATTTGAGTTAATTAAACGTTTTGATGTGATTAAGCAACATCGTATTAGTTTTTGAGGTTGTAACTGTGCTGTCATTGTATCATATTTAACTATTTGTCAGAATTGATTTGATATATACATGTATATATACATAATTCTAGTGCTGTTATTGCAGTCATATATTGTTATTTTATTAGCTATTCCTGTATATTTCGAATACTAAGCAATCAGAATACTCTAGTTTTCTGTAGTAGGTAACTTTGCAGAAACGACTCACCGTTCTTATTCAATCAGTTTTGCTAGTTAATCGAAGTACATATTCAAGTCGTAGCTGTCAATTGTTCTGGGTTAGTTTTTTTTCTGATGATACTTTAAAGTGGTGTAGTCTTAATTGTAGAAAAACAAAAGTATAAAGAAGCTGGAATGACGAGGGCGGTGCATAGATAACTTTGATGTTGCTACTTGTAACGATATTTTAATTTAGCTACACCACACTAAAAAAGTTCAGAATGAGACTTATTTCTTCACCGTATGATTGACTCTAATATCTTCGTTACTGCTACCTTCCCTGTCTTAACTTATCAAATCTGATTAATTTGAGTTTAACCGTTAGTTTAATATTTATAATGCGATACTCTTAGCTATACAATACTATTTTGGCTACATTTAGCCAAAATTGTTGAGATTTTGTTTCTCCTAAAAAATATTTTATGTAATGTGTTAAGTGTAATTGAAGGACATCTATTATGTCATATTATATTCCGAATTTTGCTGTATTTTGTCGTAATAGGTTGCAAACCATTTAGATATATACATATATATATATATATATATATATATATATATATAATATATATACGTCTACTTGAAAAAGGTGCATTTAGCGTCTGTTATAAATCATAAGACGGCGGGATTAGCGCACTTGGTTTAGTTGCGCGTCAATTATCAAAGTTAAGCTGCATCAACCTCGGTTAGTACTTTTGTGGGTGACCACCTTGGAAGACCGAGTGTTGGTAAAAGCTTAGGAAGGAAAAATCCCAGGGTGATGGAAGGTTATTCTTAAATCCGCGCCGTCTGCAATTGAAGCGCCATCAAAAGGCAAAGATTAATAATAACCAGGTAGAGGAAGGAGAAAATGGGTCTTAAAACAAGCATCTGTGCTTCCTGACCCAGTGTGCTGTTTTGTTATGTTATGTTAAAACTACACCACGGTTTAATTGATTTGTAGTTGTGGCAAAGCTGATATTGGCACTGGAGTTATGTGTTATATTCTATCCGCTGTTTGCCTGCATCACCACGCGACACAAGGGCCTTGGATCTCTCATTGGCTTCGCCTATTCTACATTGTGGTAAATTCACAGTCTGTCACTACTCTAAGTAAGCCTACATTCAAAACAAGTTCAACGTCACTTTCATCATCGGAAAATGATTGACATATGTATACATTTATCTGTTGAGACGACATCTCAGCGCCCTTCCGAAAAACATATATTTATGTTGAATGAGGGTTTGTCAGAACAGGATCTAACGTCCGATCTTATAAAGGGAAGATCAGAATGATATCGTCGCCGAAAGTCGCTTTTGCATATTATGAACGAGATGTCGCTCGGCATCTGAGCTGATTTCAGCTACATGTGACGGCAACTATATCTTCTCGAGATCGGGCGGTTAATGACACCGTTAGATTAAAACAAAGTCGTCGCCATGCGGCTGATACTCAAACGTCGCAGGTGGCTCCAGTCAATAGGAGAGCGCGAAAACCGCGCAAACGTTTTGAATTCTTGGAAATATGACATAACAGGCTCAAGATAAAGTTGAGAATAGAAAAGTTTCATAAGATGCAAAAGGCAGACTTGTAGTTATCTCGAGGATAAAGTCAAATGGTAGAGATTGATATCGGCGAGAATATCTTTCCGTTTATAAGATCGGGTATAGAGAGGTTTCATAGACACGTCATTTTTTGTTTACATTACAAAGCCGCAATTTTGATGCAGAAAACTCCATATGATACACGGCTATATATGTATCTTTAAGTAGTTTTTCATCTTAATTTGGTGCAAAATTGTATCTGGCATATGGACATGGGCTCTTTCTTATAGGTTAATGAACTGGTAATGGATATGATGGTTTTTGAAAGCTTTGTTACACGTAATTTCAGCATTTCTGCCATTTCTGCCAATTAGTGCATGAGACAGGTTAATTGGCAGAAATGGCAGAAATTTGGACTCCATGAGTGGAATTAAGAAAACGGGAACAAAAATCTGTCCGCACGATGTACGTGTTTCTGTTTTATTTTGTACTTATGTATTTAATTAGATCGAAATATAAGATAGGCCTATTGTTGGCAAGCTTTAATGGTTTGATGAAATTAGTAATTGCAAAACTTCTGCCATTTCTGCCATTTCCGTAATGCAGATTAAGGTGAAATTTCTCAAAACAGAGTCAAATTATTGGAATATACATAGATCTGTACACAAAATAAATATTGAAAGTTTTGGCCTTTTGAACTAGCTTATAGTTTAAGACTTAAGGTTTGTATTTGAATCCTTTACAGTCTCTGTGTATTGAAGCATTAAACTACGACTAGACTAGTGTTGCAGGTCCCCAAGACTTACTGAACGAGTATAATAAATTTAAGTTAAGTCTTCAACTATAGAATCCAGCTACATAAGGAATCTACAATGTACAGCGTACCGGTAAGATCGGAGCTCATATATTTCATACGCAAGTTCATATAACTTCATGAGGCACATAGGTACACTGTCTGTGTATATTACTAATAAATCGTGTGCATTTTTACAAATTGCAATATACGTACATAGAAATTTTATTTTTATATGCATATATATCTATACATACGTAATGCTAAAAATCAACAAACGTAATCCAATATGGATGCCAATGCCGGCAGGTGTCTAAAAGTGGGCACGGCTAACAGCTGTGAAAGTCATCTATTAGTCCTAGTCAGAACTAAAAAAGTCAGACACGATATCCCATTATATCCCATTCAGGACTCGATAACCTCAGTATAAGATATATTAACTAAAAACATAACAAAATCAGTGTTTAGAAATTAAATAAGAAAGTAGTATTGAATACAATAAAATTAAAACACTAATACATTAATGTTGGAATAATAACCTCAGAACAAACATAGTACAAATCGAAATCCACAACTTCAAATCAAATTTAACATCGAAAAACCTTCTACGCAATACCACATAGCTAAACTATAACTTTAGTGAACCACACCTAAAACAATCACTATAACTAATTTATGAACTAGACGATTAGATTAGAACTAAACTATGCAGCCTGGTGTTATAGTGAAGTTAGAATTAAAACTAGCATGCTAAACCCAACTAGCTACTAATATAAAAACCTGCTATTAACACTTTAGGCTCCTAGACCTATGAAACTCACTGACACTCGACTATAACCACTCCAGTAGTATCCCGGTACTATAAACTAAAATATCTACGACTAGTATCCTGGTACTATCTTTCAGACCTCAATAATTGACTTGGAAAACCACTTGAAAACTAAATCTAACTCTCTGCCGTGATACCAAATTTCCAAGTCCCCGAACATCGCTCAAAACAAACCGCATCCTCTTCTTCGCAGCTAAGCGCGACAACAACAACAATTCACTATAACATTTTCATTACACAAGTAAGCTTCTATAACTAGAAGCACAAACCCTGACAGGGTTCCAACAAATTGCAAAAACTTCATTCTACGCAGAAGTTGGAAAGTTGATTCACTCCGAAAAAACCTCAAACTCAAAACAAGACTAGTATTTATTATAAAACGTAAAACGTTCATCCATTGAATAACTATTTCTAAATAGAAGTGCCGTAGCTAGCACCCCCCGCGCCCCTCGGCCGGGGGGGGGCGGAGCAAAGGGGGGCCTCGGATGATCAAACATAACAAATGTTATTGCGCAAGAAACTTCATATCTCGCAAACAAAAGTTAGCCTTTATGGCGTGGTCCAGTTTCTGTGAGGACCTGGGTTCCCTTGGCCTCCTATGTAAGCCTTTGAATCAGATTCAAGTAATATAAAAGTAGTTCAAGGACAAGTGAAGCCTCATTAAGGACTACAAATTAGAGATGGAAATTTTATGAATATCCAGAGTTCGAGTTCGGTTCGGTTCGTTGAAAATGAAAGTTCGGTTCGGGTTCGGTTAGCAGTTGACAATTTGAGAGTTCGGTTCGGTTTGTCGAAAATGAAAGTTCGATTTGGTTTGGGTTCGGTTAGCAGTTGACAATTTGAGAGTTCGGGTTCGGCTTGCTTTCCATCGCACAGGAGTTCGATTCGAGTTCTAAATGGTTAGGTACTGATAATTCTGAAAATATAAGTAAATGTAACAGAGCTCACTAACCTGACTAATACTTGTAGCGGCAGTGGTAAGTTCCAAACAGGTATTTATCAACATTATATTCCATATTAAATTGAGAATTGTTTGGTTCAATAAGCAGACATTTGCACAAAATTGATAGATAGCAATAACACGTATCAATTGCGCAAATGAACGCTTACTATTTAGTCTAATGTCTCAACTAGAAATTCTTTCGTATACTCGGAAAATGTTTCATAAAACGTTTCGCATTATTATTATTTTATTTCGTATTATTATTTATTGAATATTATTGCTATTATTATTATTAAAAACAATGCAGGATTTAGACCTTAGGGAACCTGAAGCACTTGTGCAAGAGGGACCCCCAAAAACATCTTACACTAGTCCAAACCCCCAACTGTAACCCTAATCATTAACCCCAATCATCTTAATTATGTTTTACTAAATATAAAAAATCCACCAGCCACAAATCGAGACAAAATACTGTGATAATTTAATACTATTAAAGTTAAAAAGTAGAAAGTGTTCACATTTTACCCACAGTCCGTAAACAGGATTGTATATATAATCAATATTTTAGTTTAATAAAGTAATTAGGTTACAACTTACAATGCTCATTGTCCACGAATAGATAATATTTAGACATCCAATTAATTCCAGGTAGGTCTTCAAATAATATTCTTTCTTTGCCAAACGCTATATTATGCTAGGCAGACGTGGGCAGTAATTTACCCAATGTAATTGAATTACGTAATATAAATTACAAATTAATATTGTAATTTGTAATTCACTTACAATTAATATTTTCTGTAATTGTTTAATTTGAAATTACTTTATTCAAATTACTTTCCTGGCTCAAAAATTTACTTACTCAAATAGTCCAAGTATTTAATATTTCCACAAAAGTTTAAAGGCATATACTATAGCTTAAATCAGCTTACTTTAAAGTTACCTAAACCTTCTCACTTTCTCTCTCTTTCTCTCTCGTAGTGCACCGCCTACTGGCAGGTCTATGTTATACAACGCCTCCACTCATCTCTTGCGTTATCCTCTCTATATCCACATACGAGTGGATTCTAAAATCATCTATAACATTCCTTTCAATATACCACTATTCGTCGGTCAACCACAGCGAGATCGGGTTCGACGCCTAGTTACTAAGGCGTCTGACTTTGACCATAAACAACTCAAAAAATAGATAAAAATTTGTTACAATTCTATCAAGTGATAAAACTACAATAAGTTGAAGATATAACTAAATATACGAACAACTATCCTTAGTGTGCTGCATGCACATGTGCAGCTGTTCATGTGTGCATTGCTTGTCATGCAGTGTAGAATTTGATTTAGCAGATATTAATTTCTTCTAAATTATAATTGTTTAATATTAATTTTATACGTTGCAGTATAAAAACATAGTGAACTTTAAATTTGGTTGAAATGACTGAATGGCGCTAGAAGAGTCGAAGAACCAATTATTGGTACCATGCCGGGCGGCCATCGAAAAACGGTTTGACATAACATTATAGAGTCAGGAAGCAATAATATGCTTGTTTAAGAATCATCCAACTCTTAACTAATACCAATTAATAATAATAACACCTCATAGTTCTATATGAAACTGAAAACTACATTATGCAAGTACATTTACCAAAAAGTGCAAGTGAAAAACTAGGCCTATAACTATTTATATGAAATTTAAAATATAAATTTCTATTTAGGGCCTAGGTCTAATTTTCAACTATCTGTACATCCCTTATTCATTTTCAAATCATTCATTCTTTTATTTCGCAGGCTCCTTCGTTAAAACCCGATAATTAGACATATAGGCCTAGACATTTTTCCAAGTAATTTGTAATTCAATTATATGGAAGCCTGTAATTTGCCAACTCTGATAGTAGGCCTATTTATGAATCAATTTTTATGCAGAATTAACGGCTTCATTTTTATTTTTATTTAAGTTCAATGTATCCGGGTAGTGGTAACCCTTTGAAACCTAAATTTTTTAAAAGAAATCTTCGGGCCCCTATAGCACACATTATAGTGAAATGATCAACTATGTTGATATCTATCATTTTTAATACCACATGTTAAATTCATTAGGCAATTTTGTCAATACTTCGTGTAACCAGTCCTGTGACTGTCCAAGATTTTAATCTCAGATCAGCGCGGCTGGGATTCGAACCCACGAGGGTTCAATTCATCTCAGGGTCTGTCATTTAAACCTTCATGACATTATCTACACCTCTAACCATTGCGCTATTGAGACATTCAAAATGATCTATGAATTGGGGTCCATCAGTACGTGCTAAAAGTGCTTCATGGTCAATCCGGCATGGTTAAAAATTATTATTATTATTATTATTATTATTATATCTATGGTCTGTTATTATGTATATCTATGTTATATCTATGTTATGCATATATATGTTATTATGTTATATCTATGCTATGTTATAAAAAATATTATTATTATTATTATTATATCTATGGTCTGCTAGCCAAGATGGCTGCTTTAGAAAAATAAACAAAAGATAAATTAATAAATTTTCTACATTTATATCTTAATTCATAGATATTCACTGCTAAAAGTATAAATAAAGCGTAAGCTTAGTGACGTGCACATATACTGATATATTTTGGATACTCTAAAATATATAGAGAATTACAAATAGCTTAATTAGCATAAAGTGCATTAGGCAACTTTGCACTTGTATTAGGCAAATCTGCCGTCATGTCAGCTTATGACGAACTGTTGGCAGCATTTGAGCAGCAAAAGGTCATAATTGATGAACTGAGACGTGAGATTGCTGAAATAAAGGGACCTACTCTCTACGTCATTGATGAAGAAGAGTTAGAATGGGAGCTAGCTGGTGCCAGCAGAAGAAATTCTAAGAAAAACAAACGTCCAAGAGAGGAAACTGTCTCTGCACCTCAGCAGAAAACATCCTCAACGTCAATATCAATTAAACTATCAGAAAATCAGCAGAAAGATTCTAGCTCAACTGAAAACCAGCAGAAAGAAGTCAAAGTCTCGTTGCCGCCACCTATAAGTGTGTGCAATGTAGATGATTTTAATCAGCTGAGAATAAAAGTGCTAAGCGTAGCTACTGGTAGTGTACAGTTCAAGGCTATGTCCAATTATGACATAAAAATCACATGTCAGACTGAGGCCGGTTATCGTGCAGTAAAGCAAACCCTGAGGGAGCTCACCTCAGAAAGAGGAAGCATTGAGACCAACCCTTTCTACAAAATGGAATACCACACTTATCGACTCAAAAGCGAAAAGCCTTATCGATTTGTGATAAGAGGCTTGCCATCTTCAATGGATGTCAACGAAATCGGAGAAGCGCTGCAGAATCTGGGTCACGACGTTGTCAATGTGCTAAATGTGCGTAAAAAGATAACAAGCGATGGTGAGACAAGCTACAAGTCATTTCCGCTGTTCTTTGTGGACATCAAACAAAAGGAGGACAACAAAACAGTCTATAATCTAACTAATCTGTTGCACTGTAAGGTGACTGTTGAACCACCCAGGAAAAGCAAGGGAATTCCTCAATGCACTAAATGTCAGCAACTTGGTCATACCAAGAATTTTTGCAGTCGTCAACCTAAATGTGTCAAATGTGCCGGTAATCATCACACAAAATCGTGCACGAAACAACGTAACACTGAAGCAACATGTGCCCTATGCAATGGAAAAGGGCACCCCGCCAACTACAAAGGCCGCCCTGCCTACCAGAAAAAACTAAAAGCTCAGCAGTCTAAAAACAACAACTGTTACTCAACGTCTCAAACAGGCTAACCAGATTTCTGTTACAGAGTCCAATAAGACTGCCGAAGAAAACCAGCCATCTATCTCAGGAGTATCTTTGCTCAGGTTACCAAAGGATCCAGCGTTAATTTAGAACAAAGAGAACAACAAGTATCCAGTAACAATGCTTCATCTACCAAAGATGTGATAAAATTGCTCAATTCGCTTCAGGCCGAAATAAGAAATAGTATCAATCAACTGACATCCAGGGTGGAAAAATTGGAAAAAAATCCATCAGATAAAGTCAGACCTTCTCGCAATGAATAACGAAATACTTCGTATAATAGCTTGGAATGCAAACGGGCCCAATCTAAGAGTCCAAGAACTTGAAGTATTTCTCAGAACAAATAACATTGATACAGCACTAATGTCAGAGACTCATTTTTCAAATAAGAACTTTATAAAAATTTGGGGATATATTGCGTATTATACTACTCACACAAGTGAGCGTGCTCGAGGTGGAACAGCCATCCTAATAAAGCAAAACATCAAGCATTATCAACAACAAGAAATCGGAGAGCATTACCTGCAAGCCACAATTATAACCTTACAGCGAAATGGAGCTGATTTGAACATTGGCGCTGTATATTGTCCACCTCGACATAAAACATCAAAGCCACAGTACCTAGACTTATTTAACCAACTTGGACCAAGGTTTTTACTTTCTTTATATCTAAGGGAATATCAACAAACTGTATAGAAGTTGAGGGTCTAGACGATCTCACGTCTGATCATACTCCAGTTCTACTTACGCTCAGTACCTCAATAGTTAGAGATCTGCAGAAACAAAATCTCACAAACAGAGGTACTGATTGGGAGTTTTTTAGAAACCATCTAGATAATCTAATCAATCTAAACGTAAAACTAAAAGATAAGGAAGATCTTGAGCTACAGACACAAACCTTTATTGATCATATCCGCTTAGCTGCAAATGAAGCCACTCTGGCTTCAAGTAAGAAACCACAACAAGAAATTACTTACCCCGCAGAAATCAGAGAAATGATTAAGGAAAGACGAAAAATTCGGCGAATCTGGCACAGGACCAGAAATCCAGCAGATAAAATTTTTTTCATTCGGATAAGTAACAAAGTTAATCGATTAATCAAAGAGTATAGACAGGGCTGTATCGAACAATATCTGAAAAATCTGGGTCCTGAAGCTGACAAAGATCATTCATTATGGAAGGCAACCCGGAAATATAAGCGTCCAATAACTCACGTGCCACCTATTAAGAATTTACATGATCAATGGATCAGACGTAATGACGAAAAGGCTGAACTATTTGCGCAGCATCTCGCAGCGGTATTTCAGCCACACAACATCCAATCTCTAGTTGATCTAACGCAGACTCATCAACCTACTTCAAACTTTAAAATAATCACTCCAACGGAAGTGGCTCAAGAAATAGACAAAAATCTAAACCCTAAAAAGGCTCCTGGACTCGATGAAATCTCACCTGGTTTGTTCAAAGAATTGCCGCGGAAAGCTGTCATCATGCTAACATATTTGTACAATACCTGCTTCCGGCTAAAATATATGCCTGTATGCTTCAAAATAGCAAAAATAATTATGTTGAAGAAACCTGATAAGCCAGCAGAGATAGTAACTTCACATAGACCCATCTCTTTGCTACCTACCATCTCTAAATTGTTTGAAAAGTTATTGCTGAAACGCCTGAAACCACTGATCAACATCCCGGATTTTCAATTTGGATTCAGAGCTAATCATTCAACAATCGATCAAGTTCATCGGGTAACCAACGTAATCGAATGTGCTTTCGAGGAGAAGAAGTACTGCTCCGCAGTATTTCTGGATGTCTCTCAAGCATTTGACAGGGTCTGGCATCAGGGTCTCGTGCATAAACTGAACAAGCTGCTACCACAAAACTATTGTCAACTATTGGAATCGTTTTTATCCAATAGCAAATTCACTGTATCGCATGAGGAAGCCTATTCGGTTTTCTATCCCATCCAAGCAGGAGTGCCGCAAGGAAGCGTCCTTGGACCCATACTATACATACTATATACAGCAGATATATCAGCAACAGAGGGTACGTTCATAGGAACGTTTGCCGACGACACTGTAGTAATGGCAACTGATGATAGTCAGCTAAAGGCAGTTGAGAACTTGCAACATGCTCTAGATAAAACAAGCATTTCATAGTGACCTGGATATCAAAAGAATCAATGAAGTAATCCAAGAATACTCAGCGAAACCTGAGAAACGTCTCCTAAACCACACCAACGTGGAAGCCATTCAGCTACTGGATACTACCTGTAAATTGAGACGACTGAAGCGAACCAAACCTCATGAACTCGTTGCTTAGTCATTGGGAACTGCATGTTATGCAAATAGTTTTGGGAGCTGTAAGCTGGTTCAGTAAACCCATACTCGACTGACTTAATTTAATTAAGTCCACTTCAAAAATAGTGATAAATTAACTATAGTTAAGATTGCACTAAGCATATCCAATCAAGGATGTTTAAAAAAAATTATTATTACTGTTTTTACAATTGTAATATTTACAGGTTGTAATATGATACCCCGTGTTGTGCTTGGGTGTGGTTGGACCACTGCAGAATAGGGCAACCGCAAACAATCTGCCGCGTGTACGTAAGAGGCGACTAAAGGCATGAGCTGAGGATGGCAAGAGGGGACCCACCTCACCATGAAATATTTTCCTCCAGGATTAAATGATAATTAATCCACCTGACTGAGGAAGGCAACGGGAAACCACCTCAGAAGCCATATTTTTCCCAAGCTATAGGCTACATAAGGTATGGATAAGGCATAGACTTTGTGAAAGGATTAACTTGTTGATCTAAGGAGTGCTCTTATGGAGCGAGAAAGCAGACTTTGAGTATGAATATGTACCTTGAACCTGCCACTTGGCAGCGCACTGAAGAGAAAACGAGTAATCTGAGAATTCTAATGAACATTTTTAAAATTAATTTCTTATATTAATATTTATTGTAATACATTTTTTACGAATTATTCCAAATCTTTGCAAGGTTGTCGCTACAGCCAGCGATCACTCTCAGCGATCACTGACGAAGTTATATTATTTTTAATTGCTGTAATTCAAGTGATTGAGTTTGCTTTAAATGAGAATAGTGAGAAATAAATAAATTCAAGGCAAAAAACGGTCATAAAATAAAAATCCTTAGTATTTAACTTATTCATTTAGTATTTACGAATACTTTTTAAGTCTAAAAGACTTCATAAACCTATATAATTAACTTCAGCTAATTTGCTAGTGTTAATTTCCACGATTTCTTGCTCTCGCTATGGTGGGCGATAAATGCCTCTTCCTTAAAAGAAATAAATCCTTTAAATAATTAAAATAATTTGTCTAAATTAATTTATTTTAATTCTGCATAGTGACCTTAACGAAGGTACTATAGTTATATTTACATGTACATTTGAATGCGGTACATTTATGCTACAGATGGACTAGCATAATACTGAAATTAGAATTCTAGAACCTAATAATGTAATAGTTGTACTGTACGACGTATTACCAACGAAGTGAAAGGCAAGAAAAAAATTGCTGTGATTGACTGTGATTTTGAAATCAATCGATCATGCAATTAATTTATTGCCAACCGAATAAACTTCGAATATAGTTAGTTATGTTGGAATATTACTAACTGACTTTAGTTGAGCACACGCTAGGATAAGTCTGAGCAGTAATGTTAAGTGTGTAAAAATTCAATAGCAATGAGAAGCATGTACCGTGCGGAGAACCCTTAGCAACAGGCAGAGAAAACACAACTTTACTTTAGCAAGTAGCACGAGGATTTCCGTATTCGGCTGCTGATATCTTACACAAAGCCAGTTAAATGTCATAATTCATTTTATCGAATGTGCACAAATAATTTAAAGACGTTATGTCCCATCTTCCGTTGGCAATGCTACTGAAGAGTCGAGTAACTCTTCCACAGCAATACGACCTATCAGCAGTGACTTCAAATTGACAACTCATTGCAAAAGCATTTAGTTCTGTGGGATTCGCGCCGAATATCATGATTTATTAAGCCAGACGTCGTTTAATTGTAAGTATGTCAATTTGATTGCAGTATTTAAAATCAGTATATTCAGTTATAGATGAATAAACATTCAATATACATTGCAACATATGGTTAACTTAACGCAATCAACTTAATTATTTGTGTGTATAATATATCACCGTAAATATGATGTATGGGCAATCATGCTTTAATTACACTAATAAATCATTAAATAAAAATTTCTTTTTATGTCACCTCTTGTAGTCTGAAATTTAGTTATACCATATAAAAATATCTGAAGTACCTGTGATTTTTGTAATGTTAAATATTTACTGGAACCAACCTTAGCTCATTATATGCTGTTAAAAACTGTATGAATTGTAAAAGAAGAAACTAATGTAAGTATTTGTATTGTTATCTTTATATAATGCCAAACATTCTTCATAATATTTTATGCAGACTTTGAAAAATGGCTGAAAGAAAGAGATTCAGTTCAATTCTGCTGAGGCTGACGGAGGAGAAAGAACATTAAGAGTTCGGTTCGGTTCGGTTTGGTCACAATCAGGGTTCGGTTCGGGGTGTCAGGATTCGGGTTCGGTTCGGGCTCGGCCAGAGTCAAGGTTTGGGTTCGGTTCGGTTCGGCCAAATTTCCAGATTTCAGGGTTCGGTTCGGTTCGGGTTCGGTTCGATTCCCATCTCTACTATAGATGTCTAGTCCATCAGGTGACTCAAGACAACAAGCAAGACTTTTATAACGCCCACGTATTAGGCTGCCGTTATTTAGCTGTAGCAGTAGGCTGTAGGCTGTCGCATTGGCGGCAATTATTCAAATGCTTAATGAATGATCGGCTTTAGTCTAATCAAGTGACATTTTGTATAGTATTGTGTGTAATCTGTATGCATAGTTTCAGTATTAATATTAGGATGATAAGATACAGTATATAGTGGCGCGGATCCAGTCTCGGGGCCCCAGGGGTCCGGGCCCCCTTTGCACCCAACGGAAAAAATGTAAATTATATTTTCATTATGTTAATGGCTATTTGCTTGCATATAAGAGTTGTGCTTACAGTGAGAGAAGGGGGGAGGGTGTACTAGGGGGAACTCATTTCCACTAGCTCCAAAATTTCTGAAGTGTGTTTCCACGTTTGGGTCCCATATTTGATGACTGATATACTATAGCTAGGGGCCCTGTATAACTGAAGGGAGAGAGAAAAAAATGTGACATTTCCACTAGCATTAAGCAAATTCCTACTTTAACCACTGTGTAAGAGTAAAAAACGTGTAAAGAAATTTGAACTCTGTTCCGGAGCAGTGACGCAACCAGCCTTGGCTGGAAGAAGCTTGAGCCCCCTTCAGCCTAAATTAGGTCATTTTGCATTTCGTCCACAACTGCTGAGTTTTTTCAAGGGTGGAAAACCTACTCTTTATTAGAAATGTAGCCCCAGCTAGGTCTGTAGGATTTTTCCACTGGAGCAACTTACAAAGCTAGAAACCATAAATCTTTGAAGCCATAGCAGAAAATGATAAATGTAATGTCGAATATTGGCTGGACTATAATTTCTATCATACGACTATAATTTATAACACTTGTCATAAGTTAATGTAAGATTGTTAGATTTCAATTTATTTAATAAAAAACAGAATTTCAGTAGTGAAATATTTTGAGCCCCCCTCCCCCAAGATTTTTTGTAGTTTTCCACTATTCAGGAGAAGGCGTGGGCATTAGCGAAAAAGAGTGGACGCTGTCATAAAAAATTTTTCGGCCCCTCCTCCCCTTAAAAAAATTCCTGGATCAGCCATAGAGTATAGAGTATATAATACTATATATATATATATATATATATATACACAATACTATATATATACATGTATATATATAATTTGCTTTTCTTAGGGCCCGTTCGATAACTTCTGGGGGGGGGGCCCTCAGACCCTAGCTACGGCACTGCTAAATAGACTACCGAAAGTACTTTATGTCTAATTAGTTTTGTTATAATAATAATAAAGGTTTAACGTCCGTTTCCTCATCCAGGGATGATGTCAGGGACGTCCCCAACAGCACACATCACTACAGATCAATTCACCCAGACCAATCTGCAAAAGAAATGTGCTGAGGAGAAGTAAGGTCTTAAACGAAAGCCAGTCCGGTGATCAAAAAATGGTCAAGGTAGATTGATTATGTCTATGGTGTGTTAAAATATATTTATCTGATATAATACGCAGGTTGATCTACACCTTGATAGAGGAGATCCAGTGTTCAGACTACTTGGGAGACTCCGATAAGAAGCACATCTTCTTAAGTATTCCCACCACTATCTGCCTGTTTGTCATCAGTTTAAGATTTCTCTTCAATATTTACCACACCTGCTGTGACTATAATCCTTTTGGCCGTCTCTTCGGAAGTCAAACGGTCGGGTAACCGTATATATTTTATCTAATTTTCAGGCCGCATAAGGTACCACATACTACCCAAATTGCTACAAATATTTAAACAAATGAAAAAGTCTCAAATAGGAGATTGATTGATAATTTGATGTAGTTGAGAGAGGATTTGAGATAGTCTATTTGTATCCCGACCCTAGTTAAACTAGTATTCAAAGGAAGAGGATGATAATGTTGATAGTTTACCGCATCCGTATTCAGACATTGTGAAGACATGATTACCTGGCTATGCCAGGTCCATCACGACCTTTAGTGCTCACGTGGACAAACATTTTGCACTTGACTCCATCAAGAGTATGACCTTGAGAGCCGGGAGCTCCAGTCTCATTGTTAGTTCCATCTGTTTCAACTTAATCTGGACATTCCTCCACCTCTCATACTCTCTCTTCCCTTCTTCCATATTTCGCAAGATTTCTTTGACAGCAAGGTGGTGATAGCTTTCTAACTTGGATTTTATATCCTAAGTTACAACACGGAGTCGATACTAAAATTAACTGTATATTCTGCGTACATACATACATACATACATACATACATACATACATACATACATACATCTATACATACATACATTCATACATACAGTACATATATACATACGTACGTACGGACGTACATGTATGTACTTATGTAACTATATACGTACTTACGTACATACATAGTTATGCGTTTAATGCCACTACATTAACTTACCATACCGAACCATAACCGTAAGTATTAACCATAGTTAATACTTACGTTACCTTAAGAGATGACCAAATAGAAGAAGAAGCAAATGAGACACACGTAGATGACAAAAAGAGAGAAAGAGACAAAGAGAGAATAAGATTGAAAAGTGAAGAGTAAAGATTGAAGAACTTAAACAAGAGCGAAGGCTCGAAAGAGATAGATTGAACCGCTCAAGAGACTCATGTCCAAATGCACAATGCTTACATAGCCCCAGACAACATCACATAACTAAGCATACAGGAATACACAAAACAGACACAGGTGCTGACGCAGTTCCACAAGACACTGTAAGACAACTAAAAGAAAGTGAGTCAGGCTAACGTTCAAATGTCAAGCCTAAACATAAATAATATCACTAAAATGGAATATGAAATCCTGCTTTCTAGGAAATCAATAACTAATTACTTAAAAGTCGATGAAACACGATATCAAATTAGTAAAAATAATCTGACGGTAAACACACTGGCTCCCAATTTCTGAACGAATTAAATTCAAGATACCTTCGATCCTTTTCAAAGGATTAAATAATTTAAACCATCCTATCCATCTGGCCATTTAACAATCGATTAAGTACATTTAGAATATTTTAATAGGTTAGGGTAACGTCACGAACTTTTAAAATGACAGATCCTGGGGTGAATTGAAACCTCGTGGGTTCGAATCCCAGCCGCGCTGATCTGAGAGTAAAATCTCGGACATTCAGTGGATTGGTTCAACAGAATATGTACTAAATTGCCTTACGGTTTAAACATGTGGTATTAAAAGTGATAGATATCAAAAAAGTTGATCATTTCATTATAATGCATGTTTATTTTACTTTTTTACAAGTACCGACACTTTCGTAGTCTTCACTACTCTAGTAAAAATCTGCTCCTTCATGTTTTCTCTTCCAACATTATGTAATTCTCTACCACAAGATAGTAGATCTTGCAAATGTATTACTACTTCCTGACTGAGCTAAAATCTTTTCTATTTTCGCCATAGATCAATATTCTGACCTTCTTGCATCTGATCTTGAATCTGTATTATTTTGATCTCACTTTCTATTCAATCTTTGTGTACTCAGTCGTCATCGTGTGGTACTTTGATATATTAATTAGCACATGGTATATTTGATATATTTGTTAGTGGTGTAGTAGTGCAAAGTTTGGTACTTTTATATATTAATTAGCACATGGTATATTTGATATATTTGTTAGTGGTGTAGTAGTGCAAAGTTTGTTTGAGAAGGCCTGACATTGCCTTTTGGCAAGAAATCAGTCGCTAAATTCTATTGATTATTTATTGATTGATTAGTTGGTATGTAGTTGGTTAATGTACAGTAATTTAACTAGAGTGATATTAGAATCTCTCTCTCTCTCTCCCTCTTAGCGCACTGCCTACTTGGAGGCCCGTAGTATATAGCTCATTCACTCATCTCTATCATCTGTTTTCTTCTTCATGTCCACATGCGAGTGTGTCTATAGATCACATATAACATTCCTTGTGATATACCATTATTCTTGGGAGTTTCTGCTTATGACGACATGGGCTCCTTATGCATTCTTCAGCTTCGGCTAACATTTAATAGGCAGAGGCGTCATTCCCTGAGAAAACGATCCTGTTTACCCAAGAATAATAAAAATAAGGTAAAAGAATAACTAAAGTAAAATTTTCTTTTCTTTAAGTAACTTTTAAATATTAGAGAACTAACGGCTGGAGCCAGTGGCCACGTTGGTAAGATACTCGACCGCGGATCAGTATGTGCGGGGTTCAAATCCTGGGCTCGCCCGTCACTGACATCGCTTTCGAGTAAGGAAACTGACTTTAATACTAGCTTTACTAGCTTTTACAATCAAATGTCAAATATTTACTAGTAACAAAATACTTTTCAAAACAGTTCATGAATTCACTGAAATTTATTTCAAATTATGCGACGACTTTGCTCTATTTAAGACTCTCTAAAATATAGAGAAATGTTATTTTAATTTCTTAATAGTTAGTTTCATTTAAATTATAATTATTTTATATTGGTGTTCATTTAGGAAAACAAAAAAGTTGAGAAGAAATGTTTAATCGCGGACAGCTGGCCAATTAAGTACACTCGCTCTCTTATAAATGCCAAATATTCGTGAGTATTTACAATATTAATGACAAATATAATGTATTATTTATTACGTTTTTCTGGCATTTTCAACGGAATTGTAGCATGGAGATGGCGAGCTACAGCTAACCTGAGCTTGATACACTTTCACCCCTGCTGGCCCAACTTCACGATGCCTTAATATACATGTACAATTGTACATATTATATACATGTATGTGCATATACAGTAGAGCTTATACGTTTATCAACTTTTTGTTCAAACTAAGTCTCTACCCATTTTTCTCTAACCCAACCTTGTGTGAAAATCTACTTACGATGCTTTAATATGCGACTCTAATAACACACCTGCCAATAGATTAAACTGCTGCACCCAGTGCTCGCGTTTGTCGTAGAAGACAAATTCGACTCTGTAAAGCTATAAAACCAAGCCGAATAGCAGAACGAGTGGTTCAATAAATGGCACATATCTTGAATCTGGTAAATCAGTCCAAGGTAGACAGTTATTGCAGGAGTGAACCCTTACATGTTGGTTAAATTCTTGATTAGTCCATGAAAAGGAGAGAATGAAAGGAACATTTTTAACCATGTATAAAGCTGTTCCTACGAAAGCAATGACTGATGGAAGGAACAAAAAGATTTCTTAAGTGAATATAAGAAAATTTCAGATCTGTGGTATAGCATACCCGAATGAACCATTGAATAGTTTACAGCTAGAGAGAATAGCCTACTACATGTTACTACATGTAGGTCTGTGCATAATAATTTGCTTGAAAGACCTAGCTGAGTGCAGGCTGCCTCACTCGTAACGAATGTTGCAGCACTCAGCTACAACACTGAGAAAATGTACACCCTTTCTCAGGAATTATGATGGGAATTGAAAGGGTCACGGATAGTTTGGATACACATATGTGTGGTCACACATCTCTATGGATATGGAATAAAACAGAGAAGCACACACAACCGTATAAACTCAGACACTGGACAACTGACCACTGACTGGCCTGTAGTAAATCAAATAGTAAAGGTCATCAAACCAGAATACATCTAGTTTAGAATGTGAAAGATGAATCCATAATGACATCGAGTATAAATATAATACAGCGATCAATCCGCGACTGACACTAAGTTAATGAAACAGTCCTATTAATAACGCGCTCTTAGAGCAGTAACTCTGAGCCATTGCAAGGATATCAGCTACTTCGAAATGCTCTAGTTTACATTAGACTGCATGCGCAAGGTAATTGTCAATGAAATGCTGCCTGGAAAAATTGCAGCCAGGAAGATTCAGTAAGAGAAAATTACGGTAATCCAACCTAACTTGCTTGGGAGCCGCACCACCCTATCTTAACAGTAGTCTCAAGATTGAGGTATCTTTGTACAAGACAAAGATCTAGGGTGTGATGAAACAAGCCTGTGAAGTTTGGTGATATGTCGGTGAACGGTAATACGTTAATTGTGAAAATTCCACAAGTTTTCGATATAAACAGGTGGATTTGATACATCAGACTTAAGAGAAAGAGAAGTCTCATTCAATTGAAGTAGTAGTTCAGGCGCTCTAACGGCGCACATATGCATACTTGTAAAATTAAGGGATAAGAAATAATTAGCAGCCATTCACGAATAAACTTTTTAATTTTTAAATTTAATTTAATCGATTTATCACAACATACAGAAAAAGAAATTCGACACAGACGCAAGGTAAATTATAAAATAACATGCATGTGTGAAGCGGTAATAAAGTCTAAAAAAAGATGAAAAAAACGTAGATGAAAAATACGTTTACATAGATGAAAAAAACGTTTTTTTAGGTATTTTTATATATTTGAAAAAAAAACCGTTTTTTAAGTTTTTTATTTTAAAAAAAAACGTAAAAAATCGTAAACCATGGTTTGACGTGGACTGCACATAAATATTGAGGAATTGCCGTTAGTTTCGTGCCATAAACATTACTATATAAAAGTAATTCGATACATTTTTGATTTTCCTAGTTAGGCAGATGTTCTAATTTTTAAGACATTGTCTATTCTAAATTTCTTACGGATTTAAATTTTCTTGTATTGATAATTATGAACAACTGACAGTGTGGCTGTATGTGACCTGAAAGTATTTTTTTATATTTGTATGGAGTCTATGGACATACTTTAGAACTTTAGAACTTTAGATCAAGTCTAGTTGTATTAAAATTGTGTAGTGTTACGGAATAAAGGCATGGTAATATAATTATGCAAGCTACGTGTGCGCTA
This sequence comes from Enchytraeus crypticus, assembly GCA_905160935.1. NCBI lineage: Eukaryota > Metazoa > Annelida > Clitellata > Enchytraeida > Enchytraeidae > Enchytraeus > Enchytraeus crypticus. The sequence goes on along the minus strand of CAJHZI010000447.1, from coordinate 2,443,353 downwards.
CTAACGTTTTTTTCAACGGTTTTTTGCATTTTTTTTTTGGGAAAAAACGCGTTTATTAACGTTTTTTATTTTTGGTAAGAACGTTTTTTTCATCTATGGTCTAAAAGATTAGGACTTAAATATTCTATAAGGAACTCGCGTCGCTGATGCTGCCTACTTCGGACTTAATTTCTGGATTTTGGAATTTGCACCGTTTTTGGATCTTCTTTTTTTTTGCTCGCCGGCTTGATTTTGTCTCAGTATTGCTCGATGTTGTCATTGATGACTGCAGCACTGTTGTTATTGTTGTTCTAATTGTTGTTATTATTATTATTATTATTATTATTATTATTATTATTATTATTATTATTATTATTCAGTTTCGCAATTCGCCGTTGGAGCACAGCATAAGACGTTTGTTCGGTCCATGACTGTAATTTAATGCCTAGGCCTGCTCTAAATAGCACACCTGAGATGGTATATCTCAGAGGTGTGTGGGAGTCCGATCTGTCGTAGTTGTGAGGCTCTCTGTGATTAATCCTTATTGATAAAATATCGAAGTCATGACAGATTGCTAAATAGCATCTCACAATTGAATAATAAATAAAAACAGCACAACAACTCCATATAAATTAACACTGCGACATAAAGCTGAATATAAAATCTAAACACACAATCCTTGAAAAATAAATACTCCGGCTTCGACTCCGGTTTCGGCCCTCGGCCTGCTCCTTGTGGACGTGCCCGTCCGGCCGCCATAACTTGAATAAACTTTCTTCAACGAATCTGCAGGTATTCTACCACAAGTGACGCCTGGTCATTTGATAACTGACCAATCAGATTCAGTTACTCTGCAGCTTGACCACTGTCTTTCCAATAGCATAGGGCCTAAATGCATTAATGTAAAGTATATTATATCTAAAATAATTAATATTAGATTAATTATATAGGTATAATTTCAAGTTCTCAATACTTCCGAAGCCTCTTTTAAGATAAATTTACTAGTAATGATTAAATATTTATCATTAAAAAGTTGGAACAATGTAATAAAACCTAGATTACAACACTGGAATAAAAGAAATCAGATATAGGCCTACAGAATCAAAAATAGAGCTATGAGGAAGATTAAAGTAATATGCGCGATTTAATTAGACATCGTATTATAAACTTCTCATAAAATTTCTAAAATCCACTTGGTTTAAGCTAGATTTAAAAAGGTTAACCGATACCGCCTCAATTAGGCGCTATCGGTTAACCCTATATGATTTTGTAATACATTCCAATTAAGTCGCTTAAGCCGTTTAAACGTTTGGTACAACGCTTTTGTACTTTCTCTATCAAATCAATATCAGATTTACTGTACTGGCTCCAAATGTTACAGTGGCCACACACGATCAGTTTTGCCATCAAACTCATCTGTTCAGATATCTGTTCAGATATCTGAACAGATAAATTTGATCGTGTGTGGCCGCTTCAGATTTGAAAACTGACGAGAGAACTTATGAACTAGTTTTTCCACACATGATCAAATTTAACTGATCAAACTTATCTGAACAGATATATTTATCCGTTCAGATATCTTAACAGATAAATTTGATCGTGTGTGGGCAAAAACCGATGGGAAAACTGACGAGTGTCAGATTTCAAAACTGATGGGAAAATCATCAAATTTATCTGAACAGATATCTGTTCAGATAAATTTGATCGTGTGTGGCCGCGTCAGTTTTCAGATCTGAAGACTTGTCCCCCCCACCAATATTTTTGGCGCACTTATTGGCCTAAACTTATTTTAATTTCAGCATTCTAAATAGAAATTAATTTTTTTATGAGTAGGGCCTAATTAACATAAAATTACTATAAATCACAAAGATGTTTTTGACATACAGAGATAAGCGTTACCGAATTAAGTATCATTTTTAAATTTAAATATTTATTTTTATATATAAATTGAATGACTCGTGGCGCACTAATAGAGAGCTCGCCTCTAGAACGAGAAGTCGCGAGTTCGCGACTGCGTTGCGACGTGAGAAAATAAAAACATCGTCGTGCAAACGTGGTGGTGTTAAATCAATAAATACGCGACCTTTAATGTTCCATTTCCTATCTAAACCCTTTCGTGTCGACCCCGTATAGGAATATACGGGACGCTAAACGGATTTTTTAAAAATTCAATATTAAACACCTTCGCAAAACTAATTTAAATTTTATAAAAAAAATAATAATTTTGTTTACAGTCAATCAATATTGTATTTCTCAACAATAAAAATGCCATGCGCAATTTATACAGTGTTCCACAATCTCCCGCGATAATGAACAATTCGTAAACAGGAAGTTTGGCAGGATTTAGCGCACTTGGTTTAGTTGCGCGTCAATTATTGAAGTTAAGCTTTACCGACCTCGGTTAGTACTTTGTGAGTGCCCACCTTGGAAGACCGATTCTTGACAGCTTAGCAGGAAAAAATCTCGGGGTGATGGAAAGCTATTCTTAAATCCGCGCCGGCTGCAATTAATGCGCCACCAAAAGCAAAATATTACAATAACCATGGAGAAGAAGGAGGAAATGGGCATTGAACATGCATCTGTGCTTCCTGACTCAGTTTGCCGTTATGTTATGTTACATATTGGCCTACATGTAAGAGACTTTGCCTATACGGGTATGTAGAAATATAAACTAAATAGTGACGATGATGCAGAATACGTAATGATGCAGAATACCTACCATGTGGGTGTATAGACTAAAACTAGTATTATATTATACTGTTGTATTGATAGTGAAGTATTGGGCGGATATGGCGTAACGGTTAGAGTGTTTGCCTCGGATGCAATTGGCCTGGATTCAAACGCACAATCCACTGAAAAAACAGACTAAATGAGATCTACATGTTTGATGAACGTAAAAAAACTAATGATAATAGTTGAACTTGTGCATACAAAATAGGCAGGGGTATAATTTTAAATTGAGATTAAAAAATATAATACTAAAAATGAACATATTAAATCATTAAATGATACTTCCATCATTTGGACAGCCACCATCAATCAGGAGATGGGCAGCTCTCAAATTAGTAGTTTAAATAGCTCAATATATATTGACTGACTGCAGTAGTAATAACAACACCAGTCACGCACGCTGCAGTCTGGAAATGATTGACAGCTAATTAGCATAATTGATCAGATATCTGAACAGTTAAATTTGACCGTGTGTGGGCGACCATCAGTTTTATCTGCAGATAAATTTGACAGTGTTTCCCAAAGTATGTGTTCTGATCTCAGATCTGAACAGATAAATTTGACCGTGTGTGGACGAATCAAATATATCTGAACATATATCTGATCAGATATTTGTTCAGATATCTGTCAGTTAAATTTGACCGTGTTTGGGCTCCGTTAAATTTATCTGAACAGATATCTGTTCAAATAAATTTGATCGTGTGTGGCCACTTAGAGCAATATTCGAGGGTCAGCGTAACGAAGATACTGAAAGCTTTAAAAATAGATCTTTGTTTCTAGATTTAAATCAGTTAAGGACAATGGATGATTAGCGCCTCACTTTAATACATATATTTTTAATGTGATTTGAAAAGGACAAGTTTTGTATAAAAAAATCCCCAGGTCAAGAACATCATTTACTTTCAAAGTATTACATAATTTATAAAGTAGGTATAATCGATAACTTTTTCTTTAGAGCTGCATAAAGAGATTTGATGACATTTATTAGCAGCTAGACCCATTTGCCAGTTCGTGGCCCATAGGTGTATAGCATTAAGTGCATATAGTGCGTATAGATCCACACAGTTAGATTTATGCTCAATCACTGTGAATAGCTTAGCATCATCTGCATAGAGATAGAGAGAGAGAGATGAGACAGGGTTAGGACAAAGACACTAATGTCGTTTATGTAGATCTTAAGATAATGTGCCCTAGGACGCTCCCCTTGTGGTACTCTACTAATTTAGAATTATGGTGTTACAAATGATCGAGAAAAGATCCAGCATCATAAGAAGACAGTTAATCCGATGATGGTATGATTAGATTAGGGTCAATTAAATAGCAGATGATTTTTATTGTAGAAAGTCATTAAAAAGTTTAACAAAACAAAGAAAAAGCAAAATACAAGAAGAATAGTAGGAAAAACTTTCTACGTGTGGGCCGTTTGAAAATATTAAGTCAAACCTTTATAAAAGGTCAGTGTAGGATTTTAAGCATTTTAAGTTTTCCTTTTACTTTAGTACGGGTAGGAGTGGGGGGAGGGGGTAAGATACGGGGATGCACTCACTTGGTGAGCCAAGCGCAGGAGTGTTTTTGAGCCCCCACCCCTACAGCATTTTTTTTAATTGCGTCACATGTCCCGAAGATAGCGGGGTGTAAGCAAAAATATGTACTCTCAACAAAAATTCGGTCACGCCCTTAAAATATTCCTTGATCCGCTACAGTAAAAGGTCTAAGGCTCTTCACACTAATTTTTTGCTTATCCAATATCGATTGATAAATCAAATGCAACTTTATGCAAGTTACGTAAAACAAAAGCCAAAAATCGATCTGTATTTCACCTAAGCTCTCTGTCCCTGAGCTCTGACCTTTATTACTTTTCAAGGCTTTCAAATAGATAAGTCCGTAAATTTATATTCTTGCTATTTAATATGATGAATATCTCCTACGTAGTAATAAATTATACACTTAAAGATGACAACGTATCAAGTCTCTTGTTCATATACTATTCATATTCAAAGTTCGTGAAAGTTGTTTATTATTAATATTTAGGTTGCAGGAAACAGAAATGGAAAAACAAAATGGCGCTCGCAATTTGACAGCTTCACGTGACCATGTGACCAAGCATAACAACCTGGAAACTAATGTAAGCGATTCGATGTCTGCTGCCACTGTTTCTGCGCAGACAGTTGCGCAGACAGACGCTCAAACGGTCGATGCAGAGGCGGGAAATTCTGCGCGAACTTACCAGAATCACCCGTCCAGGCTGTCCAGTGTCAACTTAAAATATGGGTGCATCAAGCAGGCTACGCCCAATAAAGTAAGGAAGTTGTTTAGATGGTTGAGATTGCTGATATTTAGTCACGTTTTGGAGAAGAAACTTCACTTCAAATATTCGTCAAGAATGATTTGCATTATCTTTGTCATAGTGTCCAATACGCTGCAGGTAAAATATTCATATGTAGGAGCTGATATTTTAATTCTTCATTTCACGATTTGTGCGATATCAAAACGTAATGCTAGGAATTCATTCAATATATATATACTTTTATGTAAGCTTACAAATATGATTAATCTGATCACACGCTGAAGGAATTTTTTCTTCATCTTTTAAAACTGCAGTTCTTACTCCATGGTTTAAAAAGCTGTCACTTGCACAAGACGATCATTATAGTCTCTCTCGTCTCTTCAGTCCACTTCCAAGTGGCAGGTTCAAGGTACATATTCATACTCAAATTCGGCTTTCTCGCTCTATAAGAGCACTCCATAGATCAACAAGTTAATCCCTTCACACAGTCAATGCTGTATCCATACCTTATGTAGGCTATAGCTTGGGAAAAGTATGGCTTCGGAGGTGTTTCCCGTTGCTTTCCTCAGTCAGATTGATTAATTACCATTTATTCTTGGGGGAAAATATTTCATGGTGAGGTGGGTCCCCTCTTGCCATCCTCAGCTCCTTCCTTAGTCGCCCCTTACGTACACGTAGCAGATTGTTTGCAGTTGCCCTATTCTGCAGTGGTCCAACAACTCCCGAGCACAACACTGCGAAACATTCTAGCTTTCGTTCTATTATCCTATATCCAACTTGAATTTTATTTCCAAAATCTTGAAAAAAGTAATTTATTCTTGCTTATGCAGCCATGTTGAATCTTTTCCTTCTCTATCTTGTTTCCAATCTGCTTGTGGAACGCTTCACTCCACTGAAACTACCTTACTTAGCACAAACAATGATCTTAGCCTATCTGTAAACTCTCAAAAGGTATCTTCTCTTGTACTACTTTTCCTTTCGGGTTGCCTTTGACACCATTGATAATAACACGCTCACAGAAAACTTGAAACGTGCTTTGGTACCCCTTACTCTGCTTTCTCACTACTCTCCTCCTATCTCTCTGGCACTCAATCAGTTATTTTTGATAAAGGATCTGTACTTCGATGCTTACTTATCTCTCTTTATACTATCTCACTTTTATGTTAGCAGGATAGTTTTCTCAGCGATTGACGCCCCCTGCTCACTAAATTTTAATGGAAGCTGAGAAAGGCATGGGTGGCCCACCTCGTCAAAAGTGTAACCCCCAAGAAAGAACGATATATTACCACGCTATTATATTGATGTGAAACATGGAGTTTAAGGAAGGAATATTTCAAGAAATTAGAGGCATTGAAAATGTGATTATGGAGAAGAATTTAAAGGATAGGCTGAACTCAAAAGGTTACAATGAGGAAGTTCTGGAGAGAGTTGGCACAGATGGACCGTTGATAAATGTATTAAGAAGTAGGACGAAGAGTTGTACGGGACACATTCTAAGGGGGAAAGGCTACTACAAGAGGTCATAGAAGGCAGACGTAAGGAAAGGCAGAGGCAGGCCAAGACTAGGAATGTTAGATGTTTTAAAGATCCACGGAAATCTGGCCATGAAGTGGAAAGCGGAAGACGGAGAAGAGTGGAGGCGTTATATGCAATGGACCTATCAGTAGACAATGAACTAAAATCTTTAATGTTAGTGAGAGAGAGAGAGAGGGAGAGACTACCCCACTTAGTTATGTTTTAGATAACGCTTCAATAAAGTTTCGCTTCTATACTGATGATACACAGCTATACATCTCATTTTCTAGTTCCGCTTCAAATTTGAAACTGCAACACCTCTCATCTGTTTTTAACAAAGTTCAATCATAGTTCTGTGCCAATCGTCTCTAGGTCAGTCCTTCCAAAACCGAACATCTTTAATTGGTATACCCCAGCAACGGAACAAAGTAGTCAATTCTTCTGTGTAATTTCAAAATTATGCACTCACTCCTACTCCCAAGGCTAAAACCTTGGCATCATATTTGATGAATATCTCAACTTTAAGATTCATATCTTTTCTGTCTGTCGTTCATCATTCCAGATCCGACCCCTTAAATTAGACAGATTGACAAAAATTCAGCCATAATTCTTGATAACCCATTTGTTCATAATAAATTCGACTACGTAACGCATTGCTAGATGGCTTACCTTCTTCTCTTAAGCGCCTACAACATGTCCAGAATTCTCTAGCAGGAGTTGTCTATCGGTCCTCTAGGTTTCGGGGTACCTATAGTTCCAACCTTTATAATCTTCACTGGCTTTTCTGCGGTTCAAGGAATCAAGTATAAAATTGTTCTGTTAGCTTTCAAAACACTTTCTTTGTCAAACGCTTTTATCTTTCTGATCTCGTAATCCCACATCAGCCTTCCCGTAAGCTTAAAACTCCTGATATTCTCATTGCATTAGGTAGACTTTCGTTTTCGTTTTCAGCTTCTGTAGTTTGGGACTTCCAGCCTCCTGATCTTCCCTCTTGTTCTACTATTTCCACTTTCTGTAGTAGGCTGAAAGCATATCTACCACCATGGACTTTTCATCGTGCCCGATAATTTCTTATCACAGGACCGGTACCGTTTAGAATCTTTTTTCGTTCTCTTCTGCACTTGTTTTTTCAGGTCGTTTGGGTGAACCGATTTTCAGTGACATTTGTTGAGGGAACGATCCTGACATCATCCCTGTATGTGGGAACGAACGTTAAAACTTTACCATTATTATTTTTGTATTTTTTTTATTATAGTTATTATATCTCAAAATAAGCAATTATAAATACAAAATAAACATTTATTTGTTCTTCAACTGCTGGAATCAGTCACACGCTTGTGACAGAATCTGGAATCTGTAACAAGCTTCAGCGTATTCTTCCCCGAAGAATCGAGTTTGAGGGTAGGACCCCTCTCCAGGGAATTCTAGGCCGAATCCGGGTGGGAAGTAGCTGAGATGGCAGGGCAGGAGGAAGACTGCTCGGCGTAAGACGTGGTGGACGACATGTCCTCAGTGTCGAGTCACTGAGAGGTAGGATGGATTTTTGGACAGGTCAAGGTCAGCGGTCATGCCTATACGATCAGAGACGTGATGGTCCCCTGACTCGATCTGCATGTAAGAAATAACTACCGCCAGATCTGCCAACGTGGTTGTTGAGCAGATTTTGCGGATCTCGTGACCACATTCAGGGGGTCTTAGATACATACTCGATCCCTCACACTAAAAGACAGACGGACTTTCAAGGGGGATGGAAAACCAGTGGTGATATCACTGTTTTGGATTGCCAGACCAGATTTAACTGGTTCGCTGGTGATTACTGTAAGCGGCGTGCTGATCACGTGATTGTAGTGTCGCTCAGTCATAGGATGATCCTTTCTTATTATTATTCTTATTTTAAATGTCCTGGGCTGTAAGGGGCCGTGGTCTAAAAATAAGATAAAGGAGACTTTATTTAATTAAAAGTGTTAAAAAAGAAGCGATTAAAATAATTCCTCTACACTCTGGGAAGCCGCATTAGCCAAGTGCCACTGAAACAGACTGCATTGAATCGCTGGAGAGATATAGACAGTCGCTGCAAAAGAAATGCTTTTTCGCGCTGATCACCAGTAATGGCGCTGGTCCTCCTGCCTATTTCGTCAATAAAGTCTGATGCGACAGAGGTAATGGGGCCCAGGGTCTCAAAGGAATAGGCATGAAGATATGTTACTGGAGACTTCGGCATACTTCAGAGTTTTGCAATTAGCCGCGGCCTCTGCAGCAGCACCAGCAGCAGCGCAAGATAGGCCGAGATTGCTTACTGAGAAAGTGTCCGTAACAGTGAAATCCCAGCTAACACACTTGCCTTCTGCCCATGGAATTTTTGAGACACCGTCTGGACGCTTCCCATCAGTGCGGATCAATCCCAGGGGCTCTTTAATGGCTGGGACATTGGCTCGACTCATGGCGCGCCAGATCAGATCGTATTGAAACTGATGTCTGGTGATTCTGCCGGCACTACGCTTGCACGACAGGCCGTGGATGCCTAACGCATTGACTGAGACACCACAAATGCAGTTGTGTGGCTAACATAAGGTAGTGCGCAGACGAAGACCGGCCGCGACTCTGACTGCTTCGTCGTCCAGACGGAGGCCGTATGATGAAATTGGTAAAGCCTTGATCCAGTCTCCACTATGGGGGGCCGACACTGCGAGCAGCCGCGCCTTTTCTTGTGGCAAAAGCGGCTTCGCAAGGAGTTCCGTGTGCAAAGCAGTAGTGACCTTTGAGTCCCAAGCCTTCATGCTATTAGCCATCATACCGATTGGAGGTTCGGATGTGGACAGAAGAGTCCAAATGCCCTGAATCCTGGATATCTCCAAGTCGGGAAATTGAAAGAACCCCGAAAGAATTGAATCCTGTTAAACGCCAGTTCCCTGAAGCCAAAAAGGCAGAAGGTACCAGCGACTAGACAGACGTATACCCAATCCTCCGTAGCAGATTGGCAGGCTAGCTTGAATTCATTGAACTGCGTTAACATTAATATTAATTAACGATGCCACTGAACGACTTTCGCTTATTATTATTATTGTTATTATTATTATTATTGTTATTATTATTATTATTATATTACTATTATTATTATTATTATTATAATTATTATTATTGTTGTTAAAATTTGTAATAATAATGTTACAATGCATTATTTTAAAATTAATTAATTAAATTTTAAATCAGTTGTAAACTACGGAAAAAATAATAATAGAAACAAAAGTAAAGACTGTTTCAGTTAAAAGATGGCAAAGCCAACTTTAACGACAGTTTCCCCACCAGAAAGCGATGTCAGTGACGGGAGAGCCCAGGACTCGAACCCCGCGCACACTGATCCGCAGTCGAATATTCTGTCGATGATGGTTGATTTAAGTGCGATTCTTCACCACCCGGGGAGGTAGAAGTACCCTCAGATTCCCCTCCCATCTCGCTCTTCTCCAACTCCGATAGCATAGAAAATTACTCCCCGCCAATCAGCTGACTTATGCGCTCCTGCATCATTTCCGCAGCACCAGGCTGCTGTTGATGTAGCAGTGGCGGACCAAACTGCTGCTGATCAGATCTCGTAGGAGCAGATTGAGCTCTACCGAGAGGCTGTATCAGAGCGTTGATCTTTAGACTGGACGGACGGTTGACGTGGAACGGTGAGAGCAAGTCAGCCGTGTGTTGAGCGAAGCCATCCTGCGGCGGCTGAGAGGTGGCGGTGACAGGACGCAGATGAACCTGAGGGGTCAACCCAGCCGGTGAGCCGATCGGGTTCTGCGGCAAGCGACGCATGAACATCCACGTGGATCGCCTCACTGCGGAGTCACCCCTCGAAGTACCCAGGCTTGAGAGCTGAGGCCCTGCCCTCGCATAGGTATGTGGATCGAGGAGTGCGGTGGGGGCATGGAGCCAGAAGAACCTGGTGGGCTCACGGTTAACACGATACGCTGTCGATCAAAGCCCTGATGATGATGTTGTTTCTCATTATTATTATTATTTTATTATTATTATTATTTTTTTTTATTTACCCCGGTGTAGAGAACCTGGGGTTTGATAAAAACGATTCAAGCAATACGTGCTGAATCGCAGCCCGGCTACTCGAGGTCATCAATCGGCTTAAAGGAGTTGTTGAAGCAGACGGCATGAAATCTTTGCGAAGTCAAGGAAAGCCTCTGCCAAAGAAAAGATGTCTCTCGCTTATCGCCGGTTTGCTCTGTGATAAGTCTGCCTATGCCATTAATAAAGTCAGCTCCTTCGGGATTCATCGGCCCATTGTTTCAATGGCCACAGGAACAACTTCATATCCTGAGGACAGATCACGGTATTTATCCAACTTCCTAGAGAAGGCATGAACAGCAGCCTAATTATTATTATTATTATTATTATTATTATTATTATTATTATGTAATTTACAGTCACTTAGTAAATAGCAAAGTTACAAAATAAAGAAATTAATTAAAGATTACTTATTCAATTCACAATTATTAATTAAATAAGTAATCTTTAATAATTATTAATTAAATAAGTAATCTTTAATAATTATTAATTAAATAAGTAATCTTTAATAATTATTAATTAAATAAGTAATCTTTAATAATTATTAATTAAATAAGTAATCTTTAATAATATCATATTTCTGACTGCTGTCCCTGTACTTGAGGAACTGCCCGGCCCTGTAGTCCCCATGCGAGGCTTGCTCGAGTCCGTGGTGGAGCAGAGCCAGGAGGAACAGCGGATCTTGTTCAGACTGTAGCGAGCCTGAACCACGGAATGGAGAAGTCCATGAACGACCTGAATGACTTCGTTGGACTGCTTGACGGACTCGCTGGGGGAGAAGCGCAGGCCCCTCCTCATGGCTGGGAGAGCCTCGGCCGTGTCTAGGGGGTAGGGGAAGCGACTCGTCAGCATCACGTACAGAGTGAATCCCAGAGCCAAAATATCTGCGGCAAGGGGGAAGTCTAGGGCCGTCTTGCTAAAACCTCAGGTGGCAAATACCCCGGAGTGTGAAATGACAGACCTGACTTGTTTTTCTGCAGCTGCTGCAGCTGTGCGCCGCTGCTGTACCGTAGCCCAGGTGCTGTCAGCTGATAGGCTGCGCTAAAGTCGGTCAACCTGACCCGTTTGTAAGCGTCCAATAGAAAATGCTCGCAGCGCATGTCCCGATGTGCCACCAGTTGCGAGTGAATGTAAGTCACAGCAGCTAGCATGTCGCGAAAATACCTCTTGAAGGTATCCTCTACCGGTAGATTGCCGGATGACTTAGTGAGATGGTCTCTTACACTGCCCTGACTGCAGCACTTTAGCACCTGCCCGTAGACACCATCAGCGCTTCTGCAGTAGTCGAACAGCCTGACAGCCTGATCACTTTGTCGTGGCTCAGCTTCCGTAGCAACTCTGCCTCAAATGGTACGACTGCGCTAAAGTCAGATTCGCTGAATTCAGTTCTTCCATCAACCTTCTTTCCGCTCTCTCCTATCATTCGTCTCGGTCTCTGTTGCGGATTGAACCCCGGTCTACAACTTCAAAGCCGTGTGGCTTAACCGCGGTCCTTTTTTAATCGGTTGACTTGATCGCCGTCACAGCTGCTACGGTTATCTTCACTTTGTTATTAGTTAATCCAGACGACATCTGCTCTGAAAGCGGCTTAGAGTCCTCAGCTGCTCGTCCTATCGATACTTCTAAACGTTGAAACTTGTATAACTGGCCAATCTATAGATTGAAATGGATGAAAATTGGCCACCCCATCAAAAATTAGTAATTTAGTAACTGATAAAAGTTTCATTTTAAAATATTAACAATAGCCTGAGATATTCAAACTTTTTGCTTGTGTTAACACTTTCTTTACTCACCCTGTATATATATATATATATATATATATATATATATATATATATATATATATAATACATATATATATATACATAGAAGGTAGAATATATATATATATATATATATATATATATATATATATACATAGAAGGTAGAATGGAAGGAAAAAGAGGCAGGGGCAGGCCGAGATTAGGTATGTTAGATGATTTAAAGACCCACTCATATGTGGAAATGAAGAGGAAGGCGGAAGACAGAGAAGAGTTGAGGCGTTATGTACCATGGGCCTGCCAGTAGGCAGTGCACTAAGATATATATATATATATATAATATTATATACATTATATAATATTATTCCCCGTGTTGGGTCCGGGTCCGGGCATTCGGTTGGTGAGCGCCTAGGCTCCAGTAATTACCACAAAACTTAAACGAATGGATAAATATTAAGAAGGACATGAAAAATTGTGGATTGACTGATGATATGGTGTGGGACAGGGAGGACTGGAGAAAGTATATTCGTGTCCCGACCCTGGTTAAACTGGGATTTAAGGGAAGATGATGATGATGATGACATTATGTAATACTATATATATATATATATATATATATATATATATATATATATATATATATATATATATAATATATATATATATATGTATTTTTATAATCGATATCTCTTGTTATTACAATACAGGCTTATCGAGCTGACCAATGCTCTTGATATTCGCTATTTAATTTAGATGGCTTGAGCAGCAGCCAAAAAATTCTCCTAAACATTGAGAATTGCTTTCATTTGAATATATTTACTAACGGGAAAGGTACAGCTGCTCGAATATTCATTCAAATTCAAATATCATCTCAATTTCCTCACAATATTAAATATCAACTTTCCTCCAAATTCAAATTTCCAGACACGAATATAAGCATGTTAAATGCAGCCTTCTTGTAAAAAACTGCTACATGAATTTTATCACACAATATGGAACCGTATGCAGCTTTTATTTTACTGTTGTCTCTGAAAGGAGGCTTTAGGTTTAACCTATTATGAAAACATGTCTGTATTGTAGGGTGAGTCTTATACGGTTTTGTTCAAACTTTAAAATGACAACCATCAGCATCTACGCACGCATATAGCAGTAGGCGCTTGCGCCACTAGCACTCACTTGCATACCTTACAGAGCCTCGTCATAGGCCAAATCAATATCTGGAAAATAAAATCGACATTCTGATAAGCTTGTTTCCTTTATTATTAAGCTATCTTAAGTCACGGCAGTGATTTAAGAGATTAAAAACTACCATAAAGCATAATGGCAGTGATTTAAGATATTTAAAAAGGCTATTCCTTTTATTTCCATAATCAAGCTGACAAACCGACGACTGTAGAAAAACTACCTTAAATCATGTCGGTGATTTAAGATTTAATAGTATCAACCCGCCTTTTCTTCAGCTATTTTCTAGAATCCAGATTGCTTAAATAGCATATTTTACTATTGCTTGCTCTTTACTGTTTATCGCATTTCAGATTGGAATTGGGTGCTATTTTATGACTTCAGGCATTATCAATAGCATAAGGAAATATTTAGATATATTTAGTTCGGCTGGCATTGGTAATTCAAAATACCCCAACGTCGACAAATACAATAACATTTCCTTTGATATGCTAAACGGTAAGTCGATTTTTATAGCTTCATGTATATTATTCAAAGTGAATTCATAACAAATTTATTAGTCAGAGAAACTGAAATGTACTACGTATCACTGTGTTCAGATTTTAACAAATTTTGCAATAGTTACTTTAAATTTAAATGCATGATTTCGCTTCTTTTCCGGCCAATCTACTCATCGTTAACTGCATTTTGATGGATATACTGGAGTAATACCACGCTTTGTAGCTGTGTACTCTACTTGGAATATTGCTCACAGTTTCTCCGACATATTCAAACGAGAAACAGGACGTTAAATCGTCTAGTAATTTTGCTGCATTGTAGTGTGTAAGGAATTGAGTAAGCTGTAAGCTGTTGAGCCATACAATGAAGGTATGGGAGAGAGTAGTGGAGAGTAGGTTGAGAGGTTCAACAAACATTAAGGGCCACCAGTTTGGGTTTATGCCTGGAAGGTCGACAACAGCGCCGATCTTTATGTTGAGGCAATTGATGGAGAAGAAAAGGAGAGAGAGAGGAAGAAGATACAGATGGTATTTGTGGATCCAAAAAAGGCCTATGATAGGGCTCCGAGAGAACTGGTGTGGGAAGTTTTGAAGAAAAGGAAAGTGAACAGGAGGTAAAATGAGTTAATCAAAGATATGTACAGCAGGGTGAAGACTAGTGTGAGAGCGGAGAGTGGACAATCTGAGAGTTTTGATGTGAAGTTCGGGGTACATCAATGATCAGCCGTAAGTCCATTTTTGTTTATATTGATTATGGATGAGTTGCTTAAGGGAGTTATTAAGGAGGCCCCATGGTGCATGCTATTTGCAGATGACCTGGTGATAGGAGACACTGTGGAGAAAGTAAGCGAGATGTTGAATAACACGAGAGAGGCACTGGAGAGTAAAGGACTGAGGGTGAATATGGAAAAAAGGGAGCATTTAGAGTGTAGATTGAAGGGTAAGATGATAAACGGCGATAGAGTAATAAGTAAAGTTGGGGAGCTAAAGAAGGTAACAGCTCTTAAGCATTTTGGGTCTGTAATAGAGGATAATGGGGAGTTGGAAAAGGAGGTTACTAGTAGGATTCAGGTTGGATGGGAAAAGTGGAGGGCTGCTAGTGGAGGGTTGTGTGATAGGAGAATCCCACTAAAACAGAAAGGCAAATTTTATAGTTCTGTGGTAAGGCCAGTAATGATGTATGGTTCAGAATGTTGGGCACTGAAAAGGGAACATTTGCAGAGTTTGCATGTGGCAGAAATGAGAATGTTGCGTCTAATGTGTGGAAGAACTAGGAAGAACAGAATGGAAAATGAATATGTGAGGATGAATTTGAATGTTGAGGGGATCGAGGATAGGTTGGATCAGTCGAGATTGAGATGGTATGGACATATTGTGAGAAAGGCAGATGAGGATGTGGTAAAGAGAGTTTGGAGGGAAGAACCGGATGTTAAGCTAGAGAGAGGTAGACCACAATTGACTTGGGACGCGGTAATTAAGAAGGACATGAAAAATAGGGGATTGACTGATGATATGATGTGGGACAGGGAGGACTGGAGAAAGTCTATTCGTATCCCGACCCTAGTTAAACTGGGATTTAAGGGAAGATGATGATGATGAACTTTGTAAGGAATTTGACTTCCATCAATAACTACAGTTACGCTATTAGGCTATTCTTACAGCTTCATACATATCTCTAATTTAGTCAAATCAATACGTATATAATTAGACCTCTACGTTCAAAATTACTCATTCATCATTAAGTATAAATACTGAGTAAAGTAAAATGTAGGTTATGATAATTAGTGTGACATAATTTTTGTGTTTATCGCATTGTAACTGAATATTCGATTTTTTATATTTCTCTCTTTCTCTCTCTCTCTCTTTCTTTCTTTCTCTCTCTCTGTCTCTGTCTCTGTCTCTCTCTCTCTCTCTCTCTCTCTCTCTCAGAGTACTACCTGTTGGCAGGTATCAGTCTATCGTGCGTGTATGCTGGATCGTCTTTCTTCCTTGTTTGGTATTCGTGGAATTGTTCTTGATTGGTTTACCTCCTATCTGAAGGATCGTTCCTTTGGTGTGAACGTGATGGAGTACATCTCTTCGCCTTCACACTTAAGGTATGGTGTGTCTCAATGCTCCGTTCTTGGTCATGTTCTCTTCAACCTCTATATACCACACCTTTAAGCTCTCTGATCTCTTCTCATTCTCTTGATCATGAATTTTAGGCCTATGCTTCATCATAAGTTCTTTGAGTTCTGTACAAAACACAGGGCGAAACATTCCTCCATTCGTTTTTATCACCAGCAATATTTACAGCGTCTTCCCATGAAATGTTTAATGCTCTCAAATCCTTGTTGATCGTATTTAGCCAAGTACTTCTAGGTCTTCCTCGTTTCCTGTTTCCTTGAGTTGGCTTCTAGTTAACTGCAGTCTTTGCATATCTATCCTCAGACACTCTCAGTAGATGACCTAAAAACCTCAACCTTCTCTCAGAAACTATTTCATCTAATTTTCTTTGCCCACTACTTTCGAGTACTGTTTCATTTTTGATGTGGTCTCAATAGTGGATATTTAAAATTCTTCTGAGGCATCTTTGTTGAAAACAGTTTAATTTGTGCTTTATTTTACTAGTATATTCCCAGGTTTCACATGCATACATTAAAACTGGTTGAATAATTGTTGAATATATTTTTATCTATAATTCCTCCTCAATTTCATTACTCTTCCAAATATATTGGAGCTTTTGGAGTACGTCATATGCTTTACCGATTCTACACTCCACATCTCTTTCACTTGATCCATTTTGCGATATTGTACTGCCTAGATACGTGAACTTTTTTACCCTTTCAATCTCGCTTTGGTTAACTCTTATCGTGAATATGTCTGTCTCTGCAGTTGTGAGGATTTTTGTCTTTGCAGAGCTAATTATTAATCCAACTTTTGCAGCAGTTTCTAATGCTGATGTCATTTCTTGCAGTTGATGACTGTCGTTTGCTAGTAAAGCTATATCGTCTGCAAAATCAAGGTCAGTTAATTTCCTATGACCCCACTTTATTGCCCATTCTCTTTCTTCAAAGCTTTTCTCAGTACAAAATCAATCACTAGAAGAAATAAAATGGTGATAAAATACATCCCTGTATAACTCCTGTCACAATGTTGAAAGAATCAGTGAACCCCGTTTGTGTTCTAATGTTGCACGACGAGTTTTCATATAGTAATATAAACAAATCTGTGAATTTCCCAGGAATTCCATAGCTTTTTATTATTTTCCATAACGTATCTCTATGGATGCTGTCAAACGCCTTCTTGAAATCAATGAAATTTATGTAGATATCTTGCTGCAATTCAATACTCTGTTGTAGAATGTGCCGTAGACTAAAAATTTGTTCATTACACGATCTACTACTCCTGAAGCCGGCTAGATTTTCCCTTAATTATTTTTCTATTTCTATTTTTATTCTCTCAAGTATTACAGAAAAAGGACTTTGCCAGGTATTGATGACAATGTTACACCTCTCCAATTATTGCAGTTACTCAGATCTCCCCTTTTGAGCAGCCTAACCATTGTGCCCCTCTTCCAACTCTGAGGTATATTCATTGTTCTCCAAATGGTATTAAACACACTATATGCTTGTGACACACAAATTTAAAATTGTTTAACCCCTAACTTCCATTTGATGCTGAAACACTCCAGCAGTCTCTTCAGTCTATATCTTCTTGGATGTCTGCTAATTTCTTGGCACTATCCATCAAAGACTGAATTCTTGTTGGTTGGGACACCTCAACAGCATCTGAAGCTGAATCGAAAATCTCTTTCGTTATCTTCGGGTATTACAATATCACCTGTTTCTTCTGTGAGAAATCTCAGTGTAATCCTTGAAAATCACCTAACCTTCCATGAACTATTAACTAAAACTTCACAAGCATGTTTCTTCCTTATCCGTGATCTTCCTCGAATAAGTCCATATTTGTCGCGTGAGACAGCTGTTGCAATTGGTGTAGCTCTTGTGCGGCTGGAGCCAGTGGCGATGTCGATAAGATACTCTGCCGCGGATCAGTATGTGCGGGGTTCCAATCTTGGGCTAGCCCTTCACTGACATCGCTTTCGAGTGAGGAAACTGACATTAACTTTAGCTTTACCAGCTTTAATGCAAGTTGGACTGCTGCAATTCCCTGTTTTTAAATCTCCCTAGCTGTGAGATTTATCGATTGCAGTTTGTTCTCAATTCTTTTGCACGAGCAATTTTTGTAGTTCCAAGTACTCACACGTTACGCCCATTTTAAAGTATTTGCACTGGCTAAAGATTAAAGAGCGTATCATTTGCAAAACAGCTTCGTTAACTTATAAGTCTATCACCATTCCTGGACAAACTTGTATGTCTCAATTGATTAAAATGATGCAGCCTGCTGTTGTTACTCGGTCTTCTAAGTTATTTACTTTTGTGAAACCTACATGTACATGTAGCGTACCTTCACGCTCTAAACTATCTAATCGTTCTTTCAAGCATGCTGCACCGCAGATCTGGAATTCTCTTTCATCAAATCTTCGGAAATCTTCATTGAATCACATCGGCATTTGCTTTCCTATGAGCAGTTTCATAGGTAGTTGAAGACCGAACTGTTCTATCTCTCGATGTTTTCATTGATGCTGAGTGTAGCACTCTGGCTGTTGTTATTATATATATTTATTTATATAGGGCATATACATATACAGTATATTATATATACATATAATATATATATGTGTTTATATATATATAAATATATATATATATATATATATATATATATATATATATGCATGTATATATACAATATATATATATATATATATATATATATATATATATTATTCATTCAACTTTTATACAATATATATATATATATATTTATTTTTTTTTCTATATACATTATATATATATATATATATATATATATATATGTATATCTGCGTATATATATATATATATTTAGTTGTATATATGTATGTATGTACTGCATATATACATGTATATATGCTATGTAGGTATCTAAATAATATATGTGCATGTATATGTATGTTAATTTTTAGAATTATGTGTAAATTGTAATTGCCATGCAATTTCTTAATATAATTTCGAAATTTGTTTGGATTTGCGAAGATGTCCGTTCTTCTTGCTTAAATCTCATGAATCGGCATGAGTAACTTGTACCCTCTGCTCTCTCTCTTAGTGCACTGCATACTGGCAGGTCCATGGTATATTGTGTCTCCACACTTTTCTGTCTTCCGTTTTCCTCTTCATGTTCATATTCGAGTGGATCTTTAAATCATCTAGCATTCCCATTTTTGTTTCTGCTTTGTTTTCTTCCATTCTACCTCCTATGATGATTCTTTAGTAAACTATGTCCCCTTAAAATGTATCCAATCCAATTCTGCTTTCTAATTCTTATAGCAATTATCAACTATCTGTCTGTACGCACTCCCTTAAAGACTTCTTGATTTGTAACTGTTTGGTTCCAGCTGATCTTTTCCATTCGTCTCCATATTCATAATTCCAATGACTCAAGTTCCCTGATATCTTCCTTCCTTAGTGTCCACGTTTCACATCCATATAATCGCGTTGTCCAAACCAAGGTTTTCACAATCTTTAGCTTTGTGGCTTTCTTAAGATCTCCTCTGTTGCTTCTCTGATATTTTCATTCGAGTGTAAACGGGGAGTAAAATTGCTATATAGTGTTAACTTGTGTTGTTGTATTTGTTCAACACATAGTATCGTGGAAAGTGGTCACCGCCTTATCTGTACTCTTCTTCTTGTTCAATATATTGGCCAGCATGCTACACTATAGGTAATATTAGTATATTTATATGCTACGCTATAATAACATTATCATAATTCATATATGCTACTCTATACGTAACATTAGCATTTTTATATGCTAAGCTATAAGTAATATCAGCATTTTATTTGCTACTCTCTAGATAAGATCAAAGCTCAATTATACATCATCATCATATTTTTATTATATTAAAATATAATAGGCCTATGCATTATTTTTTAAAATTATATTCTTTTAATCATATTTTTATGTAGGTCTATTATACACTGTATATAGGCCTAGGCCTGGAATCACACGTAAGTATTTTAACGTATGAAACGTTATCCTACATATATCATACTGTCAGCAAATATTGGGTCCACAATGTAGCAATCTGTGATGAAGCCTCCAGCTTGGAAAATATGGCTTCTGATTGAGTTTCCTTTACCTTCCTCAGTTTCCTGTTTAGTCGTCTCTTACGACAAGGGCAGTTTATTGTAGAGGTCATGATTATTTTCGCTAAAAGCAGCCGTTAAAGATTGCTTGATGCTCGTTGATTTGTGTACTTATGTTGTTATTTAGCCGACTGTGTCAATTAATGGAACCGCATTGGGTTATGATAGTCTAAATGTTGTTGATTTTCCTACGACATCGGGAGTTGAGCTTAAACTGTATTCTCATATGTGATCCAAAAATCAGAATTTCAATTGTGTACATTTCAATGGTTAAAGTTATTAGCTATCGAATCATTCGGCATTCCAAGTCTCGGGTTTACCTAACCCTTTTCCATTCTTCCATCAATTCCCTCTTTAGCACATCATCCCCTATCTGAACATAACCATTCCAACTCTTCTTGCTTTTCCTTCCGTCCACAATTTTCTGTAAATCAACTTCGCAACCGGCAATCAAAATTGAATCATCTGCAAATCGTACATCATTGATTAGTTGATCTCCTATTTTTATTCTTTCCTCAGTATTTTCAATTGCTTCAATCGTCTTCTGTGTAAATGTTAACTAGAAGTGGCTACATGCCACAGCCGTGTCTTATTTACCGTTTTATTCCTCTTTTCAATAACTTCTTTTGAACTTTGAATTTTTGCCCTTAAATTCATGTAATGTAAGGATTCATAATTAATCTCTTATATCTCCAATCCACTCATTTTTCACTAACATTCTAACATCTTCATCATGATTTGAAGACATTACCCTGCCAAAATACTTTTAAAGTCTACAATCCCTGTTCCAAGCCGTTTTCACATATGCCTGAACACAATTAAAATATTTTAAGTGGGCTCAGCTAACTTCCGCAAACCTGATTGTTTTGGTAATTTTATAAGTGATTCCAACGTGTTTCACATATCCGTTACGTGAAATAATTTACCTAAGATATCTAAGTCTCAACGTCAGTTTATTTTTATCAGATTATAAAAGTTTTTCTCATATATTTTAGCCCTTGCACTAATCAGTATTTAACTATTTCATTATTTAATTCATAATAAATTTTAGTATTGAAGAATCATGTTCCCTGATTGAAATGGTGTCCAAAACCACAAAAGCCTTTTTAGAACTTAATGACATAGAGCGAATCTGATTATGTCTTTTTTTGCAATGTTCTTGTGTTAATTAATGTCCCGTGTCATTCATTCTTCGTAGGCTGTAATTTCTTGGTTAAATAATTTCTACGTAATAAATGATTCTTGATTATTTGAATCATTGATATTAAAATGAGTTAATTGTTTTTCATTGATTGTTTGACTGAATAACTAAGTAATTAATTAATATATCTACTTCTTTATTCGTCATCCTCAAACAGGAGAAAAACAAAACACAATAATAAAAATCAAAATCAAAATCAATGCTCACATGACACATAATAGTAAGCAAATCAACATATACGACCACCAGTTAGGCAGATAAAAGCAAAATAGCAATAAATCGAAATAAAGCGTTCACTTCATCTACAAACAACGGCCTACTAGGAAATTAACTTTACAGTTACGTTATGGCCAAGCGTGTTCATAATAAGACATGTAATGAGGGAAGTAGATAAATTGTATGATTATTATAATGGTTCAGTTCTTTATGTTTTTTCGTTCTCTTCTT
This sequence comes from Enchytraeus crypticus, assembly GCA_905160935.1. Lineage (NCBI taxonomy): Eukaryota > Metazoa > Annelida > Clitellata > Enchytraeida > Enchytraeidae > Enchytraeus > Enchytraeus crypticus. The sequence continues at coordinate 2,421,460 of CAJHZI010000447.1, read as the reverse complement.
ATGTTCTAAAAATTAGAATTTAAAAACTACATGTATATCATAATATATTTTACATAATTGAAACTTAACCACATCGACTTGAAAAAGACTTGTATTATTAGAAGTGCATAGTTTGACAGTGGGATATACTATTTGATAACATTAAATTACTCATTCAATTCTTGATCAGTTGAATAATTTATTAATCGATCGACTAATAACTGATTGCCGGAGTGATTAAATGATAGATTGATTGTTTTCTTCTGTGATTCCTTATTTCATTAATCAATATTTCCTGTTCTGTGATGTAGACGTGACATGTTACGAATGTTTCGAGGAGAAAAGACTCTATTTATACCGGAGTCTATGAGAAATCAGAAAAGTCACCAATTTATGGTAAGCCAATTCATAATTTTCCCGCGATGTGTCTGCGACACCGTAGAATAGACCAGCCGTTAACTGTACGTGTCGTAAGATGTAACTCAGCAAGTACTATGGAAGGCCACAGGAAACTATCTCAGCAGCCACATTTTTCTCAAGCCATAGGCTACATTATAGCATAAGATATTGATAAGGCGTATCCCTTTCTGAAGGGATAAACTTGTAGATCTATGGAGTGCTCTTTTATGGAGTATTAAAGCTGACTCTTAGAATGAATGTGTGTCTTGGACCTGCCACTTTTCAGAACCCTAAGGAGAGAGAGAGATAACTCAGAATTACATAATTCAATAGAAATCATTTCAACGCTTATACCATTCAACAGATCTAAGTGGACCCGTTTTCTTGGAGTTTCTATTTCTGTCTACTATTAACAGTAATTCAAGGGTAACGATTACTACCAGTCAACTTTTCAACCATTGAAAGTTAAATTCCATCTTTATTACTCAGCAATATAGACGAAAACCTCTTCATTTAAAAATAGATTTTCAATGGCTGGATGGATATATTGCTTCTACGTATTGTGCTTAAGCAAGAATATGATTAACCACTGATACCTCATTAGTAGCAATGGTTAACCAAGAATCACAGTCTTGCATTTCATTGCTTCAACATGTTCTAGCCACTACATGTCAGACAAAGACTATACACCACGAGTAGTAAGATACTATTTAACACGGAATTAAGTAAGGCAATGAAAAATCATCACAGAAGGTCAATTTTTCCAAGCCGTAGACTGTAATAAGGTATTTTTCTTCTAATATGATAATTTATAATACAGATAATTTATATGATAATTATCACTACTACGCTGACGACACACAACTATATATTTCCTTTTATAGTCATAATTCCGTTTAGAAACTGGCTCATCTCTCATCCATTCCAAACAAGGTTTATTCCTGGTTTTGTGCTAACCGTCTTGTCTAATCCCTCCAAAACTAAATACCTTTCCGAATGTCTCTGCTCTTTATAATTTACACAAATTAATTAGTGAATGTTTCTCATAGTTAAGCTCAGTGGGCAGCAAGAAAATGGCAGTTGAATTACTGATACTATAGAATAACTGTCGTTTATTTACAGGCACACAGTCTATTGTTTGCAGGCTTTCAGATTGCATACATGATTTCGGGTGAGTTGAGATACCATCTCGTGTTGAAATTCTAATTTAAAAATGACATATACATGTCTTTGTTATCTCACTTTGCTTCTCCCTCTCTCCCTCTCTCTCTCTCTCTCTCTCTCTCTCTCTCTCTCTCTCTATATATATATATATATATATATATATATATATATATATATATATATATATATATATATATATCTGTGGCTCTTTCTCGCTTTAACGATATAATTCAAGATCGTTCATTCTGTTCACTATTGAATTTTCATCACATTTAGGATAGGCCTATTAGAAGATAATCTTGAGCTAGGCCGTCAGTGATATCGCTTTCTAGAGATGAATCTGACGTCAACATCGGCTTTTATTAAATTTACTAATTTGTGTGTCAGACATTGTAGACAATGAGGAGACATTGTAGACACGGATGAGACATTGTATACAATGATGAGACATTTGGGACACTGATGAGCCATTGTAGACAATGATGAGACATTGTAGAAAATGATGAGCCATTGTAGACAATGATGAGACATTGTAGAAAATGATGAGACATTGTAGACAACGATGGGACATTGTCGACAATGATGAGACATTGTAGACAATGATGAGACATTGTAGACAATGATGAGACATTGTAGAAAATGATGAGACATTGTAGACACTGATGAGACATTGTAGACATTGATGAGACATTGTAGACACTGATGAGACATTGTAGACATTGATGAGACATTTTAGACAATGATGAGACATTGTAGACACTGATGAGACAGTTCGCCTGTTGGAAAAGGCAAAACATTCTCCAAATGCAAATGATTCATTTGTTACGAAAAGTATCAATTTCTAAAATGACTCTTCTGACTTTGTCAGTGTCTGCATTGGTGGGCTGTTTTGATTCTTGTGCTTCTTCTGAATGAAGTAATATTAGCATTTTCTGATCTAACACTCGGATCGATGTTGTAAGTTAGATGTCTATTGGCTAGTTAGATATTTATTGGCATGTTGATAGTTATTTATTTGTTAGCATGTTTCGACTAGTCGCCTCGACGACTCATTATGTAATGCCTGGAATGTAAAATATGTAAATCCCCCACTTCCTTTCTTCTTAAAACTTGCACTGACTTGTACTTGTCTCTGAACGAATGAAATTCAAGATAGCTTCCTTGACCTTCAAAAGTTTAAATTATGGTAAATCCTATCTATCTGATCTTTTTTCAATCTATCAACCCTCTTGTATTCTTCGCTCCTCTAGTAAAAACCTTCTCACTGTACCAAATATTAAATCTGCCATGGGCAGACGCTCCTTTATGTTTTCTGCTCTGACAATAAGGAACTATCGGCCACAAAACCATCGCTCTTGTAACTGTAGTAGTACTTTCCTGGGCAAGCTAAAACCTATCTCAAGGTCGAAATTTTGACCCGCTTGCCTTGGATTTTGGATTTGCACTGTTTTGATATCGCCTTCTCTTGTGGTCTCTGTATACTCAGTAAGTGTACTCATCGTGTAGTGCTTGGCGCCTGTTTGTGTTGAGTTTGCAAGATACGTCCCTGACATTGCCTTATGGCGAGGAACCGGACTTTTAATTCTTATTTATATTGATTTATTGATGTTGTTAGATGTTTGCTAGCATGTCGTTAGTTAGATGTTTGTTAGCATGTTGCTAGTTAGATTTTTGCTAATATGTTATTAATTAGATGTTTATTAGCATGTTGTTAGTTAGATGTTTGTTAGCATGTTGTTAGTTAGATGTTTATTAGCATGCTGTTAGTTAGATATTTGTTAGCATGTTGTTAGTTAGATGTTTATTAGCATGCTGTTAGTTAGATATTTGTTAGCATGTTGTTAGTTAGATGTTTGTTAGCATGTTGTTAGTTAGTTCTTGCTCAAAATTTCGTTGCTCCTTCTTCGAATGTTAAGTGTCATTCATCATCAAAGTTTTAATACAAATACTCTGTCTAGGAAAACAAGGAGTAATTAATTCGGTATCCCAATTTCTAAAGCATCCCGGACATTTTTGTTACGATACAAAAGAGACGTTAAACCAAGTGGTATTTCTTTAATGCAACTGTGCAAGATCAATCCTTCACAGATATGAAGGAATTTAAGTTTCTATTCTCTGTAGCACTTTTTATTCATGTAGTACTAAGTCCCAGATGGAATATTGCCGGAATATATGACATGAAATTATATATATTTCTGGATAAACAATATTGTTTTTCAGGAAATGATGCCCCTGCCTATTAGTACCCGCATTTACTAACTTTTCTTTGATCAGTTGTTAATTTACGCCTCTGTTGTTTGTTAAACTATTGTTCAGAATTTTTGGTATTCACAAAAAATGTTGCGTGGTTATTATCTACAAGGTCAACCGCCAAAATTATGTCGGTCAGCCAATCACAGCGCTGTCCTTCAGGCTGATCGACTAATCAGCTTCCTTCGTAAACAAAGTCAGAATATTATTTCTTAATCAGTGATGTAACCTATCAACCGTTCAAACGCTCGAAAACAGGCGCGCAGAGCTATGCATTACTTTACACATCGATTCAATCTTGCAGAATATCAAATTGTGACTAATCAATAGTTTACGCAACTGTAGATTTTTAAACACTTGATTATCTCACTAGTAACTACGGCCATAATACCGGCATTTACTAATTTTTCTTTGATCCGTTGATAATTTACGCCTCTGTTAAATATATTCTTTGATCCTCTTCTAGAATAGAAGAGGATCAAAGAGAGACGAAGAAGCAATTAGAGCAGGAAATGCAAAGTGTAAAGAATTTGGAATCATGTATAGGAGAAGTGAAAACGTTAGTGGAGAATAGCGGAAAGCTAGCAGAAAGTAGTGACTTGGCAAATAAGGAATCAATGAGAAGTGAGGACATACTTGAAAGGGTAGAGATTGAAAGGCGTAGGATGAATCTAATGATAATGGGAATAGAGGAGGGAGATAACGACAAAGAGGTCATATAGGACATTCTGGTCAAACTCGTTGGATCAAAAGGAAGAACGGCAGTAGTATACCTGGACAGAATGGGGAAAAAGCAGATAATGTCAGACCTATCAGAATTAGCCTGAGAAATGTCGAAACAAAGTATGAAATTTTGGGGAAGTCCAAAAATCTGAAGGAGTATGAGGAATACAGGAGGGTATATTGTGTGCCTGATCTAACTAGGAAGCAACAAGCTGAGGATAAGGTACTAAGAAATAAATTGAAGGAATAGAGAGACGGGGGGATAAGGATGTGAGAATTAAGAGAAGTAAGTTAATAAAATATGTAAATGGAGCCGTGGTGGTGTGTTTGCACCTCGGAATTAGATGAAAACTTAGAATCTGCGGAGCCGAGTCTATTGCCGTCGCCTTTAGATGTTAAAAATAGCTTAAAATGTGTTTACTTTAATTCTAGATGTATTGTAAATAAAATGTCCCGACTAGAGTTGTTGATAAAAGATGAAATATAGATATTTTGGGAATCAGTGAGTCATGGTTGTCTGATGACATTAGTGATAGTGAAATTAGTTTTAGTGGATACAGTGTATTTAGATGTGATCGAAATGATTTAGTCAAGAAACGAGGTGGGGGCTTTTTGCTGTATATAAAAAATGAATTGAACCCAAGTCAAGTTAATGATTTATGTGTTTCTAACTTTAAAGAAAGTGTTTGGTGTAATATCAAGTGTAAGGACATTAATCTTATTATTGGTGTTATGTTTAGAATAAAATCTGAGAGTAAAATCTCGGACACTCACTGGACTGGCTACACGGAAAATGGACAAAATTGCCTAATGGATTTAACATGTGGTATTAAAAGTGATAGATATCAACATAGTTGATCATTTCACTATAATGTGTGTTACTATTATAGAGCCTCAGATAGTTCAAAAACTAATGAAGAGGCTATGTTTAGTGTGTTTGATAAACTGTAAGATAAGTAGGTTGTACATGTAGTAACGAGTGATTTTAACTATCCTGAATTGGACTGGGGAAATAGAGAAAACATAGATGAATCTCACTTATTTATGGAATGTATAAATAATAATTTTTTTAGAACAGTATTGTAATAAGCCTACTAGAGGCAAAAAATTTCCTTGATCTTGTTTTGTGCTCTGAAGAAATAATTAAGTATGCACGTATAGTGATCATCTAACTATTAACTTTGTAATTCAGTGCAGTTGGATCAGTGGGAAAGTCCAAAAATTTGATTAATTTAAAGTAAATTATGAAGAAATTAAAAGAAATATACAGCATAGAAACCTATTTATTGTTTTAAGTCATAATGCTAATATAGATGACGTAGAGGGCTTATGGAATAATATTAACACAGGTCTCAGGATGATTCGAGATGAGTTTATTAAATTGAAAGCCAAAGCTAGAGATAGATGCAAGTGGGTTACTAAAAAGGTGAGAAGAAAAAGAAAAGCCAAAAAGGATGCTTGAAACAATTCTAAAAATAGTAATAATGAAGAATCATTATAGGCCCACTGTGAATATAACAAAAAGGTAAATAAATCGGTTGCAGAAAATAGAAAAGCCAAGTTAGAATTTGAAAAACAGCTAGCTCGTAATATAAAGAATGATGCAAAGAGTTTTTTTACCTATGCTAATGTAACAAAAAGGTTATTAAAAAAACTGGTCCTTTAAGAGATTAATATAACAACATTATAGAAGATAATAAAGATAGTGCAAACTATTTTAATAAATATTTTTCGTCTGTATTTGCGAAAGAAGATTTAGTTAATATGCCAGTACCGGCGAGGATCTTCAAAGGTAACTTTGAATGCTCCTTACATAATATTGAGTTTGATATTGATGATGTTAGAAATAAATTAAATTCGCTAAATGTCAGTAAAAGTCAGGGTCCAGATGAGATTAATGGAAAACTGGTTTCGGAGCTAAGATATGAATTAGCACCAGCTCTATTAAACATACTAAAAGCTTAAATGAAAACAGGGGTGGTTCCTCAAGATTTTAAGAATGCCAATGTGGTACCAATCCATACAAAGGGGAATAGGGATAAAGCAGAAAATTATAGGCCTATAAGCTTAACAAGTATAATCGGTAAGACATATGAAAGCATTATTAAGGATAAAATAATGAGTTTCTTGGAAGAATATAACTTAATTAGAAATAGTCTTCATGGTTTTATTAGTGGGCGTTCTTTTCTAACTAATTTGCTAGATTTTAGAATATATTACAAAGGAAGTAGATAATAAAAATAGCATGGATATCTTATATCTAGACTTTGCTAAAGCGTTTGATAAAGTTCCACATAAAAGATTACTTAGTAAGTTGGAAGCACATGGAATAACGGGCAAACTTTTAAAGTGGATAGGTAATTGGTTAAGCAATAGAAAACAAACAGTGTGTGTCGAGGACGAGTTCTCTGAATGGGCAGCAGTGAAGAGTGGTGTGCCACAGGGCTCTGTTTTAGGATCTCTATTATTTTTAGTTTACATCAATGACATTGACATAGATATTGTATCTAAATTTATTAAATTTGCAGATGATTCTAAAGTAGCAAAGATAGTAAGCAACATTGAAGATGCTGAAGATTTTAAAGTATGATATAAAAATATTACAGAACTGGTCTAGGGATTGGCTAATGCAGTTCAATACTGAGAAATGTAGAGTTATGCATATAGGGAATAATAATTTAGAAATTAAGTATACATTGAACAATATAAAACTAAAATCCACAAACAGTGAGAGAGATTTAGGAGTCTTTGTGGATAGCTCTTTTAAATTTAGTGAAAATTGTAATAAAGTTGTAAATAGTGCTAATGGTGTATTAAGAATGATTAAAAGAACAGTTGCATGTAGAAATAAAGATATTGTGGTAAGGCTATATAAGGCTCTTGTACGGCCCAAACTTGAGTACTGCGTTCAGGCTTGGTGCCCATATCTTAAGAAAGATATCGATAAATTAGAAAGGGTACAAGCCAGAGCAGCAAGGCTGGTATTTTGACTGTCAAAAACTTAGTTATGAGAATAGATTAAAATTCGTAGGATTAACCTCCTTAAGTGAGAGAAGAACTAGAGAAGATTTATTAGAAGTTTTTAAGATACTCAAAGGCTTCAGCAAAGTTAATCATAGTATTTGGTTTAATTTATCAAACAACAGAAACAATAGGGGACATATTTATAAACTTAGTAAATCTAAAAGTAGACTAGATTTAAGGAAATTTTACTATAGTCAGATAGTTATAAATGCTTGGAATAGTTTGCCAAGCGAAGTTGTGGAAGCGGAATCAGTGAATGCTTTTAAAAATAAATATGATAAACATAAGAACATGTAAATTAGATAATTACATATTCAGTGTTATACAGAGGCTATGTATAAATTTGACATGTTGACATGAAGTCTGTATGTTTTTTTATCCAAGGCTTTAGTTGGGCACTGGCTCTTTTTGGTAAATGTACTTGTATAATGTAGTTTTAAGTTTTAGGCCTATATTGAACTATGTGTTATTAATATTAATTGGTTTTTTGTCTATATATGTATATATATATATATATATATATATATATATATATATATATATATATATATAACAGGAGGTTAATATATATATATAAACAGCCTGCGCAAATTAAATGTTAAATGAAAAAAAATCAATTTTTTCTCAAAACTTTGATAAGTCCGGTTTCATTCAAAATATTTTTACAAAATTTGGGCAGCTTGTGGCTAAATTCCTCCAGAAGAGAAACTTAAAATTTCAAGACGAAATATCAATAATTGGCTAAGCTATAGTAATTGCGCTAGGGGGATATTTTTTTAATGCGCAGCCTGTATATATATATATATATATATATATATATATATATATATATATATATATATATATATACAGTATATACATGTATATATATCGATATGAGCGAAGTATTATATCCGAGACATCTCATTGAATACTTTTCAGTTACTGTTTTATTAGATACGATTTTGCTTCTCAGATAAACTATGAGAAAATGTATACCTTTATTTTAGGATTTATTCTGGCTATCATAATTCTTTGGACAGCAGCATTTCTCGTCTGTTTTAGCGTCGTACTGCCATTAATGTTGGGAAACTATGGCTCTCTGTTGTTGATTGTCAACTACATCCTGTAAGTCTTCTTCTAGTTGTAAGCGCTGTAGTAATAATATTTGCTGCTAATTAGTTTAATTAATTCACTGGATCTCTCAGATTTCAGATTTAAATAGTGAATATCGTAAAACAGGCCGCTAAGTATTTTTTATATAGTGTTTACAAAATATTTGGATGGGAAATATTATTTATTAATAATTTATTCATTGATATTAACTGATTGATTGACAACAAGTGAGATTAAAGTGTCACAGTCTTTTATTTCATTATTTCAATTGTCACAGTTTTCTCCACAGTTCTCGAATAGATTTATATCCGAAGCCGGAATTTTTATATCCGGGTTAAAACTAAACTAATAATCTCTTTCTTTAGCGTTTAGACCAATAAGAGATCCAAGATTTAAAGACCTACTCGTTCTCACTGTAAAGGTTGTTCGAGCTTCATAGCGAGCAGCCTTCGTACAGATCCATCGATCAGTTCGAAGATCGATGGATAGCCAATCCCTCAAAATGGCTAAACCGCATCCACGCCTTTCTTTAGCTAATGTAGCTTATGTAGCTAATAGCTTCGGAAATGTAAGGCTTCTGAGGCAATTTCCTTTTACCTAAGCTTCTACTTGATCGCCTGTTACATAGCGTGCAGTTTACGTTTGATATATGCTACTATGGCTGGACATTAAGCAAAAACAATAATAGTACCCATAACGAGCACAATGGTAATGCCACAAATACAAAATATAAAGCAATATAGAGAACAATATCGACAGCAATAGCAACAACAGTAGTATAAAATGTAAAATTAACAGTACCATTAATCGTAACAATAACCATATCCAAAGCAATAAGAACACTAAATTATGATTATTAATAGTAGCTTTTAAAGAATATCAACATCGACTATAAATAGTTCTTATTTTTACTATTGATTGATTTATTGGTTGATTTAGCTGTCCCTGTATTGGCTTCCAGTCACTGAACGAATAAAATTCAAGATAGCTTCCTTGGCTTTCAAACGTTTAAATTATGGTAAACCATCCTATCTATCTGACCCTTTATCAATCCATTAACCCTCTCGTAGTCTTCGCTCCTCTAGTAAAAACCTTCTAACCGTACCAAACATTAAATCTGCCAAGGGCAGACGCTCCTTCATATTTCTGCTCCGACAACATGGAACTTACTGCCACAAGATATTTAATCTTGTAACTGTATTAATACTTCCCTGGGCAAGCTAAAAGCCAATCTCTTTCCGCCATATCTCTAAATTTTGACTCGCTTGCCTTGGATTTTGGACTTGCACTGTTTCGAACTCGCTTTCTTTTGTAGTTTTTGCATACTCAGTCGTCATCGTGTGGTGCTTTCGGAGCCTCTTTGTGTAGATTCTACAAGAGACGTCCCTGACATTGCGTTATGGCGTGAAACCGGACCATAAATTCTTATTGATTGATTAATAGATTTATTGATTGGTTGTTTGATTGATTAGTGTACCAGTGATTATTTGCATGTTGCTGAGAGTCTTCCAGTCTTTGCTCTCTAAACATATATTTCTACAGAATAAACTTGAGGAAGGTGACAAGAACAAGCCTCTCGCTCTTGATAACCGGTTTGATAGCATTCGACTTCCCCTTGACTTTGACAAATCAATCTAATTGTTCACATGTTAAATTCAATCTTAAATTCAATGTTCAATTCAATGTTAACATTTGTTGTATGTTAAATTCAATATAATTTAACATAAACCAAAGTGAAAAGATCATTGATCTTGATCATAGTCAATTGGGAGGTATGACGGATAATTTTCGAATGCGATTTGGTAAATTCTATTTCTTTTGCCACTTTTTAAAATAGAAGGACAAAGAAGTAATATTTTAAATAATCGAGTCTAAAATACACTTTTGATTAGGTTTATTCTTCTGTCCTATACCTTGTTATTAAATTAAACAGTGTGAATATACAGCTAAATTTAGAGCGTATGCGAATTGTCGAGGAATGCAGAAGGGTGAAACGAAATAAATTCCGAAATCATTCATGATCTAGACGGTGAAAAAACAGTGTGTAATGGATGACGTCTTAGTGGGAGCCGTGGATGAGGTATTGTTACTAATCAAGTTAGTGATAGTCGGGTTGGTTGGAGCCAGTGGCGAAGATGGTAGAATACTCGACCGCGGATCAGTAAGTGCGGGGTTCAAATCTTGGGCTCGCCAGTCACTGACATCGCATTCGAGTGAGGTAACTAACGTTAGCCTTAGCTTTATTAGATGTTTTACATATCTACCAGGAGATTACGATAATTAATAAGTAAATAAATTGTCCTGTTGGTCATAATTATCTTGCTAAAAGGAGCGATTGGGAAAAATCGCTAAAAATAATCAAATACTGAATGCAGATAGCAAAGTTTCTGTGATAAAGTAGGAGGCTTATGTAGGGACTATACTGTTTATGACATATGAAGTAGAAATAAGTTCAGGCAAACAACATGACGGATGCCAAAGGGGTTTGGTAAATAAATTATTTATGTCCGCATCATTGGTTTGGTAGATACTATTCATATCGTCGCTTTTTAGAAAATAAAAAATAAAACTTGAAAGTAAAAACGATTCGCTAAGTTTTTTTATTTATTATTATTTTGTGGTGTGTTTTTGTGGAAAGAGTTGGTACAGAGAGACAGTTGATAAATACTTTAAGATACAGGCAGAAAAGTTGGTTAGGACACATTTTAAGAAGGGGGAAGTCAAATAAAAGAGGTCGTAGAAGGCAGAATGGAAGGAAATAGAGGCGGAGGCAGGCCTATATTAGGAACGTTGGATTATTTAAAGGCCCACTCGTATGTGGACATGAAGAGGAAAGCGGAAGGCAAGAAGAGTGTAGGCGTTAGATACCGTGGACCTACCAGTAGGCAGTGCACTACAGACGTATGTTTGAGAGACGTATATTTTGTATATTGATATTTTTAATTGGTAACTTATTCTATTGTTAAATTTAATTTGAAAGAATTGAATATTATTTCATCTTCTTCTTTAAGTGCCGTGCCTGTTCCAAGCCTGGGCGGTCATGGTCATATTCCTCCATATGTCTCTGTTCCTTGTTGCTCTGATCATCTCTGTTTCAGTTAACTGCATCCATTTGCTAAGACTCTTAATAAACGTCATTCGTTGTCGACCCTTGCATCTTTTTCCTTCTATTATTCCTGTAACTACGGTATTTTCAACTATTTTGTTCCGCATAATGTGTCCGAAAAACTTCATCTGTTGTCGTCGTATTCGGTTCAAGAGGTCACGACAAGTTGACATTCTTTGTAGAACATCTTCATTTTTAATGTGGTCTTTATAAGATATACGCAGCATTCTTCTATAGAACCACATCTCTGTTGCCTCAAGTTTCGATTCCATTACAGAAGAGATTGTCCAAACTTCACTTCCATATAACAATATTGGTTGAATGTAGCATTGAAGAAGTCTTTTTTTGGTATCAATTGATAATTCATGGCTTCTAAAAATCTTTGACATTCTGTTATATGCCTCCTTAGCCATGGCTATTCTTCTGTTTATTTCCTTGTCACATTTCCCATTTTGATGAATAAGTGACCCTAAATATATGACTGATTCAACTTGTTTGACATTTTGACCTCTTACATTGATTAAGCATGGCTGTGGCATTTTTAGTTTGCTGACTGTCATGCATTCTGTTTTCTTCATATTTATAGATAATCCACTAGCCTCACTATGATATGTTACAATATCCAACATTTCTTGAAGTTTGTCTCGCGAGTCGGCAATAAGAACTATGTCATCAGCATAACGAATATTATTAAGATTGTATCCTCCAATTACTAATCCTTTTATTTCACTGATATTCCTCATTATATTTTCACTATATAAGTTAAAAAGATCTGGTGACATTACACAGCCTTGCCTTACTCCTCTCTTAATTTTGCAAAAGCTACTGTACTCGTTCTCATATCTCATTGCAGCTTCTTGATTCCAGTATAAATTCCTAACACTTCTTATGTCTTTGCCATCTATATCCAATTTATGAAGAAGATCAATCAATTTGCTGTGTCTAACTTTGTCAAAAGCTTTGGTATAATCAATGAAACAAAGGAATAGATCCTTATTTAATTCTATGGCTCTTTCACACAGAATTCTTAGAACGAAAATAGCATTCCTTGTACCGGAATCATCCAAAAAAATAACGTTCACTTTGGATATACATTAACTTTTATATCCGTATTCATATTATTTCGTGCCTCTAACTATTTTTAGTGACTGCGCCAAATATCGAGTTGTTCATCTTCGGAATTTTGCGATGGTTTATTATTATAGATTTCCAAACTAGACAATATGTTACCTAAACAATCTCCACTGCCTTGTGGATGACTCGGGAGAGTAAAAGGCTATGATGACCAGCCATCAGAAATTGGGCGGACGAACTTTTTTTTATTAAAGTCAACGGCCAGCTGGATAGAGATGGCGTCTCGAAAAAAATACCTGGCGGAAGGATTAATCGCCCACCGCTGTATTTGATATAGTTTATCATGGTCAAAGGAAATAAAAATACTACCAACGGCGTTAAGGGGGTACACACTGAATACAGGTGGGACACCTCGCTCGGTACAGAATCTTGTGCAAGACAGGGGAAACTGGACCGTCATCCAACGCTGTCTCGGAATTGGATAAATCAAGTAACCAAGTAGGTAAATGTAATAAAATAGAAAGATACACACGCTTAGGTACATGGAATGTACGAACGCTGTACCAGGCAGGAAAATTCAGTAACATAATTCAAGAAATGAAGAGACTCAAAGTGAACATCATGGGTATGTGTGAAACAAGATGGATTGGATCAGGCAGGGTTAATCAGGATGGTTTTACGATGTATTATTCAGGTGGTGTTCAACATATTAACGGAGTGGCTATAATAACAGATAGCATCACATCAAAATGTGTTGATGGCCATTGGGCTATTTCGGATCGAATGATGTTGTTGAAAATCAGAACACGCCATTTCGTAATGAATATTGTTCAGGTATATGCTCCCACATCCCAATGTGAGGAAGAAGAAATCGAGCGATTTTATGACGATTTAGAAACAGCAAAATCACAATGCAAAAGCCAAGAAATCTTAATTATAATGGGAGATATGAATGCCAAAGTTGGAGAAGAGCAATACGGAAATATAGTTGGAAAATATGGCCGCGGCAAGAGGAATGAACGAGGAGAAAGATTCATAAATTGGTGCCAAAGCCACAATCAAATAATAGCTAACACATGGTACAAACAGCACAAAAGGAGAAGATATACTTGGAAGAGTCCTGGAGATAAAATAAGAAATCAAATCGATTACATAACTATCAACGAAAGATTTCGTAATTCAATCAGAAATTGCAAAACTTATCCAGGTGCAGACTGTGACTCAGACCATATTCCAGTAATTTGCAATATACTTATAAAATTAAAAAAGATTGAAAGAAAAGAGAGAACATTAGTACAAGATTTCTCCACTCTAATAAAAGATCAAACTATTCAATATAGATATAAAGTAGAAGTTCAAAATAGATTCCAAGTATTGGCAGAAAATGATGGTCTGAATAACATCAACAACAAATGGGATAATTTCAAAAATGCATTAGTAGTAACAGCAAATGAAATCATCCCAGAAAAGAATATGCAAAGGAAAACTAAATGGATAAATCAGAACATTTTACAATTAATGAAAGAACGACAAAAGATTAAAGATAGAGAAAGTATGGAGTATAGAGTTTCGAACAATGCAATAAAGAAACTTTGCAAACATGAAAAGGAAGAGTGGTTAAACAAAAGATGTGATGAGATTGAAAAGATGAAATTTACAGACACAAGGAAAATGTACAAAGAGATAAATGAAATAACTAATCGGAAATCTAATTGCTCACATAGTAAATGCATCAAGGCTAAGAATGGAGATATTCTCATGACAAAGAAAGATATACTTGATAGATGGTCAGAGTATATCGATGACCTTTTTAAAGATAATCGAATGGAGCTTCCAGAAATAACTAAAGAAATAGCAGGTCCTAAAATCTTAGAAGACGAAGTTAGATATGCCATTAGGAAATTAAAAAGAAACAAAGCAAGCGGACCAGATAACATAACAGCAGAAATGATTCAAGCCACGGAAGAATTTAGCGTAAAAGAGATCACGTCAATAGCAAACGACATTTATGACAATGGCGAATTTCCTAAAGATCTATTGAGATCGATATTTATTGCATTACCGAAGAAACCTGGTGTGGTAGAATGTGAACTGCACATTCAAGTCTAATGAGTGTAGTCATTAAAATCTATTTAAGAATTCTGCTAATGAGAATGAGAAATAAAATTAGACCTGAAATAAATCCCGTGCAATATGGTTTTATGGATGATTCCGGTACATTATTTCATACTGTTTAAAAAAAATCTAATAGCTTTTCTATGCAAGCACAACCAACAACCACCATACATCCATGTCCTCTAATATCTTCTATGTGCTGACCTACCACATGTTTATCTTCCAATATCCTCAATGAGATGATAAACCGCATGTTTATCTCCTAATATCCTCTATGCTCAAGTCAACTGCACCTCCATCTCTTCTAAAATCCTCTATTTTCTAATCTGCATTATATATTTATCTCCTCTAACATCATCTCTATACTGATCAACCATGCATCAATCACCTCTAATATCCGCTATGTTCTGATATGTTCTTATATGTTCTGATATGTTCTGATATGTTTTGTTCACAAATGACTTCTATTATCGTATCCCTTTCTATGAGGTGCGTGACTCGCTTAAGTATCCTCGTCAAATCCTGGTCGATCCGTCTTCTCTACAGTGGGTAGAGTAGGAAGTCTTCATCACAGTGGATAGAGTAGGAAGTCTTCATCACAGTGGATAGAGTAGGAAGTCTTCTCCACAGTGGGTAGAGAAAGAAGTCTTCGCCACAGTGGATGTTTAGTAGGAAGTCTTCTCCAGAGTAGATGTGACAGTAAACCTTCTTCACAGTGGGTGGGCCAGGAAAGAGGCTTTTTCACAGTTCTTTTTGTATTATCAAATTTCTTCTTTCTCTTGTTTTGTTTATTTGTCTGCCAAAATATGGCTTTTCAAGTATCCAATTTCTATTCAATATCTAAAAATTTGCTCCAGAAAAGCTTTCCGCTGAATCATATATTGATGACCCCATGCAGAAGCTCTTCCAAATTAAACTTATGGCTAATTAACTAAATAATGGTTTTACTCTATAGCTGCCTCATTTTGTGCTTAGTCTGCCTATTACGACGTATGTAGTTACAGCTTGTCTATCCGTCAATGACGCTGATAAATCGAAAGAAAATTATATAATAATTTTAACTGATATTTATCAACCGCAGCAAGGCATTTCACGTACTGAATTACTTCATGATGATTGCGAACGTTGAGACAGGATTTCTCTCCTGTTTGTATCGCGTTCTTCAGAGTCTCATCTATGGAGTTATTTTCATCGGCAGACTCGATAGGTGTGTTCTTATGCCAGGACTGGAGGCTAGAGATAACGGTATGTTAATCTTCTGTCAAGTGTTGCTTCCTTTGACAAAGTTGAATATATATATATATATATATATATATATATATATATATATATATATATATATATATTATATACAGTACAAGTACAGTTATTGAGCCAATAATGTTTTGGAAATTATTGCAATAATTATTACATTTACATGGGATTTAATCATTAATGAAAGAGAAGAGAGAAAACTATGTTTAATTCTTTCAAAACGTAATCAATACCAGGCCATCAGAGGAGTAACAAGCAATCTTTTTGTTTATCATCAAACAGATATACAAGAAAATAGGAAAATGAATCAAGGCGATCCAAAAAGAAGAAAATTGACAAAATTCCATAGACGTCAGTCGCACAGTAGAGTTTCTATCGTGTTTGATGATACAGTCTGTATCTTCTTCTTATCGTGTCCTCGTACAACATTAATCCAGCCTCTGACACAATCTTGCGCCCGATCATTGAACTCTCTGAGATCCTCACGCGTGACACCCTCACCGGTCAAGTTGCAGTTCATCAAACGGTCAATGTCCTCCTCCTCCAGGCCGCATTCACATACTGTAGAATCCTTGTGATATCCCTATAGGCTCATTGCAACCTTTGTTCGACCGACACCTCTCCTAAATCTATTTAAGCATAGCCACGTTCGTCGATCCTCATCGCACAAACACGGAAGACTTTCTGATGCTTCTACACATATCTAATGTATAGTTATACAATCTGTATAGCTATACATATATTAACCAATAACTACTGCAATAAGCAATGAGAGGCCATATTTCGTAGTTTAGCATCAAATCTCCGCTAGAGACAGGAATACCTCTTTTTAAAATGCATATAATGGCAGTTTCTATTGACAGTTAAAATTTTGCCATCTCAATTTACTTCTCATTACTCCTTCATCTGGGTATATATAGTTCTATTCCGTTGATAAAGTTGGCTTTTACGCTAGATATTATATTTTTCCTTTCCCATTGGATGCTAGGCACTAAGAAAAATTGACAATTGCAGGAAAGAAAGTCTTTACCGCAGTTCAATAATTTCCCGAACTTTTCTATTGCTTTTAGTTTTTGAAAGTTAGTTAAGATTGCCACATTTATTCACACTGAGAATTATTATTATTATTATTATTATTATTATTATTATTATGCATTTTGTGTCTTTGCTGACAAAATAAACATATTTTCTATTCTATTCAATTCCATTCTACACTGGTACATTGATTCAGATTTTCTCATTGAATTATTAATGGATATTGCTTCTGACTGAGGATTCAATTTAATTGAAATAAACGATGGTTAGAATTAAAAGTATATTTTATAGCAAGAAAGCAAATCTATTAATATGATTATCCTTCGTTAGTTGTTGACACATATGATTAAGCGTTAACATGATGGATGCACACTTTGAATTACATTAATTTTATGTCAATAAATTGACTACATGTTGTGAATGTGTTGTTAATGTATTGTTACATGCGGCGAATGTATTGATAGTATTGTTATTCATTTATTGATTATAGGCCTATATTGATTTATGATAGGATATACGTCTTACATAGGCATGCTATACATGGAGAACACTCACAGTAACCCAGCTCTAAGGACATTCTGTCACTTACTCTTTGAAGCCATCTATAAAAATAAAAATAAAGACTTACATCACTCGACGTCCATTCTAGGAGCACCAGACAACACTGCTGTCACTGTGCCCAATCCAGACTCATCCTCTAGACCTGAGAGACATTTAGAAGGGATTTCCATTCCTCTAGACGACAAGAAGGGCGGGAAGAATGAATATGTGTAAAAAAATACACGTATAACAAGGAGATACGACGTATTTTCTGTTCTATATCAATGTACGTGTAAGTCTTCTATTATTATTATTATTATTATTAGTAGTAGTAGTATTGAATTGAATCACGTTTATTTCACTTCGGAAAAACCTCGCACCAGAAACACGGAGACAAAGTGAAAAAGGACATAAAGGACACGAAAGCACTAACATGAGCCCTTAACACATATAGCAAAAATAAATCATACAAAGCAGTTAAAAGATTATAGCAGTCAAGAAAATAAATCTAAGCATATTATTACTTACTACAAAATACCCCTGCACATTAGCAAGAAAGCATCTCTTAATACATAAAAACCAATTTACGAATAAAAATTAATACACTAGCATATAAAAATCTTAAAATACTACGTACGGTTGTTGTCAAAGGTCGATTCGATATATATTAGTATGTATTTAGTATGTATTTATATTTGTAATTGCATTTCCAGTAAAGTAATTAATAATACGGCTGTATAAGTAAAGTTAAATTTAAAGTATTGAGTTTTATTAAAGTGAGATCCTAGGCGGTAGCTAAGCTAGGGCAAGTGACCAATGAGAGCAGGCCTAAACAGGAAGTAAGAGAGATCCAAGATGGAGGAGTGACAACACGGACGTAAAACGTGCTAAGTTGAAAAGAGATTTAGGAGATTCGAAGAATCTCAATAGTAGACGAATTGAGAGCAATTCGAAGGGTTCGGTTATTCGAACTAATTTGTAGTCCATCGAACAGTCGATGAGTAGGGAGTGATTTCATAGAAGGTCGAAGAGGGAAGAGAGTTCCATCGAAACATTCTAACCTAGGGATAATATTAGAAGGTATCCTAGTAGGCGAATGGTCGAGAGGAAAGTAAAGTAAAGTGTAGGAATTTATGCTAGAGAGCGTATTAGTAATTTCTATGTCAAAAGTAATTGTATGTAAATAAAGTACTCACTCTAACGAAATTTAAAGTGAACTGTAATTCGATAGAAAGTGTAATTTTAAGTTATATGTAATTAGCTTCCACGTGTTATTTGAAATCGTTTAATTTTCGTTCTACTGTATATCTGTATTACTTTATTTCTTTTCGTATTAAATTAATATTTAATTTAATACAGTCGTCGACGTTATCAATCAATAAATAAGCTATCTAGATTCAGTCAAATCGAAGACAGGTGAAAATTCCAAAAATAATAATTAGAGGTATTTTATTAGGGATTTGAATCCTGGACTATTTGATATCAGGTCCTCATTTTACTTCGGATTAAAAATTGTAGAATCAGGTTCCTGCCTGTTTTTTTATTGTAGAACTAATTAGTAATCAATTTAAAATGAAAAGCATTACAGTCCATACCAAGAAATCTAGAAATATGTATACTTTAGTCATTTTTGGTACTAGATTTAAAAATTAAAACCTTATTAATATCAAAATCTTTAAGTTGGCTTTTAAGAGCTTTTACATTATTTGGCTAAAATAACACTGTCTGGTAAGGAGTTCCAATGGAAACCTGTTAAAAGCAGAGGCATATATTCGGCTCGTTATTTTACATACAGATAACCTAACAGGGACAAGACGACCTAACAGAAGAACACTAATAAAAAACAGATGGTTCTTGGCCTTCACCCTGGTGAGGAACACTCAGCTGATCTCTGAACGACGCCATGATGATCTCAAATACCTTCCAACGTCGAGTATCGAGGGCGTCCAACTGGACCTGCTTTACAAACGATACGCTAAACTCAAGATTTTCATGAGGAATATGGAAGAGAAGCTGTTCAAGTCTGGCCAGTTTCGTACATTTGACAAACCTGCCTGTAGGAATTCAGAGGAATTTCATGAGGATGAAGTTGATAGCGATATGTGGAAGCTTATTAAAAGCAATGAATTTGATGATTACGATGTGGATAAAGATATGTCTCCAGTGATATGGAGTCGCTTGATATCTCAACGTGTTACCCGTAGGCATGATGATCTTGACGTCATTGTTCATGCTGCAGAGGAATGTGGCAGCCTGTCTACAGAAAACGACGTTAAATTATAGACATCTGTTACTTTTGATAGATACCATTTGATGGCATTCTCAGACTATGATACAAGAACACATATGGACCTTTCACAAAACTTGTTTACTTTGAAAAAATCACCTCGTGTATTTTCTTATTCGTTGGAGGGCGTCACTGTGCACTCAACAGTTGACTGTTATACGGCAGGCATTTATATTGTAAGATCTCTTATAAATGATGGGTATCTTCTCTGAATTTTCAAATCTAAACTTATTAAATGTAAATTGCGATATTATTTTATAATCATTGATAATTAGTTGAAATATAAATTTCTTTCATCTTATTTAATGTCATTTTGTTAATAAATAAAGAAAACCTAATAATTATATGTTTATGTATTAAACATTGCCTGCCGTCAATATAAAAACACCCCTCCCAATCCCCCACCACTGCCCCACCTGGCTTTGTTTATAATCTGTGCAAAGTTGCCACTACATAATAAGAAAGATCAACATGTATACATTCCTCTCATCATCTGCAAGTAAGGAACTGTACATTAAACGTCATTGCATTACATCGTACTGTTCATACAGGATGACGGAAAACAATCCAAATGATCGATCATTTAACACACTCCGCTAATGGTACGATATCCTGTGAGTACACTCAAATTCCGTGTCAATGAAGCCTTTGAGTTTGCGAGGCTGTAATTAGAATCTATAACATTTCCAGTGCAACGACGACGGTGACAATGATACCAAATCCTACTACTTCCATATATGACCCAGCTGAAGTAGGTGTGGTTAATTTTTCAGTGACTTCTGTAAACAAATAACAACTTTTTCATGACACGTATGCAAGATCAAGTACATCATAATTATAACTTATCTTAAGATAGTTTCTAAATGAGAGAAGATGGTATTAGCGAAAGGTTTGACAGAGGATGTACACATATTTTACATTTTAAAAGCGACACTGTATCCTTCAAATCGCCGCAAAACGTTTGGTAAATCTTATTTTACCCATACAAGGAAAGGATAACTTTAAGATCATAAAACTGTTCCAATGTCTTTACTTTAAACTGTAAGGGCAAAGCATCGAAAAGATCTAGTTATTTGGAGAGTAAGCCCTAGAATTGACAGCATTTTTCATATTTAATATGTTACAAGAGGCTTGTGATTTTCAGTGAATAAATTTAAAAACAAACGAAGCGAAATTTGAAATCCTAATAAATTATAACGAGTGTCTACTTAATACTAATGCAGAGATGCGAAGAAAAATTCGTAGGAAACTAATTTTCTTTAGAGAACTGATCGAAGTCCAGTAATATAAGAGATTCGTAAGAGAAATGGCACCACCTAGAATAATCCAATAGTCGCGTAGATTTTAATGTACGGAATGTAAGATACAGAGCTAACTAAATAACATTAACATCATGAATCCAATCTTGATCGATTCTGGGAAGAATAGCATTTTCGTGGGTTCAATTACCGCACGAAATCATAGGACAGTAAAGCGCAGGACATTCACAGAACCAATTACATGGCTAATTGATTAAACTGCCAGATGAGATATACATGTAGGCCTTATTTGGAAAGTAATAAATACTATATCATGGATAATTTAGATTCTAGAAGGTATGCTTAACGTTTTTATAATAAGGGTGTAGCATAAAATTTTAATTTTCCGTTCATACAGCGTCTATTTTATTTATTTTTTGTTTACCTATTTATTAATAAGCGTTCACTATGAACTGCAATAGATTTTACTTTTTTAAAGATTTTGTACGGCAGTTTATATATCTCTCATTTTCTGGAGCCAGTGGCGATGTCGGTAAGATACTCGACAGCCGATCAGTTTGTGCGGGTTAAAATCCTGTGCTCGCCGGTCACTGACATCACATTCGAGTGAGGAAACTGACGTTAACATTAGCTTTACTTTTTTCTAACTCTCTGTCAATGCATTACCTAAGGCAGGTTCGTGGAATATCTTTATTTAATATCTCTATATTAAGAATACTATTTTTACATCACCATGCATATACTATAGATGTATATTATTTTAAAAGTATAAAATGCACTATAGCTGACCTAAGATGTTTTTCTCGAATTGAAAGTAGGCCTCAAATCCTAGTCCATCGTAAACATCATTGGATTTCAAGGTGACCAAGAACCGGTTTGTACTGGATTTGATGTTGCTGAGATCCGGTCTTGCACTTGCTCCAGTGTACCTCATGTTCCACACGCCACAGAGACGCCGAGGTGATTCTCCAGTGTATTCATTGATGGCTGAACTCTCTGCTAGGTCCTTCAGCTCTATGTAATCACTTTTGCTTATCTTGCAGCTGAATTAATAGTGATAAAACATACATATTCTGACTTAATCAACCAATCCAGCAATTAATCAGGCATCCAATCAATCAATAAATAGGCCAATCAATAAACCAGTCGGTTATTGCATAAATCAATCAACAAATTAGCTAGCAATAAAAACGTAAAGTCGCTTATGACGATCCGTTCCACTAGAGACAACATAAATTAACATGTTGACACGGCATGCCCACAAATCTCTAACTTTTTAATATATCATGACCCTCTACACTATATACACGTATGTTACATATTTTGACCCTCTTGCCTTGGATTTTGGAATTGCATTGTTTTGATTTCGCTTTCTCTTGCGATATTTATATAATCAGTCGTTATCGTGTGGTTCTTGGGCGTGTGTTGATACGGAGTTTTCTTGAGATGTCCCTGATATGCTTTATGATGAGAAACCGGACGTTAAATTCTAATTCTTATTGATTGATTGATATATACCAATTTAAATAAATAATTAAAAGGCGAATGATGAATGACTGTATTATGTATGAAAGTATGTCTTGAGTTTATAATGCTCTCACCTCTCCGGAGCACGTAGATTTTTACAGGCAATTGCATATGATAAATCTGACTCCTACCGCTCTAGCGGTGTCAAACAAATACAAGTTACTGTACCTAACATACGGTAGAATCTCTAAGTGTCTTCCATCGACGTTACGAGACGCTATTTGACATTAGCTATTCATGGGTAGCTTTATCTCTCCTAGTGTATTGCCAACTGGCAGGTCCATGGAATGTGAATTCATTGTGCGCCTCCATTCTCTGATTCCCGTGTTCATCTTAATGTCCACATATGAGTGAATGTTTAAATCTCATAACATTCCTAATCTCGATCTTCCTCTGCTTCTAATTACGAACCAGGAACAGACTCCCTTTCTTCTTGTTTCTTTTTTTTTGTCTTTTTTATCTTCAGAAGCCCCAGCACATAGTCACAACCTCAAAATTAAATGATCTATTAGTAATTTTTAAAAATTAAATGTAGAATCGTAAAATTTAACGTTATTAAAAGTTCTTAATCAAGTATTACAAATTGAATGAAGTAAACAAGTCATTGAGTCAATGGGCTCGGCGGTTTGCTATTTGTAATTGTAGGCTGGGCTCTTTACTTGATGGAATGCAATCAAGCGTATAATCCACACTTCGAGCAACGATCTTATTTATGATTTGTGTCGACGGGAGTATTGGATTAGCGCACATAAACCACTCGACAGTCTGCCTTTGTCACCGCTACGAAGTAAACTAAACTGAACACACTGATGCTAAAACTGGAAAATCTGTCGGAAAAAGTCTACGCCGTAAATCTTTCATAACTGCTTCCTGGTGGAATTCGAACCTCTGGAATATTGCCTAAAGGAGAGCATTTGTGCCTGCCGAAGCTGAATAATTTTTGGGCTGTTCCAGTGGCGTATTGGTTTAATATGTCGCTAATATTTAACAACTTGTGTAATATTATGCCTGATTCCAATTCAAGGTCTCATCCGTAAAAGATATAGTCCATTGTCATCGACACAGACGTTAAATTAATTTTAGACCTGATCATTCTATTTTAAAAACTAAAATTTGAAGGGTTGAGAAAACATAAAAATGAATTTCTCCAGTTGAGACCAGACGGTTCCTGATTCAACTCCAGTGCATTCCTAGTCCCTGACACTCCTTCGATACAAAAAACATACCTAAACTCGTTCTATATCTTAAGCCTTTGTGTCCCCTTTAATAGCTATATAGGCCCATATTTTGACATTAAGCTGACAATTTGGCAGATTGCTCAAAATACATGTAGACCGAGCAAATCCTATGCGGAGTTTATTTAGCTTTAATGCGAGTAATAACTTCCAAGTTCTTTTCTCAAGAGTCGTATCAACGCAGACATCGACAGCTATCGTAAAGTTTCTACTTGAGTGGAGAGTCTATGTCATAAAAGTTAAAACTCCGAGAAAATTCATCTCCTGCTACAGAGTGTAGTAAAAAAACAGAAACATTTGGCATGAAATAATATAGCAAACAAAAGTCACATTATTTAAAATACGTAGCTAACATCGCATATAACCGAGGTCGTGACTTCAGTTGGGTATTTTTGTCCATATGGTTATACACATGAAATACCGCAAGACGCGCAGAGTTTTCTTTGTTTCTTTTTTAAATTTCTCCATTTCCTCCTTACTCTCTAAGCTTCTTCGTAATTATTGCCTTTTGCTGACGCACCGCGATTACAGCCGGCCTGGATTTGAGAATAAAAGTCCAACACTATGGAGATTTTTTCATTAAAAGCTATCAACATTTGGTCCTTCGTGGTGGCATATATCCAAGTACTAATCAGGCACGACTAACTTCTTTAACTTAGCCTAACGTCGTTCAGTTGACGCGCAGCTAAATCAAATATGCTAAATCTCGCTCACAGGTTGAGGCAGTTACGTTTTCAACTATACACCAGCACGTGTGAGATTCTTATTTTGCGTGCGTTTGTCATTGGTGTGCTTTCGAGATATGAAGCTTGCCGTAAACTTGGCTTTAGCTCGGCTTGTCAGTTTGAAATGCGTCATACAAATGCCACAAAGTAATGATTTGTTATGAAGGTTTTATATATCCTATCGGACTCTACTCGATAGTAAGATATCGGATTGATTTGACCTTAGTATGAGGCTGTAAACTGCAAAACTGTTTGTGTGTAATAGGCTGAAAAGCGTGCGAATCTGATCTGATTTAATCATGTAATAATTAAATATCTTTTCAGTAAAAGTTTTTGTGGATCTCATTAGGTACTATTATATGTAGTGATATCTGCTCTGAGGACGTTCCTGACATCATTAGGAAAATGACGTTAAATCTGTATTAATGTTACTGATTTTATTATGTAACGACTAAATGACTGATAGTCAACTAGTCAACAGTCAATTTCCATACAATACAGGAAGTAGAGAGAACAAGAAGTAGAGAATACAAGAAGTAGAGAGTACAAGAAGTTGAGAGTACTAGAAGTAGATAGTACAAGAAGTAGAGAGCACAAGAAGTAGAGAGTACAAGAAGTAGAGAGTACAAGAAGTAGAGAGTACAGGAAGTAGATAGTACAAGAAGTATGGAGTACAAGAAGTAGAGAGTACAAGAAGTAGAGAGTACAAGAAGTAGAGAGTACAAGAAGTAGATAGTACAAGAAGTAGAGAGTACACAAAGTAGAGAGCACAAGAAGTGGAGAGTACAAGAAGTAGAGAGTACAAGAAGTAGATAGTACCAGAAGTAGAGAGTACAAGAAGTAGAGAGTACAAGAAGTAGAGAGTACAAAAAGTAGAGAGTACAAGAAGTAGAGAGTACCAGAAGTAGAAAACAACAGTAGAGCAAGTAGAGAACAGCAGTAGAGCAAGTAGAGAACAGCAGTAGAGCGATTAGACAACGTCGGTACAACAAGTAGAGAGCAACAGTACAGCAAGTAGAAAACAACAGTACAGCAAGTAGAGGACAGCAGTAGAGCAAGTAGAGGACAGCAGTACAGCAAGTAGAGGACAACAGTACAGCAAGTACAGAACAACAGTACAGCAAGTAGAGAACAGCAGTAGAGCAAGTGGAGGACAGCAGTACATCAAGTAGAGGACAGCAGTACATCAAGTAGAGGACAACAGTACAACAAGTAGAGAGCAACAGTACAGCAAGTGGAGTACAACAGTACAGCAAGTAGAGGATAGCAGTACAGCAAGTAGAGAGCAGCAGTACAGCAAGTGGAGGACAACAGTACAGCAAGTAGAGGACAACAGTAGCCTATAAGATGTCAGAGCACAGCGAGGCGATGCAGGAGTTTATTGGAGTTTCTGATAAGAGAATTCATAGGGTCTGAGACCCCTATGGCGAAAGAAGATTTTCATTGCACTTTCTTTAAGAAAACTGTTTCCTCGTTCATTAGAATATATAGGAAGAAAATTATTTTTGTTATTATTGATCTCTCTCTCTCTCTCTCTCTCTCTCTCTTTCTCTCGCAGTATTCTGCCTAACTGCAGGTCAAGGGTAGGCTATATCTTCTACAAATAAACCCATACTTTTCGGTTCAACTCTATTTACGAGTGATCTCGAATATCTACAGACTGGGGCAAAAAAATTATCCCCTAGTGAAATCTCAATAACTTCAACAAAAGTCAAAATATTTGTACAAAATGTGTGGACCTTCTGCAGGAGGAATTCTGCATATCGCCTGCAAATTTGATGAAAATCAATTGAGCAGTAAAAGAATAACAGCGTTTCTACGAAAAAAGTTCCAAAATCAATTTTAACTAGGCTTTTTTACTAAAAGCCTTCATAACTTGGGCAAAACTCAAAATAGTTTTATAAAATATTCGGCGCTTCTAGAGGAGAAATTTCTGCATAGGCCTATATCCTGCAAATTTGGTGATAATATATTCAGAAGTAACAAAAATACAGCATTTCTTCGAAAAAATGTTAAAATCAATTTTAGGAAAGCTTATTTAAACAAAAGTACGGGAATTTTTTTCAAAATTTAGGGATAATTTTAACAGAGAAAGAATTTTAAGCATCTATTATTGGAGTAGCTTACAAGGTAGTGTAGGCTTATACTCCACCACTTAAGTAAACGGCCCCTTTCATGGTCGTTATTTTCTTTAAAAGGAACGACTGTCATTTCAAAAAGCCTTGCTAAAATCGATTTTAGCATTTTTCTCCTAGAAATTCTGTAATTTCGTAATTACTGTAAATATTTGAACCAATTTTTTCAGGATATACGCAGAAATTCCTCTCCTAGAAGTTCTGTAAATTTCGTAAAAATATTTTGATTTTTCTTAAAGTTATTGAGATTTCGCTAGGGGATTATTTGTTATGCCCCAGTCTGTATTATCCACTAACTCAATTCTGCTAAATTAGCGTCATCTGACAAATAGAGAGACTGGGTCGATATGTGTACTCAATTCGTTTCATCAATCCCGCTAACGATGAACAAAAAGAGATATAGGCACTGAAGGCAGACATGACCAACTTCAATCTTTTAAATTTAATGAAGTTAGAAATTGATCGAAACCTTAAAGCTCGTATTAATGACGGCTTCGTTTGCTATACCGATAGTTTCGAAATTGATCAGATTTCTCGAGCCCGCTTCACCCTTTTCATTGGTAATATACGCTAACCACTGGGCTATCTCTGCGGCGCATAATTTTAAGACATAAATGTACATGTATACTTGTCAATAATTGGACTGCTATCGTCATCAATGACAACATTGAACACTATTGTGACAAATCCAAGCGTGTACTTATTGATGTCGTGATATATCTTCGTTATCCTCTTGCACCGGCCTATTTCTCCTCTTAAAGATAATTTGAACATTAGGCTTAGGGAGAGAGCTCATCCTTTCTCTTTACCATTTAAGCTCTCACCTTTGATTTAGTAAAACCTCATCATTAGAATGCCATATAAAGACTCTTATTAAGCTTTTTTACTATGTGTACATGTGTTTATTTATTTCTGATTTGCTATTTGTACATGTGTAAGTTTTCTTCGGTATGTCAGATTTCATGTAATAAACTCATATATACATATATATGTATCATATGACAAGTGTCTCATATTCATTAACATCATTAACATACTTGTACACATATAGTCTGCAGCTAATCGGACTTGCATGCATAAATCATTTAATCTTTTGTGTAAAATTATACCAAGGGCTATGCTAGCCAAAAGAAGACAAGGAACTCTTTAGTGGAAAATAAATCAACGGACATATAAACATACTATTATTCCAGAAAAGTGAAAAAACTGAATAATAAAGCTTCATTTTTGAGGTACTCGCATTTTATCGAGGATTATATTCATGATAGCTCACATTCTGGAGTATTTGTGAAAATAACGTATGCTAAAATTAAATCATGCTCCTGATTGGCAGTACTAATTGGCAATACTGGATAATTTTATTTCAAAATTATGAAATAAATTTATTTCGAAAATTTTAGTTCTTTTAAGAAAATTTCCGCTACTATAGTTCTAAGATAAACATAAAGAAAGCCCTGTTTAACGGAAGACGTTTACGGGATTTTTATGCACTTCTTGTTTTAGAGCCGTCCAGCCGTCACAAGCAAACGAGGAATTTATGCTAAGCGAGGCGACTGAATTACATCCGCAGTAGCTTCTAGCGATACGCCGTGTCCGCCAGTGAGAGAAATTGAAAAATTTCATGAAGATAAATAAACGGACAGCAAGAACTATGCACACCACGGCGAATAAGCGCTTCATTAGAACATTGTCGATTATTTAAGAAGTCTGTTTTTAACAGCAACTTAAAGATACGGCCCTATACCTCTGCTTGACTAATGTAAATTGGCAATCGGCTGGAATTTGTTTTTCAAACAGTTAAGTATTCAAACCATCAGTAAATCAATCGAGCGCCAAATTTGTGGTAATTTGGGCCAATCAAATTTTTACAGCAGTATTAGATTGAAATAGAATAATCCTATTTATTTATTTATATCATATTTTGTACTTATCTATTTATTTATATTATATTTTATATTTATATATTTATATTATATTTTATTTTTAAATTTTATTTTTTATATTTATATTTATACATATCCTACTTAAAATTATATTCACTTAAGTCACAATTTAACTGTACGAATTACGAAAGCCACGAAACGTGACACAAAAATGCGAAATAAGTAAAATATTCCCCGTTAGTATAAATTCAAAGCAACCGCTAACTGCACGTGTCGTAATAGGCGACAGAGCAAACACTGAGGAAGGCGACTGTAAACTACCTCAGAAGCCATATTTTCCACAAGTTATGGGCTACATATTAAGTCATAGGAGGCCCTCAGCGAAATAATCAGAATCCCCCCACGAATATTGGTATATCAAAAGGAATGTTATTGATGATTTTAAGATCAACTCGTTTATGGACATGAAGAGGAAAACGGAAGATAGAAATGAGTGGAGGCGTTATATAAAATGGACTTGCCAGTAGGAATTGCAATAAGATAAGGATAGACATTTAAAGAACTTTTTATTGTAACTATAAAATACTGAGACAGAAACGCACACACAGAAAAGCTAATGCAAAATATTATATTTCAGTATTAAAATAATTAACTTGAGTTTCCATATTTAAAACCTTTTTTAAATCTTGGATGTTTGATACTTAGAAAGCCATAAAAACTTACTCCGGGGGTATTCCATCGACATCCATAAACCTGAACCTCACAGCGATCCTCTCTTCCGGATTTCCACGGAACTCATACCGGCATTCGGTGTTTCTCGGATACAATCCCGGGTAATTCGGAGATGCAATGGTCCCGTTCGGCATCCTGCTGCTTCGTATAGTAAACCTACAGGCTGGAAAACGACATATCTTATACAATTGGAAAAGAAGATTTCAAATTTATTGAACACTTATTAAAAAGAGTTTCCGACTTTTAAATGCAATGATTCTAACTGCAGAGCGTT
The DNA here is from genome assembly GCA_905160935.1 of Enchytraeus crypticus. Taxonomy (NCBI): domain Eukaryota; kingdom Metazoa; phylum Annelida; class Clitellata; order Enchytraeida; family Enchytraeidae; genus Enchytraeus; species Enchytraeus crypticus. The sequence continues at coordinate 2,391,645 of CAJHZI010000447.1, read as the reverse complement.
TGAAGAGCAAGAGTACAGAACAGAGAGTATTAGCAGTTGAAATGCTTGAACTAACAGCCATGAGTAACACATTAGTTACACGAGGATAATATAAGCACAGGAAAATTTCATGTTCTGAAGTAAAATAGGAAATATAGTATATAACATAAGTAATATTGGCCCTTAAGTTTAATAAAAACATCTATATTATTGCAACAGGCAATTTTTCCAATTTTAATGTACGGAAAGGTTTTGTTGTTAAAAAAAACGAACTATTGTTCTAAATAAAATTTACCCAAACAGCACAGAAGAAAGCACAGGAATAACTCTATAAACATCATATCAACTCTTTTACCATTCGTCGAGGCTATTCATCATAATTAGTATTCAGAGGACAGAAAAAAGCATATTATATGTACCATAATTGTCAATTTAAAATCTAAATAAGGTTTGTAAAAGAGTAGAACTTATGAGAGAGAGTTAATCTCATTGATATACATGTATGAAAGCCCTAGAGTGACCATGATAGCAGATTACGATTAGAAATAAGCGTGTTTGACCTGCCAGTTTTTAAATCAGTAGAAATGTAACATATTAATCATTGATCCAATAGCATTTCTCTCTCTCTCTTTCTCTCTCTCTTTCGTAGTGTTTTGCTAAAAGTGGCCGGTTCAAGATGCGTATTCATACTGAGGGTCTACTTTCACACTCTTTGAAAATCAAGATAATCCCTTTACTGAGGACTATGTCTTTACCATATCTTATGTAGCCATACTATCAGCGGTGGTGGCTAAACGGGAAAACCATTATTTTATTGTGCTTGAGAAAAAAAGGGCTTCCAATGTGTTTTCTTCCTGCCTTACTCAGTTCTTGCTTTGTCGCCTCTTACGACACGTGCCGTAATTCGTTGGTCAATTTTTAGTATCCCGGACACAACACGGAAAATCTCCTGGACATAACGGGAGAATAAATTCAATAACGTGAATAGAGAAAAACAGTCGATGAGAAGAACCAAGTCGAAATTTCGCATATCTGTCTTTTTTATGAAGTATTTTTAATGAAATGTTCACAACGATAGCTAATTAGCTTCTTAGCCTGACACAAATTACCGTAGCAATTGATGGCAAAGGTTAGAAGGCAATTAGCCGTTAGATCAATCAAGCAAGCAATCATCGATCCATAGCCAATTACCGGTCTCTGCCGATGGGAGAAATCAAATAGACAAGTAGATAATAAACTAAGTTTAAATTTCTATTGGTCCGAGAATATAGGCTCCCTTAGATCATAGCATTGGTAGCATGGTTAGCAAAATCACTAATAACGATCATTCACCATTCATATTTGAATTTTTAACACGTAAACTCTAATAGCAATAATAATAACATACAGATTTACATAAAATTGCTATGTCTATAAGAAAATTATGAAAATGGTTCATTATATATCAAATTCTCTCTCTCTCTCAGTGCACTGCCTACTGGCAGGTCCATGATATATAATGCCTTCCAATCAACTCTATCTACCGTTTCCCTCTTCATGGCCACATTCGAGTGAATCTTTAAATCATCTATAATATTCATTTTGATATATCATTATTCTTGGGGGATTCTGCTTATGACGAGGTGGGCCCTCTCTGCATTCCTCAACTTCAGGCTATGTTAATATTTACATTTTTATACGTCTTATGGTAACTCCGTTTGTGTGCTGTTAACATTTATTATTTTATTATTGATGTTAACACTTCCTTATCATTAGTGCTACATAAATTTATATATCGTTCTAGTAAAATTGTTATATAAAAATATATCATTAGTGCATTAGGCCCAATTTCTATTTGAAGACGAGCACAAATAAGTTATAAGGCCTATATGCAAAATACTTACCTTTGGATGGATCTTGCTCTCCAATTCTAATTCCGTAATCTGCATTACATTGAGGCACAATAAATTGAACTTACAATTTATGATTACATTTTGGTAGTTATTGACTTTAGCTAATTTTAGAATTGTAATTAGTAGCATCGTGTGCATAGTACAAAACTAACATTTTTTTCATGACTTATATGATACACTTTTCGATTGTTTTATCAATTGATTTATAATGTGTAAATAGAGTTTCCATATAAAATATAAGTCTATATATACTGTATATATACAATTATATATATATACATATATATATATATATATATATATATATATATATATATATATACATGTAGGTATGATTATATGCTTTAAAACTTTATCATTACATTGTGTAGCATAGACGAATATCGACTATTTATTTACCGTTCAAATTGTGCAATTATGCCAAATTAGATGTTTTCAGATATACATATAATTTGAAGTTGTTTCGTCATAGCGATGAATTCACTTGGCCTATATTCACTTGTCAGATGTCTAACGTGGCATTATTTAAAACATTATCAATGAAATATATAATTTATGTGAATATAATTTTTAGCAGCACAACACTCAAGAGAACCATAAAATAGTCATTTAAATACTGAAACAGTTTTCAAAACCTGAAAAATTGCCACCCTTTCGCTAAATACTAACATCAGATAACAGTTTAATAACAACAAAATATGTAGTGCACGACACAAAATAGATAGATAATTTGATGGCACTATTACTAGCACACTTGCCGAGTGCAAAGGATGCCACAGGTTCGAATCCCATGTTGCCTCCTGTATCTTGTGAACAGACGCTAAACTAAGCAGTAAAAGATGCTATATCTTGAATAGAATGCTCTAAGCGTTAACACTTATCAATATAATAATAAATATAGCATCAATACACATAGAGAGTACCACTAGAGATTTGCGCACATTTTCAACTACTCTGAATAAATTTAAATTTATTGTATAATTATTCAATTTATGATCACCGAACCGGATTTCGTTTAGAATCTTACTTCTCTTCAGTGCATTTCTTTTGCAGATTGGTTTGGGTGCATTGATCTGAAGTGATGTGTGCTGTGGGGAACTCCCTGACATCGTCCTTGGATGAGGAAACTGACGTTAAACATCTATTATTATTGGTATTACTATAAAATGAACTTAAAATTGAACTGAAAATACACCCTTCAAAAAGGCTAACTGTAACATTACGCATTAGTACTTTGATATTTTACAATGTCTACTAACTGGTGACGAATGCGTAATCAGCGTTAAAACCGGTAGCGATGGAATGTTCGAGACTATTGAAGGTGACCTTGAGTAGACTGTTTGAGCTCATAATGTTCGGTGGAAGCTTAGAGCCACAGTAGGATCCTATCTTAACAAATCGTGTATCATCTGCAGGTTCACCAGGAGTCGACAGTCCAGTCTCCACTGTTATGCTGTCCTGCTTCGTGCAGCTAAAATAAACAAAAAAGGTAATGTTAATGTCGATTTCCTCACTAGAAAGCGATGTCAGTGACGGGCGAGCCTATGACTGAAACCTCGCACATACTGATCCGCGGTCGAGTTACTTACCGACATCGCCACTGTCTCTAGCTAACAGCCTACATCCTTGATGTATACTTTGTTGCTAGTTAATGATCAAAAGTTTATTAGAGCAAAATAATTTAATAGAAAAGCGGCGATTTAGAAAACATCTATTCGCCTGGGCGGAATTCTTCGAAAATATTCTGATTTACTTTGATAGAGATAGGCCTGCTATTGTAGTTAACGTTTAGATCTATGTTATATTAAACTCTTCTTTTCGTAGTTAATAGTCAAAATTTGAAGAAATGCATATGGTGGCAATGTAGAGATACTTTGAGAAACGTTTCTATTTAAAATTTTAAATACACATCTAATACTATTTTGCAAAAGGGCTTTAACTCTTATTCACAAATTGGTTTATTTTCATTGGTAATTACTGCTTATCTTAAGCCCTCTAGCATCTTTGCTAGCGGGGTTCTATGTACATGTAGGCCTACTTGCGAATATACATGTAGGCATAAATTATCGAGTCTTTGTTTCTGGTTGCATGCCCCTATATGCCAGTGTATATAATTATATTGATATAGATATATGCCAGTGTATATAATTATATTGATATAGATATATGCCAGTGTATATAATTATATTGATATAGATATATGCCAGTGTATACAATTTTTATAGATATAGATATATGCCAGTGTATATAATTATATTGATATAGGGGCCAAACACTCAAATCATACTCTACTCGCGACAATAAGTTCATATTCTTATTATTTTTTTTATTTTCTGAGCATTTTAGTTAAATTATTATTTAATAGATTTAATCGGCGTACAAAGCATCTCTCCAATGCTTCCGGTTTCCTGACATCCTCATTTCCACCATTAAATATAAATTATATTGTCTAGACTTCTGTAGATTTCTGTTTCGCAATAAAATACGATAAACATTTACTGTACTGTAAATATACATACATATATATATACGTTTAAATAAGCCTCGTTACCAAATGCAGGATAGTCAATGCGATAGTCTTCCCAATTGCCACCTATGGATGCGAAAGTTGGACGCTAAAAAGAGCGGATAGAAGGAGAATCGACGCTTTCGAGCTTTGGTGTTCAAGACGCGTGTTACAAGTCCCGTGGACGGCTAAAGTTAACAATAGAGAGTTGCTAAATCGCATAAAACCAAGTATTTCTCTAGAAGGGAAGATCACAAAGCAAAGGTTGTCATACTTTGGACATGTCATGCGAGCGAGTTCAATTGAGAAATCAATTATCAATTTCCACTAACAGGTCAGTGGAGGAAAGGTCGTCAAAGAACGCGTTGGCTTGATACTGTAGAATTTGATCTCATCACCAGCATAGCGGATTTGAGGGAGGCGGTAAGAAATCGTTATACCTGGAGACAGATAGTTTATAAAGTGTCCAAGAGTCGGCTTCGACTGAATGGATAACTCATCATATATATATATATATATATATATATATATATATATATATATATATATATATATATATATATATATATATAGTATGTATATATATATATATATATATTAGTAATATATATGGATATGTATATAGGTTCTTATGTATATATATATATGTATATATATATATATATATATGTATATATGTATATATATATATATATATGTATGTATATATGTATGTATATGTATATATATATATATATATATATATATATATATATATATATATATATCTTTAAAGGAGTCTTGTATAAACAACCAATTGAATGAGATATTCTAATCCACGTGACAACTTAAAGTAATACCGTGAGATGACAGATACTCTCTCGCCCTTAATGTGATGGATTACTCAGCATCACCCAGGCGCCCAGGAATACTATTCGGTTCCAAAACAGTGTTCACATTATAAAGATCACAAATTCATTAATTTAAATTCGGAAAAAAAGTTTTATAAAATTAAGTTGAATAAAAGTTTGGGTAGACGTTATCTGAATGAGAACCACGTGATAAAAATAAATCAACGTTAAATTTCCAAGTCCAATATATCCAAGTCCAAGTCCAGGTATTGGCACATAAAAATACTCATTTGTGGAAGCATCCGAAAGGATTGATGGATAGTGTAAGGAAATGAACAGGATTTAATCGACCAACTTTCCTACAGTGTTTCTTCATTAAAATGGAAACTAAAAGAAAATCAGAACTGTCAGTTGATAAATATGTTACAAGGCCACGACCATTGGATTCTCTTCTGTTTTTCTCTCTCTTACTTTCTGTGTATCTCTCTCTCTCTGTCTGTCTGTCTGTCTCTCTCTCTCTTTCTGTGTGTGTGTGTCTCTGTCTCTGTCTCTCCAGCTTTATTTTACTGACTCTCCTATAATCCCTATATTGTCTATTTCACAGCACACCATGATGCGCTCAGTAGATGAAGATTTTAAAATTAACTGTTTCACTCGATGATTATTGTGTAGGCCTATATATCTATACTCTTAACCAAATCGTGTGCATGTTATTTTACTTAGCAAACATGCACAAATTAAATAGAACGCACTACCCTTGTGTTCGCAAGCTTTTATCTGATTATTTGGTTTTTGGATTTTAGACAACTTTGTTATTTGGTCTTAGACTTGGCTAAGACTGCATAGCGTTTGATGTCGATATTGTCAACAGTAACAATCTAATAATAATAATAACTGCTGTTGTTATTGTTGCTGATGCACCTAAATCGAGAACTTTATTCAAGGCGTCTGCACGCCTTGAGTAAAGTTTAAGATTTAGGTTATATTTGCTAAGAATTTCTACTTTATTTCTACTTTTATAGTCTAACAGTGGAATCTAAATAAAGAAAACATTTAATTTTATTTGGAAGTATCAACGCTCCATATTTTTTAAATTATTACTAAAATTTTAAATGAGAAACAACTAAACTTGTTTAACATATTGGAAATAAAAAATAACGACTAAAATTGTAAATGGAAAGAAAATATTTCTAGACACGCTTAAAGATATTTAAAATTAATTAACTGACACCATTGTTTCAGCTAATTAATTTAATTTGGATGCAATTCAAATAGATCGCATTATATCTTCGCATTTGCAAGGTTTTAAAATATTTCGTTTTAAAAACTTTTTTAAAAGAACTGCTAATATCCAGACTGATCCTAATGTACCGGATTATCTCTTTCAGGTCTTCTGCCTGACGAGGATCTCACAACCCCCGCAGCGGAATAATAAATTACCAGATAAAATCTTACTCGAGAGGATTCGATGGATCTCCCGCAGTGTAGAAAAGATCTATGTAGGAAAATCTTATCCGTACTCTTTCTCCGACCTCCCCTCGGAATAAGTATTGGCAGTCCATGCCAGAGGGATAGTGACCCGGGTGATTGGGTGAACCGAATGAACCAGACTTTGCTGACGAACTGTCGAACACTTGATTACAGTTTGACCTGATGTTCGATCCGACGCCTAAAACTATCGGTTAAAACGTAACATTTATTTATATATTCATCGTACTCTATAATTATCGAGTTATTTTTCCCCGTATTGTGTCCGGGTTGCTTGATGTATAGACCAACCTTGTAAATGCACGTGTAATGCACGTGTCGTAGAAGGCGACTTAAAAATTATATCAACATCAACGTCAGAAAAGACAATCGATTGGTGAGCGCTTAGGCTCCAGGAATTGTTACAAAAGCCTAAACGAATAGATTGAAAGTCTATTCGTATCCCGACCCTAGTTAAACTGGGATTTAAGGGAAGATGATGATGATGATGATGATGACTCGATTATTGTCGAGTGGCAGTCACATAAAAAATTATTCCGAATGAAGAGCAAACATTTTCACAAATTATTAATTATATTAAATTGCTACAATATTTTCTAAAACGGAAGCTAAACTGGAAGAGATTTTGCTGTGGTAAGGGACACACAGGTGTGGAGAATTTCCATTCACATCCCGACCCAAGTTAAACTGGGATTTAAGGTAAGACGATGATGATAAAGACTAACTATGTTCATTGAATTCATGGTGTAGGCCTAATTATGTGCCTAAATAAATATGCCAATTGCAACGAAACACAGTTAAAGCCTAAGATCAAGTTGAACGTCTGTTTTCTGACTCTAAAGCATGCCAGTAGCGTGGTGAGAATTCTATTTTAATCGTGCACCTACTCATCCGTATTCCCATTACTTGCTTTGGTGCAAGTTGCAACGTAATATAGGCCGAATTCTTAGTGTATAGATCATTTTTATAATTTTTCTTGCCAGGCAAACTCTCCCGTTGCTTTCTGTATACAAAGTTTCAATGAACCCAAAATTACGTCTATCATATTGATTGATACAGCAAGACTATTTTACGTCTATCATATTGATTGATACAGCAAGACTATTTTACGTCTATCATATTGATTGGTACAGCAAGACTATTTTACGTCTATCATATTGATTGATACAGCAAGACTATTTTACGTCTATCATATTGATTGATACAGCAAGACTATTTTACGTCTATCATATTGATTGATACAGCAAGACTATTTTACGTCTATCATATTGATTGATACAGCAAGACTATTTTACGTTTTAAAAAGAAGGTAAAGCTTATTAACATAAGCTTTACCTTCTACCTGCTTTAACCTGTTAACGTCAGTTTCCTCACTCGAAAGCGATGTCAGTGACGGGCGAGCCCAGGATTTGAACCCCGCACATCCGCGGTCCAGTATCTTACCGACATCGCCACTGGCTCCAGCCCAGATATAATATCGCTTGTATTGAAACCTCAATAGTAAGCTGACTTGTTTAATATAAAGCAGATCGACAGTGTAAGGAGGCGACAAAGCAGATTGTCTAGTGGTATAGTGCATGGTTCTTCTATATCGAAGTCGCATCATAATTTCTAAATCTTCATATTTGAGTATATTTTTGCTTTATAAAACTTTAATTAAAACAGCCTCGAGCCGGATAGACCAAAGCAAGACATTTTTAGACATTTTAAAGAATAGCTGTAAGATTACCTTGCCTGAGCAAAAGCACAAAGCCTAGATGCAGTCCAACATTCTTCAGTAAAAATGTATCTCTCGAGTCCATTTTCACGCTAATATCCATTGAAAACCTTGACAGTAACTTTTAATCTTCAGGTTCATTTACAAATGCCGAGGAGATAGGCTATACTGTACATGCACGATTATCCAGTATTGACGAGTGAACAAATATATTTTGAACACGTTAATTCAGTATCTAAATTCGTTAAACATATTTCATGCTGACAAATTCTCAGTTTTTTACAAAAATAATGAAATCTGGGCGCATACTACAACGGAAGACATAACTATTGATATTATTTTAAGTCAGCGATTGGTATAATTAATCTCTCTCTCTCCCTTAGTGCATGCCTACTGGCAGGTCCATGACACTTCCACTCCTCTCTGTCTTCAGTTACCCTCTTCATGTCCACATCTAAAAAGCTGACGTTATCATCAATTTCATTTCTCTAAATTGATATAGGTTAGAAGGCTAGGTCAGGATTTGATTCCCGCACATACACTGATCCGCGGTCGAATAATCTACCGATAGCGCCATTGGCGCTAGCGTATGAGTGAAACTTTAAATTGTCCAACATTCCTAAACTCAGACTTCGTCTGCTTCTCTATTAGATATATTCTATGCTTCTATATTATATATATATTATATATACATGTATATATAATATATATATATATATACAGTATATATATATATATATATATATATATATATATATATATATATCACATAAATGGTAGGGGGCAGCGAGACTGGACTGCAGAAGATAATAGATAGGCTGAACGAGACGGCATTGAGATATGACATGAAGATTAATATAGAAAAGACGAAGGTTATGAGTGTGTCCAATAATAGAGGTGAAGTTAATATCACAATAAATGAGTTTCAAATATTTGGGTTATACTATAGCCGATCACGGGAAATGTTAGACTGAAATATGCAGTAGGATTGCACAAGCAAAAGCGGCCTTTGGTACTAGAAAAGAACCTTTAACAAAAAGTCTAAAGAAAGACACAAAGATAACAATAGTGAAAACTTTGGTTTGGACCGCGCTATTATATGGATGTGAAACATGGGCCTAAAGGAAATACGATATGAAACTGGAGGCATTGAAAATGTGGATTAGGAAAAGAATGGAGAGGATTAACTGGACTTAAAAGGTTAGAAATGAGGAAGTTCTGGAGATAGTTGGTACCGATAGATAAATGATAAATGAATTAAGAAATAAGAAGAAGAGTTGGATAGGACATATTCTAGGGGGAGAAGGTCTATTAATAGAGGTCGTAGAAGGTAGAGTGGAAGGAAAAAGAGGCAGGGGCAGGCCGAGATTAGCTCAACCCCCGTAATTAAGGACCCACTGATATGTGGAAATGAAAAGGAAAGCGGAAGACAGAGAAGAGTGGAAACGCTATATATCATGGACCTGCCAGTAGGCAGTGCACTAAGATATATATATATATATATATATATATCTATATATATATATGTATATATATATATATGCGTGTGTGTGTTTATATATTCTACATACTGACAATATTTGTCTCGCAAATTAGACACAAATTTCTGTCTCCTAGCTGACGATTTACATTACGCGTATTTGGGCCATTAATTAAGAATTACATTCTGATTTCCTACCTAATAATACCTCGTCCTACCTAAGAAACTACATATATACTAGACGCTAATAATGTTATCGTTCAATGGAAGTATCAACCATGCCAGACAAAACCCCATTAAGCAGCGAACACTATGTCTTGCCACGTATTTGCTAGTCGTCCGAAACGATTCTGTACATTATGGGTATCAAGCCGTCCCGTGTAAGATATACTACTGTCTCCAAACTCTGTTGCCATATCCGCGCAGATACTCTCGTCCGATGAGTAACAGGCTCAAGGCTGAGAGAGATAGAGGGGTGATCTCACCCGCTTAATAGCAGGTCCTAGGATGAGTGAGATAGAGGGTGATCTCACCCGCTTAATAGCAGGTCCTAGGCTGAGAGAGAAAGGAGAGTGAGTCTCACCCGCTGAATAGCAGGTCCTAGGCTGAGAGAGATAGAGGGGTGAGTCTCCTGCAAGTTTCATCTATCACTCACTGTTACGAAACTATTGTGTTAGAAATAATATGAAAGGATATATTTGACAAAATAGAGAATATAACAATAAGATTCAAATAAACGTTTTATAAGTTCATAAAATATATTATAAATAAACTTAGAATTTAAAATTTAAATTAAAATTTAAATGTAAAAGGCTAAGATTTTATTAAAGCGTATTTCAATCTAGGACGGAATCGGTCAGAAGTGAGCTAAGATTTGAACCTCACAAATACCGATTCGAAGTTAGAAATCGTATCTAAGCTGCCACTGGTTAAGTCGCTATGACTCTGGCTTCATGACGAAACTTTAGCTGTATCACCCCCCCCCCCACCTGGCACCGCCACTTCCTGGGAGGGGTTCCAGCTCTTACTCGGACTGATCCTGATATACAAGAAGACAGAAGATGGATGGAGTCCGGAGCGAAGAACTTAATCCATTGTATCCGGGTCAGGACGCTAAGTCGCGTTAAGGATGATCTGAATAAATCAAAACTCCACGAGTGGCGAGCATGCATAAAAATACACATACAACTTGAATACAAATAGATATAAGACTGCACAAAAAACTAATAATAATAATGGCTTAACGTCCGTTTCCTCATACAAGGATGGTGTCAGGGACGTCATATACATGTATATTGAATTACAGAAAAATAAACACATCACCAGACGAACTCGACTAATATGCCAAAATGTATATACAGATAGACTTTAAAATACATGCATATATGCATAATACATAAAATCTACATATAACCTTAGTTTAAATAAGAGTAAATATGCAGCTACATATACACGTACAAATTAATTAAAGGATATTTAAAAACACCGTACATCTAGAAATGAAGTATAGAGATATAAATACGATATAAATACAATTAAGAATAAAAATATGAAAATGAAATATAATAAAAACATGTACCAGTTATATACACGAGTGACATGCGCACATAAGCATGCAGGTACATTGCACAAATAGCGATATAAATAAACATAATATACTTGTATATAAATACACCAGCCATCTACATGTGCACGTTGAAAATATACACAAATGTACATACAAATGCACATGCGAAGGTTCAATTGCACATGTAAATGTATGGCATAGTTGTGCTTCGCTATGAACTGAATACATGTACATGTACATGTATATATGTATCTATAATAGGTTCTTCTTTTAAATTTATGATGCATATTTCTTACTTTCAGTAAATGTGTTTCCCGAGTTATGTCCGGGACACTGAAGAATAGACCAACAGTCCACTGCATGAGTGAGGCAAGAACTAGTGAAGACAACTGAAACAACCTTTTTCACTCCAAATTTTTCTCAAGCTATAGTCTACAGGTAAGATTTGCAATTGTTGTTTGTGAAGGCATTAATTTGCTGATCTGTGGAGTGCTCTTTATGGAGCTTGAAAGCAAAATATGAAAATGTGTGAAACTCAGAGGTGCTTTGTCCTGCAACTTAGCAGAATACTAAAGAGCGAGAAAAAATTAGAGAAAAGAATAAATGTATTATGTGATTTACGAAATAATTCTACCTCTATGTTAATCTTTCTCTCTCTCTCTCTCTCTCTCTCTCTCTCTCTCTCTCTCTCTCTCTCTCTCTCTCTCTCTCCCTCTCTCAGACATCATGAAGTTTTATCTGCATGTGTACTTGAAGAATTTTACAAAGATAGTACGAAATGTGAAATAAATGTACAAGTAAAACTAACATCAGGTAATCTTTTTGTCCATCTTTCCATTAACGGATTATTGTGTGTGATTATATCATATCAAAGACCTCAAAAGTAGAAATGCAAGTAACAAATAAGCTTAGATGACACATCGCTTAAAGTTGTAACTGTAACATTTTCAGACAACAATTGTTTAATTTCTAATTAATTATAATCTATTACTGTGTCTATTAGAGTGAGGCCACTTCGTTTCCGTCGCTTAATTTTAATATTCAATTTTTAATACATAGGCCTATATGTACATGAACATCTTGGAAATGGGAAATAACCACAGAGGACATATTGTTTAAATGATAAAAGCTTTATTAATGTTTGGTTAGGGCTTGCATTTGTTTGATCTAAGCTTTTTTGTGATTTGCATCTCTACTTATTAAGTTCTCTAATATGATATAATCACACAAACTGGCCACATATAATCACCTAGCCTTGATGATGCGACCAACATTCTTTGTCAAAGAAATCCATTTATCCAGCGTATAAGACAATATTGAGTGGAAATATATATATATATATATCCTATATTTTATCTGAACCTTTTGAAATTTGCCTCTCGTAATTGAAATTAACAATAATGTCCCTATATAAAAATTGTAGCATACATGCATGTAAGTTGCATCAAAATGCAACTCTGAGATTGAATGCTTTACGAGAAAATTATAATAATTACTAATATAATAAAGATTTAACGTACTTTTCCTCACAAAATGATGATGTCAGTGGCGTCCCCACATCGCAAATCTTTTAATCTAAACGTTTTGAAATCATGTGCTGAAGAGAATGAAGTAGAGAGATAACGATGAATGCGTAACACAAGAATAGAGACGTATGCTGGAGAGACGAATTACACAGATGTCGCTTAAATTGTAATAGCAATATTTTATTAATTGCTAACTAATGATTAATAGCATTGGTTCTTATGGTCTTCAGCCAGATGAGGTAGGCCTACTTTGTGCCCCCTCAAGTGGCCACATGATTAATCACTTGATTTTAATTTAAATTATTGATTAAATTTAAATAATTGAAATATCCATTGACTAGTTGTCAGGATATGATTTCTTTATTTTATAGTTGGTTCATATATTTTCCTATTCTAATATTTCCCTATTCCAGTATTTCCCTGAAATTTGTGCAAATGATAGATTTTACTATCGGGGGCAGTAATTTTAGACATGAAATAACGATACCTTTTTACTAGAACTTGTATTTGCAATAATCTTTCATTGTACTATAATAATATTTTAGAGACGTTGTAGCAGCAATGTCAGCAATTTCTACACTACGGACCTGTTCACTATTACTACACCGAAACCATCGTGCATGCGAGGTATAACTGAATGTCATTTGGCTTTAAATGACAGATACTGAGGTGAATTGAACCCTAGTGGGTTCGAATCCCAGCCGCGCTGATCTGAAAGTAAAATCTCAGACATTCACTGGACTGCTTATACGGAGAATTGTCTAAATTGCCTAACGGTTTCAACATGTGGTATCAAAAAGTGATAGATATCAACGTAGTTAATCATTTCACTATAATGCATGTTTACTTTACTTTTGCGTTACTGATTACAATGAATTATCACTCCAGAGATCAAGAGTGTGACAGACTTAGCCGAAACTGTGCCAGCTTGCTCATTGATTTAATTCCAGCCAGTCAAAGATTCTTTCAATCTCGTGAAATGATTTAAATCTTCTGTCACCAATGGCGAGATCCCCACGTCTCTGACCTTCTCACTGCCATCGTAACTCTCGCTAACCCCTAAGTGACCTCTAGATGACCTCTGTCGAAATAGTCTCTGCTGCAGAAGTCTCTATTCCTCTCTTATGCATTTAGCATTATATATCAGATTCATGTTGCATTCTTTATGAGATACAGTAAAATTAATAGCTTTTCTATTTAATTTTACTCTCTCTCTCTCTCTCTTCCTCTCTTTTTTCTCTCTCTGTCTCTCTCTCTCTCTCTGTCTCTGTCTCTCTCTCTCTCTCTCTCTCTCTCTCTCTCTCTCTCTCTCTCTCTCTCTCTCTCTCTCTCTCTCTCTCTATATATATATATATATATATATATATATATATATATATATATATATATATAGGCTATGTATATATTTCAGAGCTGAGGCGGTCGGATCCAGCGAGTATGAATTTGGTCATTTGATGACCTCATTATGCTTTAAAGACAGAAAATTGACGCTAAACTCAGATTTAGCCTCTCTATCTATCTCTCATCCTTATTCCAGTTTCTTGCTCTTTCCATCATCTTTTTCTCTCTCGTATTCTTCATCCCCCACCCATCTATCCCTCTCTCTCTCTAACTATCTACCTCGCTGACTTAGTCTACCTCTACCGCTCTCTGTATTTCTCTCTTTCTCTCTCTTTCTCTCTTTCTTTCTCTCTCTCTTTTTCTCTCCCTAATTCTCTTTCTCTCTCTTTCCCTCTTTCTCTTTCTCTCTCTCTCTCTCTCTCTCTCTTTCTCTCTCTCTCTCTCTCTTTCTCTCTATTTTTAATTACACTAAAATTATTCATATTATTACGAATTCACATTTTATTTGGCGAATCTCCAACTAGTAATGAACAGACTTAGAATACGAAATATACACGTACAGTATGTTAACAAAATAAATCGTTTAAAAAATACAAAACAGGAACGTTTCTACATTCGAAGTATTTTGTAATTATCTTCAATGTAATCATCAACAATTACAGATCGGCAATTTTACAATTTCCAGTGAAGCATTCGATACCTCTGGACACATTTCTTTTATCATCTTGACGTTTCAGGACGTCAGCGGAAGCTCTCTAATCGTCTCTCGGAAAGTTCTAATTCACTACAGTTTCGTCACTGGTGCTGTCCTCTCAGGATATATGAAGACGTCAATTCTGAAGTTTTTGTCTTAGATACTAAAAGAAGTTTGAATTTTAGTTATTTCACGACAATAAAAGTAGATACAAAGAGCTGCGGAAAGGTTCAAGATATTAGTTTATATTCAAGACTATATCATTAGACAGAGCAATGACACCGGAGGTTAAGCAAATTTTCTCCGAGAAATGACAGATCTGGATTGCATTGGAGTGGAGTGACAGACATGGAATGGAGTAGAAAGCCCGGAATGGAATAGCAAATCTGAAGTGGAGTGACAGATCTCGAGCTGTATGGTAGACCTCGAGTGATATGAGAGATTTGAAGTATGGTAGCAGACCAGAAGTGGTGTAGCAGATCTGAAGTGGTGTGACAGATCTGGAGTGATGTGACACACTTGGAGTGATGTGACACACTTGGAGTGATGTGACACACTTGGAGTGGTGTAGCAGATCCAGTGACTCCAGATCTGGAATTTATGTGGACAGATCTGGACTAGTGTGGACAGATCTGGAGTGGTGTGACTCCAGGTTTTTCACACCACTCCAGAATAGTGTAACAGACCTGGAGTGGTGTGACTGACCTGAAATTACCGCTAAATGTACTATGGTATATAATGCGACGGATGATGCAGTTTTGAGGTGGAGGACGTGGAGATTGCTGTTGGGTCTGCCGCTCTCCTCCATCCTGTAGCTATATTTTTGTTTAATACTGCTGATACTGATATTTATTTCCTATTTACCATTTCAGACATATAGCATAGGTATGCTTTAAAACTCGCATAATATGTGTATTGCACACTGAATTAACAAATACTGTACTATAATTACAACAACGATTTTATATAAGTCAATCAAGTGGCCAGTGCGTATCAGACATGATCGTCATCAAACAGAGGTCAACTAAAGTAATGAACATGCCACTGAACTAGTTGACTCTAGAGTTACCAATGAGAGTGTAATAATATGTTCAGATTCGAGTCACATCTGCCTCTCTATCAATATTGACACCATTATAAGCTCAACAATGGATAATTTTAGATTAAAAACAGAACAAAAATTATGCAAGATTTTTTGATTTCATGCAAAATTACCCTCAATTAGCACCAAAACGCATACAGTAGATAAATCTTCAATGCAAAATACGATAGAAAAGCATTTAACTCAAGTTATGATATAATCTATTGTTACCAGTTCCACCACACGAAACCGTTGTGGATATCATACACGTTTTAATAAGTTACATAAAATAGCATAGAACTGCAAACAAAGTAAAAAGCTTTTGATACGTATTTTACACGATATAAAATATTTTTCTATCTGTAATTAATTAACAGTTCAGTCAGCAAAAATAGTTTAATGCGAAGAGGAATAAAACCAAATGCACATGCGAATAGCGTAGAAAACTTATAATTCGTAACATTATATGCAATGTGGACTTCAGCTGTGGACAATGTAAAGATCCTTGATGTAGATATAAATATGCGTTAATAATAATTAGCAATCAATATCAAATGTAGATATAATTACGCATTTTAAAGAACCATCTTTACACAACATTCTTTAATGTCGCCTAAACTTCAGTAGTAAAATTGCATAAAGCTTTTCAGATAGCGCAAAATACATATGCCAATAATCTACATGTAGTATATAACAGCATGATGTAAAAATGACAGTTAAAACAATAAGACAGTCAGATGTGTACCCTAAAGTGTTACGTCTAGAATAATTAAATATTTACTAAGCTGAGAAAATCCGTCGAATAAATATTTTGGCCTAATTGTTATGCAATAAGGTTGTTATCAAATCGATAACTGTCATAAAAAGCACCACGCGCATATTAGTTCATCTAGGCTTAATACAAAACGCATTACCCTGGTTTATGTCAGTGGTTAGTTTACTCTTCTACGGAGAACCAATTAAGCCTACATCAATACTGTATTTTATTTACTATTGTACATAATTTGATGAGAGGTGTCTAACTAGTCGCGGAACAAACGCAACGTAGATTGAAGAGCCACCCTTTAATTTAATGTTTTTTGCTAACCTTAGGGGAAAACTTAAGCAATCAATTTCGTGCATACTTATTCGAAGTCTTTATTTAAATTTATCTCGAATAACTTGGTTCAATATATCTTATTTTGAAAACTTTACTAAATTTCTTCAAATCTTTACTGTCAACAGCAAAGGATATAATCTATCACGGCAATGATTAAATATACGCCAGGAACATGTAAATCAGTCTCGAAGACCGATAACCGGTCATTACACTGCCATTGAAATGGTCGATTCAAAAGAAATCTTCTGCGGTTTTTATTCTCAACATGAAAGATTATAAGTAAAACAATTCAGGTTCAGCGTCCCTGACCTCGTACCGTGAATATGTCAGGAGCATATCACTGCAGCATATCATTATATCAAATCACTACATCATATCACTACATCATATCACTACATCATATCACTACATCATATCACTACATCATATCACTGCATCATATCACTACATCATATAACTGCATCATATCACTGCATCATTCATATGGAACAATGCAGACAGATAGAGGAACCACAAGATTTTGTAGGGGAAGTTTCCAAGGCAGGACTATCAGTCATGTTTTAAGCTTCATAGTGAAAATGTTACGATCAATATCATCATAGGCTTATTTAATTAAAATCATGGAATTCAAGGCAGAGATTCAGTTTACCACTGATATAAAATAATTGATGATTATTTTACATGTGTTATTATCATCGTCATTGTCGTCATATACACACAAAGCATTTCAATTGCTTCAATAAATATTTCAATAGCGCAGTGATTAGAGGTGTCCTGAAATTTTAAATGACCGATCCTGAGGTGAATTGAACTCTCGTGGGTTCGAATTCCGACCGCGCTGAGCTGCGAGTATAAGATCTTGGACATTCACAGAACTGGACACACGGAAAATGGATTAAATTGCCTAACGTTTTAAACGTGTGGTAACACGATAAAACATGTAGTGACACGTCACATGTTAAAAGAAATAGATATCAACATGATTGATCAGTTTCACTAAATGAAATGATCCGTGAATAATATGTATTACTTATTTATTTATTCAAATGGCAATTAAACTGCTTTAGTTACAAGCATTGCATTTGATTGTCTCCATTAAATACAAATGCCATTACAAATTGTTTGACTCACTAATATTGCAATAGAAGTCTAGACATACAAAACTGAAATAGAATAACCAGGACAAAACATACTACAAGTACACTTTCAATAACACAATACAATACACGTTTACTCTACTAAACCTTCTACGCTTGACAACTATTGTTATACATGTATGATCACTATGAAATGTTGAAAGCTGTGGAAGGTCTTCGCGCTGATTCGAACCTCGATTATTCTGCATAATTTTTAATTCTTAGCCAAGTATGATATGGACCCGAGTCCATATCATACTTGGCTAAGAATTTAAAATTATGCAGAATAATCGAGGTTTAATGCCGTCCACCAGTAAAGCTCTTTATTACCGAGCAGAATCGAAGACTTTTACATATGCCTACAAGCACACTGATCAACAATAAACTGGAGCCAACCCGGTAGTTGTCTACTGTAAAAGAGTAGTTCCTCTCCCGTTGCTGATATGTTTTCGAGATAGGAAATTGGCATTTAGTGAATACTAAGTCTTTATCATTCAAACAACCTCAACTGTTAACATTTTAACAAATAATATCGCAAACTTTGGAAGCATAGAAAGTAAATTCTCAGTGAGTAGTTCCCAAGCACCTTTATGCGGTAATAAACAATAAAGTCTTTATCATTCTATCGTTACCCATTATCCAATGACTCAAACGACATCTTAAGCTAATTCACTAGAACTGAAATACTCTCGATACAGTTCGTAATAGTATTTTTGACAAGAATACGCTTATTTACAACAATACAAATGGTCTCACCTCTGACAACCACCCCGTATAGAGTGTAATTAGCGAAGCCTAATTAAAGCTACAGTTCGTGTGATATGTTGATTACCCTGGGGATATTCTACCGAGTTGACCGCATCCAACAAGAACATTTCAATCCGTCAGGTCCTCCAGCCAATAGGTTACCTGAGCTCCTTTACCCTATCAATATGAAAGCAACGATATGTCACTGAAGTTCCTTTACCCTGCCGTTATAATGCAATGTTTATTTTTTCAAACTTCTCTAAACTTGGTACTGGTCGAAGGGTGTATTGGGATCTCGATAAGAAAGAGGCCACGAGCTGCTCGTTTCGCCGAACTAGTCTAAAGTAATTCACTAGTGGTATGAAATTAGACGCTAAACATAGTAATACCTTGTACTTCAATTTTATTTAGAGATGCAATAGCATTTCCTTGAAGATTGAAACTCTAAAAGTTAGTTGAGTAAAACTTGGCTTGTTTTATTAATGGCAAGGGCGATATGAATTCCAGTTAAAACAAGAAGACGAGTGAAATGCATTATTAAATTGCTGTATAAATATGTAATTCCGAGAAAAGATCAGTCAAGGCAACCGATGTGGCACAGTTTTAATTAAAACAAATATGTAGAATGAAGTACGAAATTTATGTTTTAACTTAACATAACATAACATAAGATAACGGAACACTGGGTCAGGAAACACAGATGTTTTGTTAAGCCCATTTCCTCTTTTCTTTCCATGGTTATTAGTAATCGTTGCCTTTCAACTTTACTGGTTATCGGTTAATTAAGTGAATAAGACAGGCATTTGTGATAAATTGAATGAATAAATGTTAAAACTATTGGATTGATTGACTGATTTACTGGCTGACCTTTAGTTCGACCAATCCTCTCTCGACCACCTTGTACTTTGATATAGCGTTGGATTTCTCGAGATTGTCCAGCATGCGCTGACTCATCTGAATGCACATAGCTGCAGTGAGCAGTAAAAGAACATCGTACAATATCCCATTACGATGCTAGTGTCATTCATGACAACAGTGAGCACTATGAAATCCACCAAACCTAACATGTGAGGTTCATTAAACGATGAAATTTCAAAATCTATAAAATCACGTAGTTAAAACAGGAGGTACTAAAGGAAAGAAAATCTATCTCTCTTAGATCGTATGCTATACTTACTGAGTATAGCATACGATCTCTCTTTGTTGTGAAGTGGCAATGATTTTATATGTTACTTAATAAAAATTGTCACAGTTTTCAAGTTTTATGGATTTTGGATTTCAGACTTGAAAAGACTAAAGATGACTAAGACTAAAAGATTTTGGATGAAACTAGATAAAGACTAAGACTAAAAAGAATTGCGAGACTAAAATAAGCCTAAAACTAAAAATAATTTTACTAAGAGGAGATTAAACTTAAGCTAAAAAGATTTTGAGGAGTAAAGAAAAACTGTACCGTATAGTATGTAACGAAAATGGCTTTACGTTTGTTCATCTTCAATTAAATACTTTTATAATTTATTCAATTGAATCCAAAAATCAGTGGCATATTCTATTTCATCATTGTATCTCTTAACATCTTTCTTATCAATTGGTATATGCATTTCAGCTTAATACTGCTTTGTTGCATTTTCATCTGTATGAGTTCATTATTTTCCTCTTTTATTTTTATTTTGATTTAAAAATGTAGTACGATTGTGCACTAGGTGATTGATCACTCTGTAGTCAACCAGATAGGGTGTCATGTACTCTCTTTGATAGCCTAGTATTTGCATGTATTAATTTACCTGATTTGTATTTAATTTTTATTGTATATCATTATTACGTTTTTCTCCGCGTGATGTGTCCAGGTTGTTTGAAGAATTGACCAACCGTTGACTGAACGTGTCATAGAAGGCGACTAAACCACTAAGATATTCATACCAACGTCAGTATGGGCATTCGGTTGATGGGCACCCAGGCTCCAGAAATTGATACAAAAATTTAAACGAATGGAAAATTTTCAAAAAGGGGATTGGGTGGTGGTGTGGTGTAGGACAGAGAGGATTTGAGACAGTCTATATGTATCCCGACCCTGATTAAACTGGGATTCAAGGGACGATGATGATGATGATGATGATGATGATGATTGTTTCTTTTGTCGAAATAGTTGTACTGTGTGTTGTGGAGTGGTGTGAACTAAACATATATTCTACTTCTTCCAACCTTTCCCTGATGACTCCATACGACTGGCCGTGTTGACGGTGTCACCAAACAGACAGTACCGAGGCATCGTGAGCCCGACGACACCAGCAGCGACGGGCCCGCTGTGAAGCCCTATGCGGCATTCAAGGCGTTTGTTAGGTCGGTGCCTGATATGAAATTTAGCCACACCCCGTCGTATACTGAGCGCCATGTCAGCTATCTCAGTGGCGTGATGGGCGTACCTAAGGGGCAGACCACTGGCCACCATGTAGGCGTCCCCTATCGTCTCCACCTGCAGTCAATCAATCAGTAAATCAATCGATCAATCAATCAGTAAATCAGTCAATCAATCACTCATTTCATTGACTAACTCGGCAATACTATTGCTTCTCATTGACAAAATTATGACAAAGGTCTATTACTAGGATCTGTCTAACGGTTATTTCAAGACATTCAACTAGAATTACTTTTGTCTACTTTTCTTCATCAAATATGCACACAAATTTTTACTTGTTATCAAATCATCTAAGACCCTTCCTTCGGAACTTAGCTACTTCTCTTTTCTTCTAAAATATATTAATATGATTTGAGATGTTAAAATTTATCTCACAGATAATAATCGTAAATATCGCTTTAAGATTCATTCTTTCCTAAATTCTTGAAAATTTAGAGTCATTCAATGTGAACCTTGTAGACTTGGTATTTGGCGATGACAGCATCGAACATGGTGTAGAGGTCGTTGAGGAAGTTGACTACTTCCATGGGAGAGCTCTCAGCGGCCAGGGAGGTGAAGGACACGATGTCGGAGAAGTAGAGCGAAGCCTCCTCAAAGAATTCCGGCTCAACCGGTGAACCAGTTTTTAACTTTTCCGCCACGATGCTACAAATATATATATACATTGCTAATGTTAACGTCAGTTTCCTCACCCGAAAGTGATGTCAGTGACCGACGAGCCCAGGGTTTGAACCACACACATACTGATCCGCGGTCGAATATCTTACCGTCATCGCCACTGGCTCTAGCCAGTAATCCAAATAAAAAACATTAATTATGAAATGTTATCAAAAAGAAAACGCTAATTAACAAAAAAACTACACATAAAAAACTAATCAACAACTGGTACGAATATCAAACTATAATTCACAAAATGCTAAAATTAACAAAACTTTATATATGCTACAAATGATAAACACTAATTAAATAATACTACAAACAATAAAAAGAAATTAACAACTGCTAAAAATAACAAAGACTAACTAATAAATACTAACAAATCGTAGGAAGCAAATTCTTGCAAATGTTATAATTTGAATGTTTAACAAAAATTATTTTTGAAAGCCTGATTCATCGTTTAACGAAGGGATAAGGTATGCTAAAGACAATCATCCATAAAACGTATTAGAACTCTCAACAAAATATAGAATGTCGCCTGACAGGATTTTTTTAAAGAATCAAGCAGAATTCAAATAAATCACACGAACAGTCTCTATTGTAAATATTGAGCATGGTTCAATTTTTTCAAATGAACCGAGTGTACTTTATCATCGTGAGCTGGGTTCATTTTAATCAATAAGCTGGGTTCATTTTAATCTAATAAGCCGGGTTCATTTTAGTCAAATAAGATGGGTTCATTTTAATCCCACAAAAATAAGCTGGGTTCGTTTTAATTAAATAAGCTGGGTTCACTGTAATTAGGAAGAAGACATTCAGCCCTGAACAAATATCTAAACATTAAGCTAAGTCAGGTAAATAAAATAATTATTAGCTGATAAAATTCTTTACGCCGGCATCATGTTGTAAAGAAGAAGATCTGTTTTCTTTTTCTCCTCCACCAGCTGCTGAGTTCTCTCTCCCACCAGCTCCTCCAGGTTATTAGCGTACTTCTCCATCATCTGCAACATGTTGTCCATGATGTTGTGATTCCTGAAAACAGCAACAACATTAAGATGCCAATAGCAAAGTTTATATTTAGTGTTATTATAAAACAGGATTTAAAAACATCTAAACAAAATTAAAACAAAAATTTAAACGAATGGAGAAGTCTTAAATAGGGGATTGACAGCTGGATGATATGATGTAGGACAGAGAGGATTTGAGACAGTCTATTCGTATCCCGACCCTTGTTAAACTGGGATTCAAGAGAAGAAGAAGATGACGATGATGTTACTATAAAACCGGATTTCCAAACTCACGAAAGCCATCTGCGGGATTAGAAACTATTTCAAACAGAAAACCTTAAAATTGTTGTTTGCTTGCGAACAACAAGTTACCAGCAAAGATCATTGGGACAGTTAACTCTTGTCCTCATACCAGATAAGTGGGTCATAAATCCTATTGCATACCAGACAAAAGTGTCATCAATCCTATTGCATACCAGACAAAAGTGTCATAAGCTCCGCCAAAAAACAGGTATAGCTGTAGGAGTCTAAGCCATAGTCACACACCTACTGAGAACCAGCGACCTCTAATAAAGCAGGCAAGTATGATACTGCATAATAATAAAGATAAATATCGAGGCTTTTGAACAGAAAAATTAAATGATAAGTGAATGAATATACCACGATAATTAGAAAAATAAACTATAAATAAAGCAATAAACCAAAATCATATAATTTATTTTAAATAATTATATTTTCTACTAAAGTATATCATTTTCTAATCCAGACCCTACTTCAACTGGGATTCAAGGAAACGTGATGAGGATGATGAGGATGATTATGATAATGATGAAGATGATGATGATGATGATGATGTTGATAATTATGATCATGATGATCATGATGATGATCATGACGACGACGATGACGATGATGATGATGATGATTAAAGTATAGATTTTCTATATGATTTAGAAAACTTACTTTTCTTTGTAGAATGAGCTGAACCTGACTCTGATGACGCTGAAGTCAGGACGATGACTAGAGTCCTCATCCCAACAATCCCTGACTAGCTGCAGGAGCCTGAGGTCTGCGTCATTGGTCGAGTGCAGGGTGGGACGGTACGGTGTCATCTCCTCGGCTCTCACTCTGTCTATTATCTCTACAAGTGGTACCATAATTGTGGTATAATTAATCATCATCATCATCATCAGTTCCTTGAGTTCTGTACAGAACATAGGGCGGAAACATTCCTCCATTCGTTTCTATCATCAGCAATCTTCACAGCGTCTTCCCATGAAATGTTCAATGCTCTCAACTCCTTGAATCCTTAATAATAATTATATTATAATTAGTACAAGAATCATAAATTTACACTACTTTCTATCGGAGGAATATTAATTTATTTGTTGTATTGTGGTCATTTCCAATTACTGATATCGTTTTCGAAAGATGAAACGAACGGTAACATCGGCTTTATACTTTTTACTGCATATATAGGTTATTCTGTCCCTTTAAATATATCACAAAAAGTTATAAAACTTTTTAGAGGGCTTAACGTGAAGGTTAGCAACCTGAAGCGCTTCTCTATAGGTCAAGTGTACAACGACGTTAAACGGTGCACCTCTGAAACCAGATCATTGCCGTGATTGACAGACTGACTGATCAACCAAAGCAGCGGTCAGACTAGACTAGGTGATGATCCAGTTCTCAGTCTTAGCAAACTACGCTCCAAACAGTCTCATGCGTCCCTGAGACTGGAGCATATGATATGGGTGATACCCATATCAAAATTTCAATGTAACTTGTTCCATTCTTTCGAAGAATGTTATCAAGTGCGCTATTAACAGCCATTCTGTCTATCATCTCTACCAATATTATTTAGGGCGTTGAGAAGATTAGAAATGCAAAGGTTCTCTTCAAGCTAAATGACGTTCTCGAGCTACCGTCAAATTAGCTCAAGCTTAGTTTTGCTCTCACAAAAGAACACGTTCAGCAGTTTTCAGTGAATTTATTTTACTTAAATCAATAAATGAATCTAAATTCAGTATTAGAAATATATACATGTATCTCTCTCTCTCTCTCTCTCTCTCTCACTCTCTGTAATATCTCTATAAATGATTTACCTGTATTTATAGTGCTGGTATTCTATTTAGTCAGATAGGTTTCTAGAATTTGAGTTGCAACACTTCCTGAGATTCTTTTCATTAGAAATTTATAATATTTTACTGCACAAAAATGAACAACTGAACCACACAATACTGTTTTATACGATAGAATACTTTAATTGTTATCCTTTACTCTAACATGCGGTATTGTATTTAATTAACAAAAGGTTGTACAGTTGTGCAATGTAAAGAATGGCGTCTAGCTGTAGTGTATTACGTTAAACCGCATTCAGATTCTCGCATTGCAATGGCACGAATTTCACTGCATGGCTTTGCATTGTATTACTGTATAATGTATTGAATTTTACTTTATCTTTTCTCACCTTTAGAGGACGGACTGTTGTCGTCGTTGATGTTAAACGGGCCGCTCCTGTAGATGATCTCGTGCACGATGATAGCGAAGCTGTAGACATCGACCTTGGGCGTGAGAGCAATGTCCATGGACGTCCTCAACAGCTCAGGGGCTGTCCAGAGCAGAGCTGCGTCAAAGTAATATTTATAGACGACTTAGTGCGGAATACGATCTTTTACGGATATCGCTGCCGATGCTGATAAAAAGTTGTTTAGCTCCATCATCTGTAACAAACAGCATGTATTGCACCGGCTTCTTCCGCCGCTTAGTAAAGAAACTTTGAACTTTAGGCTTAGGGAGAGGGTTCATCCTTACTCTTTACCATCTAAGCGCTCACCTTTATCGGATAAAACTTCATCATTACTAATTCATTAGAAAGCTAAATAAATACTCTTATTAAGCTCTTTTCAATGTGTACTTTTGTTAATTGTTTTCTGTATTGCTATTTGTATATGTGTAAGTTTTCTGCGGTATGTCAGATTTTATGTAATAGACATATAGGCCCTATATTATTCTCGAGATCATCATTATTTGAATATCTCAATAGCGAATTGTTAGAGGCGGCAGATAACGTCCGGAATTTTTAGATGATCAATCCTGGGATGAATTGATCTCTTGTGGGTTCGATTCCCGGCCGCGCTGATCTGAGAGGAAAATCTCGGACATTCATAGGACTGGTTATACGAAAATGGAAAAAATTGCCTAACGGTTTTAACATGTTGTATAGAAAAACTTAGTCATAGTTATCAATATGGGCTTATCATTTCACTCTAATGAGTTTTAATATTATTATTCTTAAAATTATTATAATATTTTATTTAATGACGAGTTAAAATCATTCTTATTAAATTAAAATCTAAGATTTTAATGCAATTTTCAATTTACGCTTTATTGCAATCATGAAAACTTTTACAGACCGACTTCAATTATATATATTATTCCTCTATTATTTTCTTATAGAGTTAATATATGTAGATCAAATAGATCAAATAACTCTAGAAAAGATTCATATCGACTCTAAGGAAGAATCGTATGGAGTCGCTGATACTGTAACTCTAAACGGATGAGATTGTTCCACTCTAATTAGTTAAGCTCGTAGTTTATCCAAAATGTGAACTTCAATCCAAACTTCTTAAACTTTATATTTGTTGTATGTTCGATGTTAATTTTTCTCCTCAACTATTTAAGCCTTGTTTGTATATTGTCCATAAAAATTGTGTTTATTTTTTACAATCTACTTTCAAACACCATTTGAAATCTTGTATCTTTTAATAGTAACATTTTGTTGTTTTTTATATTTTCCCATTTATTTAGAATTCTTTTAGGCCTACAGACATATATGAACAGACATATATGCCATAACCTTAACTTTAGCTAAAATTTAGGCTACTATTGAGATTTCTGGCAGTGTAGAGTTAAGGTTAAGGCAAGTATATGGTTAAGACTAAAAATATAGTTTTAACAAATATATTTAAAGATGTTATGTGATAATACTGCATGAAAATTCTTATTGACTTTTCACGAAATAATAGTAAACTTCCTTCATCTCACTTTCACTTACTCTCTATGTACAATCCTTCATCATTCCACTAGACTCTGTCAAAAGACCTTAATAAAAAGAAATTATATTTCTTGCAAATCTTTAGTAACCACACGTTTATATGTCAAACTTTCACGTATTTCAAAGTATCATTTCTAAAATATAAAATAAATTACAGAGTGTAAAACGTAAATCTTATATATATATATATATATATATATATATATATATATATATATATATATATATATACATGTATATGTAGTAGCCATATGTGCAGTAGACATATATATGTGTAGTAGGAAATGTTTTAATCAACTATGTGGTTTTAGTAACAAATCACCTGTGTGTTTTCTTCTAGAAGTAAAACTTATAAAATATCTTGCAAAAATTAATTGTAAGAAATTTAATCATAACTTAAATATACTACATTATCTTTATGAACTTATAATTAAAGATTAGCTTGCAGACAATGTTTCTGAGAATATTTACTAATTAAAACCTTACAAAATTATTTTGGGAAGTTCTTTTAAAGATCTACGTCACAATTCTTTTTAACATTTTTACAAAGCATTGAATGATTGATTTAAAGAATGTATTCATCATCGTCCTTTGACTCTCAGTTTAATTAGGGTTGGAATTATAAAATGTTACAAAAATTTCTGGAGCCTATGCGCTCAACAACCGAACGTCCATTATGACGTTGGTTTGAATTAGTGCTATGTCGTATTTCATGACACCTGCAGTTCACGGTTTGTCTATTTGTCAGTAACCCGGACATAACACGGGTTTAAAATAAAATTGAATGTAATTACATGAATTAGTCAAAGTAATTAATTTCTAGAATTTCTAATTATACATGTAGAATCCCTTACACGTATTAGTTTCGTTGTCACTGTCGTAGACTGATCTTCTTAGCTTAACGAGTCCGAAGTCAGTGATCTTGACTACCCAGCGACAGTCGAGCAGTACGTTGGTGCTCTTTAGTCTCCCGTGCAGCTTCAGTGGACTCCTGTGCAGGTACTCCATGCCCTGAGGACAATGAATTCAGGCTGAACTCAGAGTGAATTACGGGCGAATGAATAATAACATAACTGGGCCAGGAAGCACGCATACGGCTACATGTAAGTGAAAGTTACAACTTGTAAGTTATAACTATTATAGGCCTATAAAACCATGTTATTTTAAAGTGATAGATTATAATAGATACTAACATAACATAACGGCACATTGTGTCAAGAAGTACAGATGCTTGTTTAAGGCCCATTTCATCTTTCCTCTCTATGGTTGTTAGTAATTGTTGCCTTTTGATGGCGCATGAATTGCAGACGGCGCGGATTTAAGAATAACCTTTAATCACCCTGGGATTTTTTACTTCAAAGCTGTCAACACTCGCTCTTCCGAAGGGGTCACCCATAAAGTACTAACCGAGGCCGACGTAGCTTAAGTTCGATTATTGACGCAACTAAACCAAGCGCGCTAATGACTCGCCGTCAAATGAAAGAAAGAAATAAAAATGAAGTTAATTGAATGAATTAAGATCGAATTTAGATTGAATACAATCTTCATATAACTATTCCTATAGAACAGTTCTTTAAAAATAAACGAAATAATAAATAAAGATATAAAAAAAGAATTAATAAATAAGTTAAGCTATGAATTAATCAATGAATAAATTAATCAACTCTTCAATAAATCAATCAATTATTCATTCATTCAATCCGTCAATATATCAAACAAACGATCAATCAATTAATATTTAAGTATAATAAGTCGATCTATCCATGGTAAGGTGAATCAATCTTTGGTACTTTTATTACTTGAAGCAGATTTTTCTTACACTACTTGCCGACTATTTTTGTCCAGGTAGACGTTAATAAAATTCGTATCTATTATTTTTTAATTTTATGTAATTTGACAACTTATTATATTGCTGAATTATTCATATGTAATAAAATAACAAAGAAGAGAACAAACATTAACATTGTATTATGTTTCAGCAACTAATAAATAGAATTATGTTACTTAATTACAGCTACTAATAAAGGGTAAATTTACCCTATTACTGAAAACGTGTGACTGAAAAAACATGCGAAAGTTAGTTTATTTCTCATGAACAATATGCATTTAAAGAAATAATTTTTTTAAATTTATATATGTAAATAATATATCTAAAGACAATTAAATAAATTAAGTAATTTATGTATAGAAATAAAAGTTATTTCATTTTAGTACTTTAATTTCGTATAAATCGAATCAGAATGCATTTGAAATTGTATTAGTTTGAGGCTGATGTTTTATCTGAGATTGGAACCTATGGCCTGCTGCTTTCAAGAAGTGCCCTACTATCGCTGTCATGCGACTGATGCAATTGCAAAAATGTATATCACTCCTAATTTATTTTTATATGTGATAAAATCTAACCTTTATTATTTCACCTATGAATGATCTTCTAAAATTCTGATCAAGTTTTACAAGATCATCTTCCAGTTTGTCCTGCAATATATCGCACACAATGGTTACAAAAGCCGAATTAGAACTTTTTGTTAACTAATGACAATTTTGAGATAAGTATAGTATTAAGTATAAAGTCCTTTTAATAACATTTTGTTAAGATATTAATTTAACGTAACTGATAGTAAGAGTAATGAAGAAAATACAATATTTTTCTTGTTAATGTATATTTTGTCCTTAATTAAATATTTTCAGATATTATGCGCTGATCGAACGTATGTGAAACTGAAGTTTAGAATTTTTAATCAATCAATCAATCAATCAATTAATTGAATTAAGCAAATTAATTAATTAATTAATAATTAGCCATGGTTATTAGTAATTACAATACAATTAACTAATTTATCAAATAATAAAACATATGCAAAATCCTCAATCATTTATTTCAATAAACAGTACAGACATTTTTGTTCTTAGTAACAGCGCTCATTGAACCACGTAATGCACTACGCACTTCATAAATAATATCGAATAATTTCCCGTAAATGCTGGCATAATATTCTTGACTCATTGAACCGGTGCTGCATTAATTTAGACTTTCCCAGCATGCTCCATTGATAGTCAGTCTTGTATATGTATATACAAGTCGGTATATAGTCATGTATAGACCAGTGATCATCAGTAAATTAAACTGCGGTCATGCCAAGAAACCGACGGTAAAGGTGGCTTTATTTTTTAGTATTGAAAATATCATAGATAAAAATGTTTGAATTTAGACACGTATTGTTAATTGTTGACATGATTCATTATTTTATTATCTAGATGACCACATAGGGGAGAACCTGAGAAGAGATTAAAGCATGCAAAATAATTAAATGTATTTATAAGAGTCGCATTATAAAGAAATGTAGCAGATAGCAGCATACACCTACAACATTAGCTACATTTTAGGTTTATACCTTGAACCTGTACCAAGATAACGCCACGATACGATCTGGGACTAGAAAATCATTATGAAACTGAATAATAATAATAATAATAATAATAACAGTTGGAGTGCTACAGTCATCAATGACAACATCGAGCACTATTATTGAGACAAAATCAAGCCGGCGAGCAAACAGAAGGTCCATAAACGGTGAGTAATACTACGTTCATGGCGTAAGAATAGCTCGTATGCTTCACTGGAAACTAACGCACATTTTCCAATGGAGAATATCATACATTCTTAAATAGTAATAATAAAATATCACGTAGTTTTCAGTGTTAACATGCGCGATCTGAAAACACCAAACACGATCGACATTAAAATAGCTTACATGTAGACTTCCTCGATTACAGTGATCGGTTACTATGGCGATATGATTGGGCTCGTCACATAATCCAATGAACTGATTTATGTTCTCGTGACGAATATCGCGCATCTGCGTATGAAAACCAAAATATGAAAAAATTGATTGTAGCGTTAGTTAGCACAAAATGGGAAGCAATGAGATAAAAATGCAGATTAGTAGTTCTATTAATTTAATTAATTTAATAATTATATAGAGGGTCGTATCCGGAACCTAGTTAAAATAGAATTTAATGGACTGCATTAAACAACAATTGGGCATAAAAGTCATTACGTTACACGACGCTAGAGCTGACAGTCGTTTGTTGATAAACAATGCATTGAACACAATGATAAATACAGGAAAAATTATAAACTGTTCCTTAAATTGACATTTATATTGGTATTTACCCCGTAGAAGTTGATGATAACACACGACTGCAAAGCATTGTACCATTTCCTATCTTCTAATAAGAACGAAACACATTGAAAACGATTTTTTTGTGCTTTTAAGATCAAACTGCTAGGATCGACAATACAAAAACAGCATTTTTGTGTCAAAAACTGCGTCCGGCCTTCACCTTCTAGTGTCTGTTAACTTATTTCCTATTGGCTATATCGTTCAACCTTGGCAATGAATCGTCACACTTTTACGAACAATAGACTCACTGTTTTCAGTTCGATGAGATACTGACGAGAGAGGTGGAGCTGTTGGTGCGGCAAGTACTTGATCACGACTCTGTTACCATTGTAGAAACCAGTGCGAACACCCGGAGCCAGTATCCTGCTTGTAAATGTGTTCATTTGTTCCTGGGACCCGTTGTTTGAACTATTCGCAGATGCCTTTCAAATAGAGCGCAGCAAGCTGATAAATTGAATATCTAATGAATTTCATGGACGACATTGTTAAATCATTTATGTCATAATACAGAAGCCGATGCCCGATGTACGAGATTGCTTTAAGAAACATATTACTTCTCTTCATTTAATGTCCTACACAATTTTTATCATTTATTTTGCCATTTTGCATCAGTCTACATGCATATGGCATATGACTAAACATGACTCTGATACAAATTAATTAACTTAATTAAAATGTTTACTTAATTGTTAATATTTTTAATTTGACTTAATATTTTACTTTTAAAAAACTTGCTTCCTTAATTTTTACAAATGTTAAGATATCTTCGATTGCTTTAATATGTACAAAATTTTGAATTGTGTATATCAATGTCTTAAAAAATGTAAAATGAGTTTTAAGGATTAATTTTCGGCTTTGTACGGAAAATTAGAGTACACAGACTTAAATTTTGAGGGTACCACACATAGTATTATTTAGTTTGTAACAGTAACTTTTTGCGGAGGAGTATTAAACCAGCCACCCGGGGAATTCGCGTAAACTGTAAAAGTTATCCTTCAACTCCTATTATTTTAAAAGCTTAGATACCCTAATTGTATTTTAAATTATACATATATAATGAACAACATTAAATATCTCTCTTATCTCTTTAGCATTGCCAAGTGGCAGGTTCAAAGTACATATTCATACTCAAAGTCTGTTTTCTCGCTCCATAAGAGCACTCCTTAGAGCAAAAAGTTAATCCCTTCACAGAGTCTATGCCTTATCCACACCTTATGTAGCCTATAGTTTGGGAAAAGTATGGCTTCTGAGGTAGTTTCGCATTTCCTTCCTCAGTTAGATAGATTAATTACCATTTAATTTTGGGGAAAAATATTTCAAGGTGAGGTGGGTCCACTATTGCCATTCTCAGCTCCTGCCTTAGTCGCCTCTTACGTACACGCAGCAGATCGTTTGCGATTGCCCTATTCTGCAGTAGTCCAACCACTCCCGAGCACAACACGGGAATATATTAAATAAATGTATTATTATGTCCATATTAAGTATATAAATAGCATAATATAATCATGCGACACTTAGGTGAGTGAACCTACCTTAATGAAGCTTCCTTGACTCTTGTTCAGAGGACCGACAAGTGTCAGATCATGACTCTTAATCCTCCATCGCATTCTGTTAACATCGTCCTCAAACATCTGCTTCCTTTATTAAAAAATTATGAAAGAATTAATTAGTTAATTATTAGTCAAAGAATTAATAGATTATTCATTCAGTGACTGGATAATTTTGTTCCACTTACATAAATATCAGCCGTTGGTCTTCAAGTTTACCAAAAATGCGAACTATAAAACATCTAATGCGGTAATTAATTATTTATCTATAAAAAGGATAGAAATTATTTAGATGCACTTAAGAAGCCACAGAAAACACTGTGTGTTCATTTTATCTCATATTTGAGGAACTTGCACAGGGGTCAGCTATGAAATGAAGTTCACCAATAATTACAATTACAGTCAGATATCTTAACTTCAAACCCAGTGCTCACCCCTCACTGACATCCTTCTGAGGAGGACGTTGTCTTTGAATTTGGCTTAGCTTAGCCTTTAGATTTTATTTGACAGTGACTGTAAAGATATAATACTAAGTCTAGTGTCTGTTGCCGTTTCACTAAGGACACTGTCAGAGAAGGTCCGACTGGGATTCGAACAGATAGCCTCCTGCTTCTCAGGGAAGCGTGCTATTCATTCTGTGATCTAATTGATACATAATTGGTCGTACAGTACCTGTAGACGACGTTCAGAACGATGAGAGCAACAACAACAGCTGCTGCGACCACGCCCACTGCTATCAGGATATGATCACGAGCTGTGCAGGAAATACAGAAAAATAATAAATAATTACATAAATAAAAAACATCATCATCATCATCATCCTCCCTTGAATCCCAGTTTAACCAGGGTCGAGATTCGAATAGACAGTCTTAAATCCCCTCTGTCCTATACCACACCACCAGCCAATCCACTATTTGAGACTTTTCCATTCGTTTAAATTTTTGTAGCAACTTCTGAAGCCTAGGCGCTTACCAACCCAATGCCCTTTCTGACGTTGGTATGAAGCTTAGTGCTTTAGTCGCCTTCTACGACAGGTGCATTCACCGGTTGGTCAATTCTTCAAACAAACCGGACACAACACGGGAATAACTATAAAAACATAAATAACTAGAAATAAATAAATAATTAATTAATAGATAAATAAATTCGAAATAAAGCATTATAGACATACCATAAACAGTAAGTTTCGTGAGGACGCCTAAGCATCAACTGAGTAATGCGATGGGAAACCACCTCAGAAGCTATATATTCCCAATCTAATGGTTACATTACTCTTAAGAAAGGCTGAGCCTGATACACGAGAACTATTAGAAGATCAAATAGGTACTCCTACCGAGTTTGCAAGCAGACTGTGAATATGAATATATACCTTGGACCTGCCAACTGGCAAAACACTTGAAAGATTAAAAAGTAAACATTTAAATAAATATTGAATGTAATAACTGTTGAAAAAGGCTTTTTGCCTCACAGAAATATCTCGAGCTCGCAAACATTTAAGCCATCACATTTCACTTCTCAGTATAGCTGTATGTGCAACTAATTTGTTAGTCTGGTGAAATTAAATTACACGCGTGTTTTCGGTCAGGATTAATAGCAAAAGTCTAACTTGATGTAAGTTAGGCTGTTATAAAGCTGACACCACTTACTGCCATGATTCTGAGGACAGAGTTCATTGAAAAACCCGCAGTTGGGTCGATCATTAGGCACCTTCATCATCAGCCCGTCGCTAGTGAGTTCTACGTTCTGAAATAATAATATTGTACTACAATAGAATTCAATATTTTATTGTATTATAGTACAAAATCTACAAACGAACATAGATTTGTTGCTTCCACAGTATCACAGTGCACTGCTCTGTACTTAAGTTAAAAAAGATATTTGGGAAGGGGATATGGTGTAACGGTTAGAGTGTTGGCCTCGGATAAATGTGGCCTGGGTTCATTGGGATTTTCATCCAAGAGGCTAAGCGATTCAAATCTGCTTTTATCTCTACTGCATACTGTGGCGCGATATTGTTAGTATCGAATCTTAGTGTGCCTGACGGTTTCTTAATTTTACAGAAACGAAGCTTAATTTTCGCAAGTAGCAGCTCATGATCCGTTCAACAGTCAGCTCCCGGAAACGTTTTCACAGAGAGCACAGAACTTTTCCATCTTTGAGCAGAAAATAAAAAATCAATCTGATTCCGATGAACCCCATTTGGTGCTGTCCATGTATATAACCGCCGCTTGGGCTGTTCGAACCAAGTATTCATCATACGAAAACGCCTTTCTTGACAGAACTGTACTAAACGATCACCCGCATCGTTCCGCTCACCTAACCCATATTTTCCCATTATATCTTCATCACAACCTTCTCCCACTTTCGCATTAAAATCAATGCGAAATATAATAATAATATATTCGTTTATTTGTGTTTAATCTGAAAACTGCAGAAAGTTACAGTACTGAAATTCCAGCAGAAACAGCATAACAAATTGCAGGTATAGATTATCACCATAAACAGTGAATAGGCTACATACAGTATATAAGAGAGATGAAACTAAAATTGTTTTCGATAACATTTACTACATGAATATTACAACATAATATAAATCCATGGATTAACTTATGTATTAAAAAATAAAGTTCTTATCGCATTTTTAAAAATAAAAAAATGCAGTTCTTATCGCTCCGACTGCTTCGTTTTATGGGAAGGAAAAAGCTTCTCTTAGCAGTATTTCTTAGCGTTGGTTAATTATGATTGTTTTAAGGAGATAACAAATTCGCTAGTAAAATAATAATAATAATAATATCACAGATTAAAGAGAAATGATCAACTACGTTGATATCTATCACTGTTTATACCAAATATGTTAAATAAGTTAGGCAATTTTATCCATTTTCCGTGTAGCCAGTCCAGTGAATGTCCGAGATTTTACTCACAGATCAGCGCGGCTGAGATTCGGACACACGAGGGTTCAATTCCCCTCAGGAACTGTCATTTAAAACTTCATAACGTTAACTACACTTAGTCGGTAAGATACTCGACCGCGCATCAGTATGTGCGGGGTTCAAATCCTGGGCTCGCCCGTCACTGACATCGCTTTCGAGTGAGGAAACTGACGTTAGCCTTAGCTTTACCAGCTTTTTTTAGCTTTACACCTCTAACCATTTCGCTATTGAGACATTCAATATAATAATGTGCAGGATTACTACAGATTGGCTTGAAAGCAAACGTATCAAGCCTGAGAACATACGAGCCACTCGGTGCAGTAGGTGGCGTTGGTCCCAGCGTCCATGAGGGGCACGACGAGAAGCTGGGTATAGGCCGGGGCACCAGGGGGCAGGTACCACATCTTGTAGTTCATTATCCTGTCTGACTTGAAGTCTATCACAACCCGTCCAGATATTCCTGAAGATCAATCAATCCATCAATCAGTCACTGGGAATACAAGTGTCATGTGCATCATTTAAAGGCTTATGTTTTCCGGTATACATTTTATCTCAAGTATCTTTTATATCAGAATATATCAAAGATCATCACCATCATCTTCTCTTAAATCTCAGTTTAACTAGGATAAGAATAAATGTAATTCAGTTTACCGACATCACTGGCTCCAGCCAGCGGCGTTGTCGGTAAACTGAATTAACCTCAACTAAATTAAATATCAATGTCGTGTAACTGAATCAACTAGCCTCGACAAGCCAATATTAAACAAAAAGGAGTCGATAAAGATTATCATAATCCTTGCATTTGGTCTTTACTGAGATTACATAAATACATCAACCTACGGAAATTGCATTTAGCAGCAACAATGAAGCAATTAAACCCAATGAGAAATGTCTAACATTCAAATTACTCGTAGAAGATACTACATTTAAGACAAATTGCATTCACGGGCAGGAACTCTACAGGGACAGCGGAATTTGTGCACCGGTACTCTAAAGGAAGCCGATTTTGTCATGTGCGCTTTTTGCACAGCCAATAACGATTTGGATCTTTGTGACATGACTAAAATGTCTATTATTCAATTTCACGTTCGACAGTTTCCGAGCTCATACAATTATTGTAATTAGTCCTAATTGCGATATAGCCAAAGGTTCACTGAACTCAGAATACCGTTTACGTGGTACGGAAAATTAAAAGTGAACACCCATGATTGCATTTGATAACTAAAATGGAGATATTACCATCGAATGCTTTATTATGCGCCAATTCAAACATGAGGCTGCCGTTGTTGTAATTCTTCGGATCTTTTTCTAGAATCTCTTCAGTCAGTATTGCGAACAAGTAGGCGGCATCATAGAGAAATAGCGCGTACTTAGATCCCTGAAACAAAAACCATAAGTTAGTCATTCATTTTAAACTCTAAAGTCAGTATTAACGTCAGTTTCTTGTCTAGGATGTTAGATGTACCGCTCCAGTCTAGTTCCCAGACTGTCAATTTCTTCACAGAGCGGCATCGCCGACGCAGCGTATGTCAGCGACGAGTTGAACAATGATTTGAACCCTGCACCTACTGATCCGTAGTTGAACTACTGACCGAAAAGGTACCGACTTAACCAGGAATTTGCTTACCCAAGACATCATCAGTTAGAGACGGTATCGATCATTTGGTAAGCCATAGAATATAAAAACATGCTGGTAAATTTGTTTTTTAATTTTCCCTTTACATTAAATTTTATTGCGAACCTAACAAAACTGCTATTCAATTATGAAAATATAAATTAAATTTCAAAAGTTTATTTTACATCCAGCAAATTATATTAAGGGAAATTTTGATTGAAAATTATAGCAACTAACATATTTTCTTGTAATAAAGAGATTAAATAGCAAAGATTTACGTAAATCAAGTTACTTAGTGTGTAAGTATTTTAATATGGTTCTATTGTTTACATGACATTCAGTTTGCCATTTCAGTGCCGGGAATTTTAATTTATTTCGTCGCTTTGATTCTAAGAATTTTTTAGTATTTGCTGCTTTATCTAACAGAATCTAGACTATTCTATGGCCTCTACTTTACATTGCTATTTGTTAATTTATTTACTACAAAATGTGTTTCATTTGGATGTACTTTTTACTTAATTAACTGGAATTACATATTATGAAACAATTCAAGTACAAACTAAATTTAGCAAATAAGCTATCGAAATTGTGAAAGTTCAAAACATAAATATCCTCTTCCTGTCATATAGAGCCTCTCAATATCTAATATTTAAATCGAATAGCAAAGTAGTAATAAAAAATTGAAGTCATCGAATAATAATTTTTTTTTCGTAGAAAATAATACTACGTCGAAATGTTACACTTTTAGGAATTTAAGAGAGAAGGATGAAGTTTGGGCTGGCAGGAGTTTAATTCCAGGTCACACTGTTGCGTTTGTTGTTGAGCGGAGTGAAAGATGTGATTAAAAATGCATTTACTGCACCTTCGACCTATCATTAGTATGGGCAGAACGCTTGCATAGGAGAGGAAATATTTATCTATTTCCGAATCTTATTTAAATCTTGTCACACGGAAAATATTAACGGAAGTCAATTAAAGGAATTCGCGTTTATGTGATATTATGTATAATTATTTGTGCTTTGCCTTAAAGAACAGAGACTAATATACAGGTATATTAACGGTAGATAAAGGCTTAGTTTATACTAACCTTGAATAGGTTGAATAACATTACACGTAAAAAGATGAAGTAAATTCATTTTAATGTATGTAATGGATGGAATGAATGGATTTCACAACTATTATTATTCCTAAATATCAGACTTAATAAATTCAATTCTACTCTCTCACACTCTCTCTCTCTCTCTCTCTCTTCTCTCTCTCTTCTCTATCTCTCTCTCATTCTTTCTCTCTCTCTTCTCTCTCTCTCTCTCTCTCTTCTCTATCTCTCCTTCTGCCTCTCCCTCTCTCGATGTATTTATACATTATATATATATATATATATATATATATATATATATATATATATATATATTTATATATATATATATGTATATATATACATATATATATACTGTATATATATGGACCACTGTAGAATAGGGCAACCGCAAACAATCTGCTGCGTGTACGTAAGAGACGCTAAGGCAGGAGCTGAGGATAACAAGAGGGGACCCACCTCACCATGAAATATTTTCCACCAGGATTAAATGGCAATTAATCCATCTAACTGAGGAAGGCAACGGAAAACCACCTCAGAAGCCATACTTTCCCCCAAGCTATAGGCTACATAAGGTATGGATAAGACATAGACTTAGTGAAGGGATTCACTTGTTGATCAAAGGAGCGCTCTTATGGAGCGAGAAAACAGACTTTGAGTCTGAATATGTACTATAAATAAATAAAATCGTTAAGCTAATATTAACGCTCGTTTCTGCACGAAGCTGAATATTTTCAGATCCGTCTGTTATCGCAGAGCGCTACTAATTCGTCCAGCGGTACTTACCATTAATCCCTTTACCATGGTGGCGTTGTAGTCGAAAAATTCTATCATCTTCTCCGGAATGCTGCTTAGGAAAATCTCCGCCGCCGTCTCATTATGAATGACTGACAGAGCTATCTGAAATGATCACCAGAACGCGTCATAGTGTAACGTTATTATGAGACGAGAGCAATTACCCTCTCTTTCGCTATCTTATTCCCTTGTTGTGTCCAGGTTGCAGAAGAATAGGCCAACAGTGAACTGCATGTGTCGTTAAAGACGACTGGGCACTAAGATCCAAACACAAATAGAAATGACATTCAGTTGGTGAGTGCCTAGGCTCCATAAATTGTTACAAAATTTTCTAATACCGAACACATAGTTAGACTGGGATTCAATGGAAGATGATTATGATGACGATGGTGATGGTAATATCATGGCCTGTCCCTTCAATACATGTTCTTCAAGTACAATTCTATGACGTAGAATTGTTTATTCAGCTTCAGTCCAGTTCAGACCTTCGGGTGGAATACCAGAAGTTACTCTTCATTATATTGTGACGGATCCTAGAGAATGTGCAACAGGTTCAATTTGTATGGCTTATCAACGATTTTAATAGAATACTTTAAAGTTTGAATTTACTTATTTACTGTTTTATTGCAGTTAGTTGATGCAATATTAGCAAACTAAAGCACATTACAAATTACTTGCCAATATTGTTAATTCACGTTGTACGTTAATATGTCTATAAGGTAAGTGTGGACAATGCAATATAATTAAAAAAACTTATACCAGCATATTGTTAATTTTAAATAATTACGGTCTATTGATGGCAAAAATATTATTTATAACATTCATTTGCATAAAAAATGATTTTTTTATCTCTAATTGCTTGCATTACTAACACTGAAACAGCCACCTGTAGAAATGCATAAGAAATGGGGTATACCCACGGTACACAATTTTAAGCGCACCAGGGTTGATATTACTATTAACAAAATATTGTGCATCCTTTTCACCATCAAATGATGATTTCAGAGGCACCAGCATCAATGACCCTGAACTTTAGTCTACAAGCACGTAACGCCTAGCAATAAACTTTTATTAATAGATTGGCAGCAGGTAACTTGGCAGTTTTTGAACAATATAATCATGACCTTTTACAGTACTTAGTTTGCACTTTATAGTAACTATATTGGGCGTTGTTTAAAATAAAAATAGCAAGCGCACGTGATTGTATTGTTCGCTGGCACTTTAGTCGTGACTTTCGCTTGAAATAATTAAATTCAATTAAATATTCGCTCAAAACAGCAGGAATTTACATTAAAATACGTCATGTGGAAAATTGCTGCGGAATTATTACAGAAATACATGAAATATACTTCAAAAATGGACAAAAAGGAAATAATACATCTTAACTCACCAGCAAGAAAAATTATTTTAATTTTCATTGCAGATATTAGCAACAAAGTTATCAATTTTTAAGACATTATATGCAAACAATTATTTGGGAGTACGCTAGCATTTCTTTTTTCTAAATTGTTGCTCGTATGTGGATGTATATACATACATGTCTATTGGCCTAAACATATATATATATATATATAATATATATAAAGCTAATGTTAACGCCAGTTTCCTCACTCGAAAGCGATGTCAATGACGGGCGAGCCCAGGATTTAAACCTCGCACATACTGATCCGTGATCGAATAACCTACCGACATCGCCACTGGCTCCAGCCCGACATATATATATATATATATATATATATATATATATATATATGTATATATATATATATATATACATATATATATATATGTATATATGTATATATATATATATGTATATATATATGTATATATATAGATATACTTATACATATATATATATATATATATATATATATATATATATACATATATATATACATATGTATATATATATATATACATATATGTATATATATATGTATATATATATACATATATATATATACATATATGTATATATATATACATATATGTATATATATATATATATATATGTATATATATAGATATATATATACATATATATATATATATATATATATATATAAATGACATACATTTAATTTAATAGACTGTTGGAATGCTGAAAAATACGATAATGCATAATATTAATATCTATAATTGTTCCATTATGTTATTGTATGTTTCTTTTCATGGCCACGTCAAAGTTACAAATTATGATCCCAATATACTTTCAAACACCATCAGAAACACTCAATATTCGAAAAAGATGTTCCAAGAGAAAATGTTATAATATTTGTAGGGTAGTATGTAGTGCTTATTTTTGATAATTATGGCATGTAATATACAGTACATGCCGCTGTATTCCGTGTAGTCACCACTTACGGTTCATAGTATGATCAGTTCTGCAGTGGTTGACCAGGGTAAAGAGTAGCAAAAGTATATTTTGCCGTAAAGTAGACGTTGTTAACTCATTTCCAGCCGGAAAGTAAGCTCTTAACAGTTTCTACCAAAAGACACTCTTTCCGTGACGAAATTCGTATTTGTTACTGTTTAAATCATAAATGGCTTTTACTAAACAATATTTAGAGTTTCATTCTTGGGCAAACACTTTCAAACTATTGAAATGCTTTACCAAAGAATGGAACTCTCAAGACTATCGAAGATGTATTCACAAAGATTACCCCATGTTTCTCTTTTCTCATGACTTTGGTCGGTTTTTTACCGTTTTTGGACCTTCTTTTTGCTCGCCGGCTTGATTTTGTCTCAAATAATGCTCCATGTTGTTCTTGATGACTGCAGAACTCTAATTTTTGTTATGTTATGCTATGTTATCCATACGAAACCAAATTCTCATAGAAAATATATTCTAACTTGTTAAGAGAATAGTAGAGAAATAGCAGAGACCTGTAGCAACGAATGATAGGCTATCTTAGCGAGCTCATCTCTTCCATCATCGAGATGCCATCCTGTGCGGAAGTCATCATCGTCATCAATGACGTAGTGAGTGGAGATGTAAATGAAATCACTGCTGGTCATGCCTTTCTCCTGAGCTGTCAGCATGAATTCTCTTACAAAAGCCTTAGGACCGCACAACACCACCACTGCAAACAAGACAAGCAATAGTTCTGTACTACTCCAGCACCTTTTCGTGTTCTACCTACGATGTCCATAGGGTATCATTAGACAACAAAATATACATTTAAAACTTTAATGTTTAGTTTTCAATTTAGTATATCGTGCAAGGAGCATATCTATTATACACTAATATATAATATACATAGACTATATAGCGTACATACACTTTATATTATATATACATGCACTTATATATACTTAATATACATGTATACGGTGTATAATGTATATACACCGTGGGGAAAAAGTAATGTTAATGCATGCAACGCGCCTGTAAATGCGACTTCTATGCGCTTAATACTTACTTGAAATTATGAAATGCAAAGAAAAACAACCAAATGCTACAGATTATTATACTAATTGAATGGTTCAGTAGCGCATTGACCTCTAGCGCTGTTGGCGATGTTATCTAGCCACGATTCTATTTTTGAGCGAGGAACGGCGTTGAGGGGAGAATGGAAGTGGCCTGACAGAGTGATGTTACACTTGCCGAACACGTCGTTGATGGCCGAGCCTAGCTCTGTACACTCGTTCCAGTTGAGAGAGACCAGAGCTGCCAGGCTCCACTGAAAAAACATCAACAGTGGTTAACACTCTAATGAAAATACTGGATAAGAAGTGTTAACACCCCACTTGAAACATTGC
This sequence comes from Enchytraeus crypticus, assembly GCA_905160935.1. NCBI lineage: Eukaryota > Metazoa > Annelida > Clitellata > Enchytraeida > Enchytraeidae > Enchytraeus > Enchytraeus crypticus. The sequence goes on along the minus strand of CAJHZI010000447.1, from coordinate 2,348,487 downwards.
ATAGACAGTGTTAACACTCCACTCTGAATATTGTATCAGCAGCGTTAACATCCTAGTTAAAATATTGCATAGATAGTCATAATACTGCAATCGGAACAGTGCATCAGCTGTGTTATTACTCCACTTTGAACATTACATCTGCAGTGTGGAATACTCCACACTGTATGAGTAGTACTAACAATTTATTACCAACGTCAGAAGCAGAAATTACTGCATAATTTTCTAAAACGAATCAACACGTTAAGGAAGGTGTGGTACAGAAGAATGGAGAAGTTCTATTCGTGTCCCAACCGTAGTTAAACTGAGATTCTATAGAAGAAGATGATGATTTTGATATATATATATATATATATACATGCATATATATATATAACAATATCTATATATATATATATATATATATATATATATATATATTATTGATATTTAATGAATACTTATTTAATTAAATATATACCGAGTAGTAGTCGAAGACCCTGACTAGAGCGGTGGCTAGCCTATCATAGGGACTCATGAGCCTAACGAGGGTGTTGTAGGTCAGGGTGTCTCCCAGGATCTTCTCGGCTGAGGCGAAAGCGAACCAGGACATGTTCCAGTACCCCATCAGCTTAGCCGCGTCCACTGCGGCTGTGTGATCATGACAATAGAAGTCAACATTTAATGTGCTATGTTTTCTGCTTTTTTCAGTAATATTGTGATGAGCTCGTTTTGTACTCGGGTGTAGTTGGACCACTGTAGTATAGGGCAACCGCAATCAATCTGTTGCGTGTATGTAAGAGGCGACTAAGGCATAATCTGAGGATGGCTAGTGGGGACCAACCTCATCATGAAATATTTGCCGCCAGGAATAAATGGTAATTAATCCATCTAACTTAGGAAGGCAACAGGAAACCACCTCGGAAACCAAATATTTCCCAAGCTATAGGCTACACAAGGTATGGATAAGGTATAGACTATGTGAAGGGGTTAACTTGTTGATTTTAGGACTGCTCTTATGGAGCAAGAAAGCAGAATGAATATGTGTCTTGAGCCTTCCACTTGGCAGTGCACTGAAGAGAGAGTAAGAGAGAGAGAGAGAAAAGAGAATGTGATTAAACTCCGGTTGTAGGGCCCAAATTATAGCTCGTTTGTCCGGAATGCAGCAGGTTATATACATGTAGATTCGAATCTTTGCAGGGCTATCTGTGGTAGTATCCCTTGTGACACAGAAACAGACGTCAAGCTTGGATTTCTAGGTTAAAACGGACATTAAGCTTTATTTTTTTTTTTTTTAATTATTTATCACATCAAACATTTAAAACAGGTAAAGCAAATAGAAAAGCGAAATATGGAAACGTTTGTGTGAACGGAGTTTACAGGCTAAGAAGCGCTTACATATTCCGGATTTAGTTCATTTAAAGTTGAAAATTAATATAAAAAGATTAATTAACAGGATTAAAGTTCTACGTACAAGTGTGAAGGTAATCACAAACATAGAGCTAAAATAAATACGCTAAAATCAGTATATAAGCAATATAAATGTACAAAAGCAGTATATAAGCAAATGGAAATAAAAACAATTAAAAGCAATATTTCAAAGATTTACGTATATCACACTGACATAGGCCCTTTTTAAAGGACGGAAGAGAGATAGCATTAATGATACTATGAGGAAGCGTATTCCATTTATTTACACATCTATTTTTTAAAATGATAACGTTCTGCGTTATATCTAAAGGTATTTATGTATATTGCAGCACCATTGTTTCTGGTTTTACCAGATTTAAAAGTAAAAAATTCTCTGCGAGGCAAATCGATGAAATTATTAATTATTTTATAATATGTATATAGGTCAGATTTTAGTCTTCGTAGTTCAAGTGACTCAGCATTAAGTATCTCAAGTCTATCAGAATAGCAGAGATCACTCAATCCAAAAAGACGTTTGGTGAATTTCTTCTGAATTGATTCAATAAGATCAATATCAGATTTACGAAATTTATATATGAATGTTATAGTAATAATAATAATCCAAATAATAAAAATTATAATAATAACAATAATAAGCAAGTAATGCTTATTATGAATGATTCGAGCATGTATTGCTCGAATCTTTTTATCAAACCTCGGGTTCTTTACACTCGGGGTATTTATTTAAAACTAACAATAATAATAATAGCCCGCCCATAATTTGTCTGTATTTCAATAATTGTGAGCAGCATAGGCCTATCTCACTTCCACGCTGAATCAATAACTTCAATAGTGATAAAATGTGTTAGTGGTATTATCTCACGCACACTAATATTGATATATTAGCGCACTGCATTCGTGCTTTTAATAAAGTAATTTAAAGGATCTCACAGACATCTCATTTCATGTGATTAGTTTTCTGAAAATAACTAATGAATGCACGACAGAGCACCAGGTGCAATTCTCCAGAAGACAGTGACCATCAACCTGATATTTACTCCGTTCATTTTGCGTAATTTATTTCGCAGACGCAAATGAATAGAGCGAAAAGAAAATGGAACAGGTTCATATTCATTTATATTTACTATGGTCGTACTAAGAGATAGCAATAATTGGATCGAAATGTTTATTAAATAATTTGTAAATCTACGAGTATGCGTAAATTATTAATAATTGACGTAAGCGTGAAATGTTAAAACTATATATATTATACAGTATTATTTATATATTATAATTATATATTATATCATATAAATTTTATTTATATATATTTATATTTACTATATTATAAATATATATTTCATATATTATATATATATATATTGCATAATATAATATATATTATATATATATTATATGTACTCGTATATATATATATATATATATATACGAAAGAAAACAAGCTTTTCCACTAAGTCATCTGGTTGCTAGGTGCCACAGATTATGGTCTTAAATCAAAGACCCAACCGCCTCCCAATATTTACTCTCCTCTTGTATGAAAGCTTAACGTCGGAGCACCACTCGAGTATCAAAGCAGGTCAGTGACAGAGGTTAGATGGAGTTCATTAGGATGCAGCACTTTATGCGTATCTCTTGGTTCAATGGAATGATGACACTCTCGAACTCATCAATAAATCAAGCAGTTAATAGGTATATATTCATAGAACGCCGCTATCTGAAGAGTGATCCACTCAACTGTAAAATTAAATTTAGGAAGCATCTAGTCAAATTAATCAACAGAAAACATTTTCTTTAAAAAATCTCATTTTCTTCAATAAAATTCGCTTATTCATCTTCTAACTTTTATCTATGATCTTATTGCTCGCTCCCAATCCTGGTTGCAAAAGTCCTGGCTGAAAGCAATGAATACCAAATTGAGAGGTTGACTACTGCATTTGAATCTTGAATTTTTATTCATTGTTGTTTTTATAATATTTAATAGACCAGCGTTGTACTATATAGCCTTAACCCAATGGTGTAGATGAGCAGATTAATTAATTTACAGGATATGATGGATTGATTGATTTAGTAAATATAAATTGATTTTAAGCGATAATGATCTATTGATTGGTTGATTTAGATTGATTAATCTGGACTCAGGAATTGATATAGGATGTTTCATTCAATATTTATTATATTTATGTTTTATTTATAATTTCTTAGAGAGCGTGGAAAGTATTTGCAGATTATGCAATATGTACAATAGAAATTTTAAATTATCTTCACTTAAAATTTGCTTTATGAAGAAAAAATCGCGCAATTGGTGTTCGTTCTAGGTCTAAACCATGGTGTAGGCCTACACTGGTGCATAGTATTGTCTGAGAAACACAGAATTTAACCCTTCAGCAACTGCACCTGTTCGTGTGTGTTTAAAACTAAGATACGACAAAAAGAATATTCGCAGCCGTAGAGGAAAGACGCCTATATTTTATATGTATCTCTCTCACATTTCGGACTTGAAGATGTCAAACTGCAAAACATGCTATGCCATTTTACATCACGCTACTTTTCTCTCAAATTCTCCATTCGTTATACTGTTCATTGTCTAAAGATCAAAAGATAGCACATTTAGGCCTACTTATTGATACGTATTTATACTATATATACATGTATATATATATATATATATATATATATATAAACTTTTATTTGCAGATGACCAAAGAATGGTAGCGGGCAGCGAGATTGGATTGCAGAAGATAATGGATAGGCTGAATGATACGGCTTTGGGATATAGTATGAAGGTTAGTATAAAAAAGACGAAGGTTATGAGAGTATCCAATAATAAAGGTGAAGTTAATATTACAATAAATGGTACGAAACTGGAACAGGTACGGAGTTTCAAATATTTGGGTCATACTATAACCGATGACGGGAAATATGAGACGGAAATATGCAGTAGGATTGCGCAAGCAAAAGCGGCCTTTGGTAGTAGGAAAAGAACTATTAACAAAAAGTCTAAAGAAAGACACAAAGATAAAGAGAGTGAAAACTTTGGTTTGGACCACGCTACTGTATGGATGTGAAACATGGACCTTAAGGAAGGAAAATATTAGGAAACTGGAGGCATTGGAAATGTTGATTTGGAGAAGAATGGAGAGGATTAGCTGGACTCAAAAGGTTAGAAATGAGTAAGTCCTGGAGAGAGTTGGCACAGATAAACAGTTGATAAATGTATTAAGAAATAGGAAGAAGAGATAGATATGACACATTCTAAGGGGGAAGGTCTATTAAAAGAAGTCATAGAAGGTAGAGTGGAAGGAAAAAGCGGCAGGGGCAGGCCGAGATTAGGTATGTTAGATGATTTAAAGACCCACTCATATGTGGAAATGAAGAGGAAGGCGGAAGACAGAGAAGAGTGGAGGCGTTATGTAACATGGACCTGCCAGGTAGGCAATGCACTAAGAGAGAGAAACTTTTATATACTACAATAAACGTTCTCTTGTTGTTACCGGGACACTGCAAAATAGAACAACCGTTAACAGCACGAGTGGTAAGAGACGACTGAGCAAAAACTGAAGAAGGCTACGGGAAACCACATCAGAAGCCATATTTTCCCAAGCTATAAAAAGTATTCCCAAGCTACATAAAGTATTAGTAAGGCATAGCCTTTGTGAAAGGCTTGACTTAGTGATCTATGTAGTGCTCTTTATGGAGCGTGAAAGCGGACTCTGAGTATGAATATATACATTGGACCTGTCACTCGGCAGAACTCTAGAAAGAGAGGTAATGGATACTTTACACTTATATGCCACCTATTTCTTATAATCATTTAATTTTAAAATTTATCAAATCGAAGTGATGAAATGTCGTTCACATCATTAATTAAATGATTAAAATTGTCATACCATTACTGCCAGATGGCAAAATTGAAAAATGAGCTTACATGTTAGCGGGACAGAACCTCTCAGAATATGATCGAAATTCTGACAACAAATACAAATACAGACGTTCGAGATTTCGTGACTTTCCGTTTCAAAACTTAATAAACGACGACCTTAGTGTTCTAAATTGGCAAAGTTTCCATAAACCATTTTGTTCTAATCGTCCCCTTAACTAATAGAACCTTCAGTAACGTCTGACTGATTACTAATAAACACAGTCATTTTAGACACTAGACACTGGCAATACTAAGACACCCCTGCTTTTTAATGTTTTCAATCGAATGGAATCTTCTGATTTTTTAAAGAATCTATTAAGCTAATAATACTTCTAAAATCCCAAAAGCTTGAACTCTGATATTACGATGTAACGTTCTAAATCACAAGATTTCATGTATTAATGTTTTGATATCGGACTTATGTTTATCGGACTTATGTTTATGTTTATATGTTTCTTTTCTTCGCTTTTATGTTACTCAAGTATTGAGCTAAACAGAAAGTCACCACATACCAGCAGAACAAGGAAGTCCGATGAACCCGTCTACATGTTCTTCGTACTTAAGCTCAGCCGTGGCTCCCAGTGCCTCTTTACCAGTGCAGTTGTCGAACCTCGGGATGAACCTGTAACAGTAACAGATCAGGCAGTACATTATAATACGCATCATACCGTACAGCAACAGAATGTGAAGTACATTATAATACGCATCATACAGTACAATACGATTCACATCACGCAGTCCAATAAAATAGCAAAAATACAGATCATGATGTACAAGTACAATAAAATACGCACCATGCTGCACAATACAATGTACATCATACTTCACAATCAATACAGATCATGCATAATAATATATTAATAGAGGTCATGTAGAATATTACAATCGACACCATACAGTACAATACAACACACACCCTGCAGTGCAATACAACACACACCTTGCAGTAAAACACGCTACAGATCCTGCAGTACAATTCAATGCAAATCATGCAACACAATAGTATACACATCATGCAATATAGTAAAATATACATCATGCAGTTCAACGCAAACAATTCACTACACATCTGAGCAAAAACAACTTAATTTAAAGTCGGTTATTAACCTAGTTTATTCCTGTATTTTTTGTGCTAATCGGCATTATCGAAGAAGATGAAGGAGATGATGAAAATGTGTTTTTTAATTATTAATATTATTTATTATTTTACCCCGGGTGTAAAGAACCAGAGATTTGATAAAAACGATTCAAGCAATACGCGCTGAATCGCCGTCCGGCTACTCAAGGTCATCAAGTGGCTTATAAGAATCGCGGAAGCAGACTGCATTAAAACTTTGCAAAGTCATGAAAAGCCTTTGCCATAGGAAAGAGGTCTTTAGCTTCTCGCCGGTTTACTCTGTTATAAGTCTGTCTAATGCTATTAATGAAGTCAACTCCATCGGTATTCATGGGGCCCGTGGTTTTAAATAGTCACTGGAATAACTTCATAACCTATAGACAGATCACGGTATTTATCCATTTTCTTAGAGGCGGCAAGTACAGCAGCTCCACTGGCAGTGATTGAAGCTGTATTCAGGTAGGAGTTTGCCATAGTGTCAATGACTGTGACGTCCCATACGGCACATTTACCATTGCACCAGGGCACTAAGGTTATGCCGTCCAGGCGCTTACCGTCTGACCTAGACAGCCGCGTGTTTATTTTTATTTTTTTAAATGCCCTGGGCTGTAAAGGGCCCTGGGCTAAAAAATCAGATAAAAGAGTCTTTATTTAATTAAAAGTTTAAAAAGAAGCGATTGAAATAATTCCTCTACACTCTGGGAAGCCGCATTAGCCAAAGTGCCACTGAAACAGACTGCATTGAAACGCTGGAGAGTAATAGACAGTCGCACATTATTATTATTATTATTATTATTATTATTACTATTATTATTAATAATATTATTAATGCTCTACTTGTGGTATTTACACCGCTCTCACGCTCTCACGCTCTCTGCTCTCTTAACGATTGAATTAATCAGCCAAGCGTCCATGCATAATCTTGCAGTGAATTAAACATGTACTACCGTGTGCATCAAAAATAATATAATTATACATGCATATCCGCAACATTTGAGTACAATACGGTATCGATAATTATCAGTTTCTAATGAAGACACAAGAAAACCTTTCATCATTGTGCGTAAAACCTTATACAATTCATAGTTCAATAAACCGTACATTGTTTGTTAAGATATCAAAGTTGAATGCATCGAGAGATCTTATATGCCTAATCTAAGCATTACTTCTAATTAATAAAGACTTGCAAGCAGGTGTACTAGATGAGAAATATTTTAGTGCCGCAAATTCAATCCTTTTGTGTGAAGCGCTTGTCAAGAAATTTCAGGTTCAAATTCACTGGACATGTCTTCGGCTATTTTCGTTAAACCACGTTTCCTGACTGATTTTCTGCTATGACTGAAGGCGGATATAGACAATCACGTGGTCTGTTAAGCCAATTGACTTGTCATAGGAGTACATGAGTTTTCACTTTGTACAGGAGATTTACTTTGTATAGGAGTTTTTACTTTGTAGTTTTTACAAAACCCTTACAGATTTTTAGAACTGTGCACGATTGGGGAACTAGGAACTGCTCAATAATAATAAATCTATTGGTCTTAAACTGGTTTGTTTCCTTGAAGATACAATTTGAAGTTAAATTATTCATTTAGTTATTTTTATTACATTAAAATTTAGGACGGCTGCTGCATTGTCTAGTCTTCGATAAATAATGTTTTGTAGTTATAATTTTATAGAACACTGCTGATGAGGAACATATTTAGTTAACAAATTTACTAAAATTTAGTAGTGTAAATAAATATCGTAGATATCTCTCTCTCTCTCTCCCTCTCTCTCTCTCTCCCTCTCTCTCTCTCTCTCTCTCTCTCTCTCTCTCTCTCTCTCTCTCTCTCTCTCTCTCTCTCTCTCTCTCTCTCTCTCTTGGGTTTGCTGACCATTAAGGCAGCTTTATTGAGATTATTTTAACGGCAGTTCAACGGAGTTACGTAAATACTGTAGTTTTTACTCACTATGCATTTTCAAGCTCATTGAATAAACTCTAACGCTTTTCAACCACTAGTCCTCCACTTTCATTCTGTATAATCTCATTGCAATTAAATGCTACTATATGTGCATATAGATCAAGCAGGTTCTGCTTTTAGTACTGCTTCACATTACGTGACGACAAAATTAATTAAGCTTTATAAGATACCTATTGTTTCATAAATAAAAACAAATCCATAGAAAGTATCTAACCATCTCTATATAAAAAACTTATGCTCAACAAGAGCTTTCGTTTTACCGGAAAACACTGATGCTATCACATACAAGAGCATGTATTTAAATCAACACATCTATAGAAGTCGAGGAATGCGCAGTATTTACGTGTATGCTCTACGAAATTGTAATAAAATTTGATATTATTATTTACAGATATTTTATTAGTATCCCGATTGTGTACTTCCCTCGCGCTCTCTATCTCTCTCTTTCTCTCTTTATCTCTCTCTCTCTCTCTCTCTCTTTATCTCTCTCTCTCTCTTTATCTCTCACGCTCTCTCTCTCTCCCTCTTTCACTTTCCATCTACATGCATATATCCATCTCCATCTATAAATAAGTTCTGTTACCATACTTCCATCATTGCGTATAGAATCCATTAGTGTGGATATCGATTCCTATCCGGTGCCCGTCCATGACGAATCTCTCTCACGTGATGCAATACTTTACAACAATAAACACGGCTTCTGATAATTAGATTTCAGCCGACCTAGAATTTTACCATGAATAAAAACCATCGGTGAAATTATGAAACTATGTCGAGAACTTGAGAGCTATTTTACAATAGTGCTCTGTTGTGATGATATGATTAACAAATGTCATTTGCCTGACAAACAGGAATTCCGTGACTCGAAGTCCAGGCTATTGTTTGGCATGAGGCTTTAAGTAGCTAAGTGACGGATCGGGGACAATTCCAGGCACGAAATACGGTGTTAATTTAAGCAATATGATCCAACCCTAAGACAGAAGGGTCATTCGGTTGGTGAGGGTATAGGATCCAGAAATTGCTCCAAAAGTTTTCTAAAACGAATTGAAAGGTTTTTAGTGGATTCGTGTCCCGGTAATAGCTAAACTAGGATTCAATGGAATAAGAAGAAATTTCTTATTAAAATAACCGATTTTCAGCAACTCAAGCAAGCTTTCAATCCGAAATGTTTCAAATATTTGAGAATAATTAGATCAGCATAATGTTTATTTTTCTGTTTTGGATACAAAGTCAAAGAAACTCGTAAAGTATCTTGTGAAATGTATAAAATAGCAACCATTCCTTTAACTATTTATCGACTCTTTTCAACTGTAGTCAAATATTGCATCCTTAAGCAGTGTGTTCAAAAATTTTAACTCTACTGCTCTCAGAACAAATTAGTTGCTACAGGTGTCTTTCTGCCCCATCAAAGAATACATAAAAATATTGCAAGAGCTGGCGGAGCTGTAATACAATGAATGATACTGCTTAAGAGCTAGACATTTATGCTTCAGACTAATTAGATCTTTAAGATTATTTTCAATAGTCTCAAATTAACTTGAATTAACCTGAGTCTTGACCGAAAATAATGAGACGAAGAATCTAAGCCAGCAACAAGTTGCCAAGCAAGCAACATGGTTGTCATGTAAGTAATCATATGAAAAATACTAATAGATTGGAGGTAAAGTAGACTCGCAATTATATTTTAATCTGTAACATATGAAACTAAATATATGTATAATTAAAATAGATAATTACTCTGATCTGTGGACCTAAAGCATTTTGATTTTATTCTACGTTGGAACTCAAATAACAAATCATCTAATTTCAAATAACAAATCATCTAATCTGATATCAATTAAGACATTTACCATTACTTAGTACTAAAGATAAGAATGTTACCCGACTAATATAAAATGAATACATAGATATACCAATAATTTGTCTGCTCGGAACCTTGTGGTATTTGTTGATCCTGATCTTAACTTTAAAACACATATTTCATCCATTTGTCGTTGGTCCTTTTTCATATCCGATAATTGTGTTAAATTCGTAGGCAACTTAATCAATCCTAAACTATGGAACAATTGACCCGACGCTATCCGTAACACTATTTCTTTTTTCGACTTCAAGTCAACTATATTTAGTTTGTTATTAGCTCAATATTCATGACTAAGGTTTAAGTAGACTATCTTTTACTTTATATTTTTCTAACTATGTTTTCGATATTTACCTTCTTTTATGGTCAGCAATTGATTTGTATGGTTGCCATAGGTTCTACAGTATTCTGTAGCATAGAAGACAATTACTATACGTATTTGTTTTTCTTTGAAATTGCTACTGATTGTATTACCTCACAGAGCCTAGACTCTTTTTGTGGTAACCCTCTTCCTGATAATCTTTTATTTTCTAATTAATTATGCTGTATTTGTTTTTTATTATGACATGGAATACAAATAAAAAAGTTGATTGAAGAAAATCCTGCCACGGTATTAGCTAATGCACATGGTTATTCTAACTTGATTATTGTAACTCCCTGTTAAATGATCAATCAATCAATGAGATTTTAAAGTCTGATTCCTATAACCTCTTTAATTCATCTTGAACGTGTACACATTCTCTATATTGTATCGTATGCAGTGTTAATAAATTCAACTCCCACACTTTTTCTATTCTTAAGAAACTACACTGGCTTCAAGAAACTACACTGGCTTCACATCTACCTCTCAACTAATAAAATCTATGATATCTTCCTTAGCTTTCAAAGGATTAAATATGGTAAACCATCTTATCTATTTAACCTATTATCAATTCTTAAACCACTCATAGTCTTCACTCCTTATTAAAAATCTTGCTACTGTACCGGACATTATATCTGTCATGGGCAGACGCTCCGTCATGTTTTCTGCTCCAACATTATGAAGTTCTCTACTATAAGATCTTTGCTATTTTATAGCATTAGCACCTTCTTGGGAAAGCAAAAACCCGATCCCTTTCAATAAAATCAAACTGCAGGTTCCACGTGCAAATAGGATGTAAGTCGGTTTCAAGGGAACAGAGAAAGAAAAGGGATTTTCTTGTCATAGGTACATTCCATTATGTTCAAAGGCCGAATCGAAACTCAGCCGCAAAACAGTTCTATAGAGCAAGATTGTTAGTATATTATACGGTAAATAACTGGTATGATGTTGAATTCCGCGAGTAGGCCTATACTTCTATATTACACTTTGGGTGAATAAACTCTTCAGTGAACTACTAATTTTTAATTCTATTGATAAACAATTGTGCTATAAATGGAGCATTTGCGTTTATTATTGCTTTCAAACACTTCTGGAATTTGCGAATATTTAGTGATTTTTAAGGTTTCGCTTTATGCAGATTCTATTCCTGGACGGTAATTTGGCCAGGATTTTGCATTTCGAGCCCGCCCAGGTTTAACGTATTAAATGCTAAAAAATATTTCGGAGAAACAATTATGTAGTACGAAATGTCAGTTGAAATTATTGTCGTGTTTATTAAGGATCGCATTTTTTATGAAAGAAATCTTCAGAAGAAGATTTCTTTCAACATATTACTTACAAGATTTACTTAGACCAGACGAAGAAAGCCTGTGTAGGGAAAATGGCAGGAAGATAATATATCTTCGTTTATTTCAAAACAATATGATAACCTAAATAGATGGCATACGAACTTACGAAATGGAACATACGAATATAATTACATTAAATACGTGGAAATAATAGCATAGTAATGCCAAATAAAATGTAATACATCACTCATAGGTATAAATTATAATTAAAGAGGATGTGATATTTATATGTTCCAAGTTTCAGAACTTTCTTACGTAACTCAAAACTTGAAGGTGTGCAAGCCGGCCTGAGCATTATGCATGGGTAAACTTAGTCATCTCAAAATAATTTTATGAGCGTCATATTGTGAACGCGAATAACAGATTTAAAATATTTAGATCTCTATATAAAAACATAAAAGTTAAAATTGCACGTACGTACATCGTAAATTATTCTTATAATAGAAATCTAACGAGATCTCATAACGCAGTTTACAAGAGCGTCAATATGTGTAAATAGTAGCACTTAAATCTTCAAGCCCCATTCACTAAATGAAAACTCAATGATACTCGATTATATACAACTTATTGACGCGAAACACTTCTCACAAATTCCCTAATGCTAAGAGGATGATTATTGACATCATAAAGTATTCAGTCGAAGGATAACACATCAGGATTGGGCTCTTACATCCACTCTTGTTGATTGGCGATGTTGCGCCTGAAGCTAGCTACCTACAGGAAGTGGAATAACTCGAGATGTCTGGTTACTGATTTAGTTTTATCCTGTGGGCTAGGTCCTTTGAGAGTCCCTGAGAGTTACATAGGGATTCAATCAGTGGATCAAGTTTATTCTGTGGCAACAATTTGCCAATTCATGTAGGGGATGTTAAACATTGTTGGATATATCTTCACTCAATCTAATGGTCGACCGAGTGGCATGTACATGTACAAGGCAAACAGTCTTCCATAGCAATTAATAGAAGCACACACTTGACCAAATGAGTATTTATCAAAGCTTAAAACTTTAAACATGAAAGACTCTAAATTTGGGAAATATGGCTTCTGATATATTTTACTGTGCAATCATAGTCATTCAATATCAAAGTAATGAGAATAAAAACAAAGAACAAAACAAAGTCAATGGGAAGAAGCCATAATAATACTAAATATATAAATATATATTGAATATATAAAATGAATAATATAAAAGAAAAAACTATTCGGCTATGACTTTTTCATGGCATTTCCCCCACAATTAATTCTACTGCTGATGAATGTATTGATTAAATTTTAAGTATCAGGTGTAAAATCAATAAAAAGCAGCAGGAGGCGGAAATGCAAAAGAGGTGAGAGTCGAGAGCAATGACCCCAAAAGATTGCCGAGACGACAGAAATTTTGAACACTTTGAAATTGCTCAATTTTACTGCTAAAATTTCGCTTTAGGCTTAAAATTCGGCTCCAAATTGTAGATCTGATGTAAATAAATTCTCATACAAATTGTAGATCTGATGTAAATAAATTTCATTCAAATTGTAGACATATGAAAACAAATTCGTCTTCAAATTGTTGATCGGAGGATTGCATTATCACAAAATAATATTAGTATATTCAATATTTAAGTTCTTAATAACTTTTTTAAAGGGTAGTTATTAAGTGAAGTCAATCAATATCTATTCATAAAAATTTAACGTCCGTTAATCGCCATCAGGCAATTTCAGGGACGTCTCAAGTAGACTGTGTACAACCAGGCGACAAAGAAGATGATGCCTCAGTATGTAACACCGAAGAAAACTGAGATCAAACAGTGCAAGTCCGAGATCCAAGTCGAGAAGATCAGAATATTGGCCTTGGGCGGAAAAAGATGAGTTTTTAGCTTGCCCAGGAAAGTGCCAATACATTAAGAGGATCAACGATCTTGTAAAAGAATACACGAGATATTGTGATGCATGTAGTTTAAGTATTTTTGATTATGATGAATGTACTGTACATACATGTATGTTATTATTTTGTAGCTAGTTTTGGTATGTTATTATGTCCGTGACAGTTTGTTACTGTACTAACACTATGATTTTCAGAAAATACTTCGTCACTTCAAAACCAATAAATAACATAAATATCAACTGAACTTAAAAATAACAGCATCATTATGCTGACTTGTACAGTAGCGATAATTTGATTACTTGAGTTAACAGAAATTGTAAAAGGCTGTAGTAGGCTGGCATTCCTATTGAGGTTAGCTCAACACGTTTTAATCGATGAAGTGCTCCTCAGTTACAATGTAGAATATTTTGACTACGGATACGATTCTTACACCTGAAATCTAACAAACCATTACACACATATATATATATACATGTATATTAGATTATATATATATATATATATATATATATATATATATATATTGGATTATATCTATATACATGTATATATATATATATATATATATATATAATACATATGTAGTATTTAATATATACGTTTATAAGATAAACATACATTATATACCTTTACTTACATAACATGCATAAATTTATTATATATTTATTATTTCATATTATACATACATTATATATCATATATATACCTATATATATATATATATATATATATATATATATATATATATATATATATATATATATATGTATATATATACCTGTATATATGTTCCGTCTATCCTGGCTATTTTTATAGGCCTACTTAGAACGCTGCTCGTCGGCAATAGCCTTCGTATTTCATCGAGATAATTAATTAACGCAAGCAGTGTCACCGTGAACAGAACACGTCATATTCTCGTACCTCATTACCCTTTAATTTATGATGAAATGAAAAGTGGTATTAAAAATGCATGCTGCATGAATGTATTGAACATAAACCACACATAGAGCATGCTCGACAGTGTGAGGGGAGCAAGAAAGGCAGAGATAGATAAGATCGTGATGAGACAGAGCAAAGCTATTCAACTGATCGCTGTTCTCGATGATCAATGTAATGAGTCAGAAACATCAACAAGTTAAATCTTTTCATCAAATCCTCATAATATTAAACATTACGCAACGAAAACCTCCTGTTGACTCGAAAATAAAAGTTTAGATTTATATGCTTGTCAAAAGTTCGTGTAGAACATGCATAACAAAATTACGTGATACTGAAATTTATGCAAAACATAAAGGAGCACTGTGACGTAGCCTAATATTAACTTTATTATTTTATTATTGCTTAATATTGTGCCCGTGCTGTGTCAGGGTTGCTGAAGAATTGACCAGTCGTGTATTGTAAATGTCGTTAAAGGCGACAAAGCAAGAAGATACAAACCAAAGCCAGAAAGGGCAATAGTTTGGTGAGCACCTAACCTCCAGAAATTGCTACACAATTTTCTAAAGCGAATGGAAATGAGAAGGTCTACACGTATTACTATCCTGACCTAAGTTGAACTGGGAAGCAAGGAAAGATTAACGCTGATGATGATGATCATTGCTGCATATTGTTCAACAGAAATAAAAGAAAAAAGCCGCTACTGTTTGTAATATACTAATTGAATATGGAACATTGAATGCTTGCCTGAGAATAAGAACATCGTTACATGTTGTTTGAATTCTGGAACGTTTTTCTCAGTAATTCTTGTGATAAAAAAAACTTCAAACTTAGTCTTGCCTTGCAGTGTTAACATTATAATACTATCTCAGTGTCACTTTGCGATGTGTAGCAATGTAGGGTTCCATCAAAGCCGAGTAGTCTGAAGGATTTACTGCTTTTGTATCAAAAGGCGAACAAACAAGATCTGAGGAAGACAATGAAAAATCACCTCAGGAGATATCTTGAAATGCTACGCGTTACACTGTGGTGTGTAAAATTCCGGATTTTGAGATAAATGAGATAAGATCAACACCTGCACTAATTATGGCATGATCTTTGAGATAATATCAACAAATTGTGGATTGCTATTTAGTGAGCGTGAAATATGAGGAGATCTTCTTATCAGGTCGAGTGAGTTTATCCTGAATTCTTTTATCAGTGAGCCTAACAGTTAGTAGTGCGCTCTCACGTCACCATCTCCTTGAAAATGGTGCAAGCAATATTATGATAAAAAAAGTAAATTTAAGCTCCTAATCTACAGCTACAGCTAATGTTAGCGTCAGCTTCCTCACTTGACAGCGATGTCAGTGACGGGCGAGCCCAGGATTTGAACCCCGCACATACTGATTCGCGGTCGAATATCTTACCGACATCGCCACTGGCTCCAGCCAGTAATCTAATCATGTATGAGTAGTAATGTAAGTAGGACTAGAACTAGTCCCACTAGTAGTAGTATCATAACATACTATTATACTACACTATGGGTGTATTTCAACTGGTGATTTATTATGAGAGATTTTAACATGCGACCTACAGCAGACTGCATGTCACTCTCACGTCATTTACATGTAAATACGAAGACTCAAGAAAGCGAAAGGTGAATACCACCATTACAGCGAGAGCCGTCAGGAAGCCTTTATGCATTGTACATTTTGAGTATGCGCGTTATACTCTCAATACTGTATGTCTGCATGATATTTTATATGTTAAGCTTCTAAGAAGATAAGATAAATTATTTAACAATTAGATTACTTTTTCTGGCTCTATTAGACGTCATTTTGTGGACACTAGAATGGCCTCTCCAACCACTTTCTCCACTGATCTCGAACCATCACTGAGTTATACACGTCACCATCTCAAGATTGAAATAAATATCTAACAAGTCGTTATTGTATTGTCTAATTAAGTTATGTTTATTTCCCATGCCTACCTTTAACTTTTCACTTGATAATCTAAATGTAGGAGTTTTTCTAATTGGAGTATTTTCATACACTGTTAACATACATGAATGCCCTATCCAACTTAATCCTTGATTATGATTTCACGCTAAGGAATTTCTTTTGTCTTTTCATATACGTCGTCTTTTTTTAAAATTAAACTTCATTATTTCATGTATAGGGGGGCCTATGGATAACGTAGCCCATGTTTTACTGATTTGTGGTAGTTTTCTATGAAATACGTCTATGTGTATATCATTTCTAAGTTATTTGTTACTACCCATAATTCGCTATTATATAAAATTACAGGTTTTATGTTTGCATTAAATATTTTTATTCTTAATTTAATATTTGGTTTTCTGTTAGTTAATTTTAGTTCATATTTATTACTTTCTATCATTGTTAATTGTATCCTATGATTGACATAAAAATGTATATTATAAGTAGCTTATTTCTTACTTGCAATACTAGAGTTTTGATATTAAAACAGGTACTGTGTATTTGTATTCCAGTTCTTATTTTGCAGCACAGGCAAAACCTCTTTCTGGCATTTGGTATTAAATCTGACTATAATTTCTCTGCTACTACGAAACCCAGAACTTAGCGTTGACCTAATATATGAATTTTCAAATTTCAAGAACCAATAATCCAGTAATTTACAGTAATTCAATGAATGCCTCAATAATTCAACATGATATTTCGCCGCAGATATTATTGCAACAATATTCATGAAAACTATCCAACAATTTTTCTAGGTTGAGATGATAATTTGTGCCCTGATTTCAGATGACGCTGCCATTACGCCATGAAGGTTCTCTGCTTTGTCAGAATTTGCTCTTAACTATCATTGATCTTTTCAAAGGATTTCAAAACAATTTTAATAATATAATGTATATAGTACAGTAATCCACGTGTTGTGCTCGGGTGTGGTTGGACCACTGCAGAATAGGGCAACCGCAAACAATCTGCCGCGTGTACGTAAGAGGCGACTAAAGGCAGGCGCTGAGGATAGCAAGAGGGGACTCACCTCACCATGAAATATTTTCCCCCAGGATTAAATGGTAATTAATCCACCTAACTGAGGAAGGCAACGAGAAACAACCTAAGAAGCCATATTTTCCTAAGCTATAGGCTACATAAGGTATGGATAAGGCATAGACTTTGTGAAGGGATTAACTTGTTGATCTAAGGAGTGCTCTTATGGAGCGAGAAAACAGACTTTGAGTATGAATATGTACCTTGAACCTGTCACTTCGAAGTGCACTGAAGATGAATAGTATAGTAATACATGTATAGTTGACTATAAATAATAGAAGAAGGAACAGAATAATAGAATTCATAAAAAAGATAAAACAACCATCATAGCTTCGGTAGGCTTACAAAAATAATGCACTTCGCGACAAAAATAGACAAGCAATCTATAGCATTTCTTGAACTTGAGATGCTTAATAATGCTTTAACTTAAAATATTGAATGAAGTTTATATATAAAGCAATGTTTTTTTAGGAATCTGAATGATATCATTTTACGACATAATGGCGTCTTAAGTTGATATTGAAGGAAATTCCCCATATAATCGACTCACTAGGTGACGTCATTCCTCACCCGTGTACAACAACAATATGTATTTAGAAAACTGTTGTCGTCCATTGCAACATAGAGCACCTTGAAACTAAAATGAAGTCGGCTAATTTAAATAATATGATAAATTAAACGGAGTAAAACACAAACTGAAGGAGATCTTGCTCAATGACGAAGTATTTACTGAAGTAATAAAATATTTAGGAAGGGAGAAAAATTTAGGAAGGGAGAATTTTGCGCTAACGAACAAGCCGGTAAAGCTAATGTTAACGTCAGTTGTCACTCGATAGCGATGTCAGTGACGGGGGAGCCCAGTATTTGAATCCCGAATATACTGATCCTGATATTAGACTCCGAATTAAACACTTCAGATCAAAATAATGCTTTAAATGAAATAAAAGAATGATGGTAAAAAGCTAAAGCTAAGGTTAACGTCAGTTTCCTCACTCGAAAGCTATGTCAGTGACGGGCGAGCCCAGGATTTGAATCCGCACCTTCTGATCCGCGGTCGAGTATCTTACCAAAGTATCGGAAGATAAGGCAAGAAAAGCTAATGAAAGAGAGTTGTAGACCTGCGGAGCCGCAGAATTTACGTGAACTCGTATATACTCAACTAACACAACTCTGTGCAGGACTTCAGTTTAGCGACCACGAGTATGTAGCATCAGTAGAGTAAGTTAGTGGTGCTCTCTCGCTTATTAAAGAAAAAGCTTTCATACAGTATGTATGTACGTATTATATATATATATATATATAAATATATATATATATATACACATATGTCAATAATACTAATACTAATACACACATATATATACTATATATATATATATATATATATATATATATATATATATATATATATATATTATATAAGTATAATATACAAGTGTGTATTATATAAATATATATTTATTTATATATGCATTATATATACAGTATATATTAGCATAAACATACATATATGTAAATATAACATGTATACTGTCAGAACAGGGTCTAAGCCTGATTCACAAATTGTCAGACACGGACGTTAAACCCTATTCCGGCCTCCATAAACTCAGTATAGACTAAACTAATTAAAACATAACAAAATCAGTGTTCAGAAATTAAATAAGAAAGAAGAATTTAATACAATAAAATAAGAACACTAATACATTAATGAGGGCATAAGAAACTCAGAATCAAACATAGCACAAAATCACAACCCCTACATTCCACTCAAATTCAACACTGTAACACCTTCCACTCAGTACAACATAGCTAAACTATAACTTTAAAGAAACACCCTTAAAACAACTACTATAACTAATTTATAGACCCGACGACTAGGTTAGAACTAATCTATACAGCCTGGTGCTATAGTAAAATTAGAACTAAAACTAGCGTGCTACTAATATAAAAACCTGCTATTGACTACTGGACTTATAAAACTCACTGACACTCCACTATAACTACACCAATAGTATCCTAGTACTATAAATTAAAATATCTACGACTAGTTTCCTGGTGCTATCGTCTATAACTCAACAATTGACTTGGAAAACCTCTTGCAAACTAAATCTACCTAACACGCCATGACAACAAAAAATCCAAGTCTCCTAATATCGCTCACAACAAACCGCATTATCTTCTTCGTCACTACCCGCGACAACAACAACACTACATCAATTCAATATAACATTGAAAACACAAATAAACTTATATACATAGAAGCACGAACCTTGACATATACATACATGTATGTCTATATAGGCCTATATATATATATATATATATATATATATATATATATATATATATATATATCTTACAAGTCGAACGGCCATGTACACAAATGTGCACTTTGCGCGCTCATCAGACTCTTATTCAAATACAAAGCCTATAAATTATGAAAGAATAAAGATAGAAATTAGCAGAACTAGTATTAAAAGTAAGCGCATAGACTAGCCCTACTTACTGGACTTCCGTGCCGTTCAGCAGCCCCCGCGCCTGGGCGTCCTGCACGGCGAGCACAGCAGCGGCCCCGGTCTCCTCAAACCCCAGGTGTCCGTCCCTCGGCAGGATCAGGCCCATCTTGATGAGCTTGGGCCGGGCGGCCCTCGAGACCTGACTCAGTAAAACTGTTGAGAGAACCAAGTGGGCCATCAGGTAGATCACCAGGTGGGCCACCTGTGTTCTTAGAATCATCTTAAAGCTGCAGGTCTCGGAGAATGTCTCGAAGATAAGATATTTAATATTTTTTAATTTTTTTATTAAATTAATAATATCTGGTTGCTACTATCCATTGTCGATCTCAATTTCAAGAAGCTTTGCCTAAGTAAAAGTACCTTTTAACGTTTAGTCGCAAGCTATCAACTAGTAACCAAATTGCTTTCTATTGAATTGCCTATTTTTTGCTTAATCTACAAGATAAAAACACTTTCTTCACAACAACGGATGCTTTAAGTTACAGGCTTACATGCTGAATATATTTACAAAATCATAAAATAATTCGAGTGTGGTGTGTTTCTTCACACGCATTAATATTTGCATGGACTGAGACAGTGGCATGGCAGAGTAGACGTTTGACTGGTGATCAGTACGAGAGGGTTCATATCCTCGTCATCGCAGGTTCACTGGCGTGCTTGTCGACTTCGCCATTGACTGGAGCCAATGGCGAAGTCGGTAAGCTAGGCCTACTCCACACGGCGAATCAGTAGGCGCGGGATTCAAATCCTGGACTCGCCCCTCAATGACATTGCTTTCGAGTGAGGAAACTGACGTTAACCTTAGTATCAGCTTTTCACAGCCCTCCATCGATTTACGAGTTAATACCATTCATAGATGAAAAAACTTTTTTTACGTTTTTTATATCTTTGAAAGAAAAAAAACGCTTTTTTACGTTTTTTATTTTTATAATATAAAAAACGTAAAAAATGTAAACCATGGTTTGACGTGGACTGCACATAAATATTGACAAATTTCCGTTAGTTTCGTGTCATAAACATCACTATATAAAAGGTAATTTATTAAATTTTTGATTTTCCTAGTTTTATGCAGATGATCTAATTTTTAAGACATTGTCTTAATTTTCTTAATTCTCCATATTTGTATGGAGTTTATGGACATACTTTAGAACTTTAGATCAAGTCTAGTTGTAATAGAATTGTTTAGTATTATGGAATGAAGGCATGGTAATATATATGCAAGCTACGTGTACGCTACTAACGTTTTTTTCAACGTTTTTTAGGCTTTTTATTTTTTGGGACAAAAACGCATTTTTGAAGGTTTTTTTATTTTTGGTAAGAACGTTTTTTTTCATTAAACCTTCACTAAAGCCTCATCCACACCTTAAAATAGCCTATATTTTGGAATAATATGGTGTCAGATGTAGTTTCCCGTTGCCTTCTTCAGCCCTTGCTCAGTTGTCGCTTTCGACAATTGCTGTTTACAGTTGATGTATTCTTCAGTATCCCGGACACAACACGGGACGAAGTAATTAATATACTAAGATATAAAAGGCCTTCCTAATACTTATAAGTCCTTCATTTCAATATCGAATGTAACATATTTAATACAGTATAATTCATTGAATGCTGGTGTATAAAGCTCGGCGCCAACTATTGCACAAGGTTTTTTCAACTAGAAACGCCAGACTTAAGTGATGATAACTCGCGAACATCGAATTACAAGGTGCTGCGAGTTTTGATTAATCGCTAACTAGCACGGCAGTATCTGTTTGGCGTCACATTGTAAAAAACCTGGCATACCGCTCCTCTGCCGTTGTAATAGGCGAAATAAATGACTTGCCTGTTGAAACCTCAATCATCGAGTGCCAATAATTCTCTGCGACTATTTATACAACTTATATCAACACTCGGATATAAGCGATACACTCATGCACAGTATATCGAATAAAAGCGGAACTTATACGGTGCTTGCTTATGAAATTACAAGCCTTAAACACACATCGTCAGGAACTAGGCATCTAAGAAAGGTATATTTGATGTAACCCTTAAATACAAGCTGAAATTTAAAATGGTAACGTATTAATCTGCTTTAATAGTTTGGCATAAATTGCATTAATTACATAATATCTTTTTTCCTATCAAATCTGTCTGAAAAGCAGGGGATGAATGTAAAAGTCAAATATATAATGTTAGTTTCCTAACTCGAAAGTATGCAAGTGACGGCGCGAGCACTAGATTGAAATCATGGACCTAGTGGTTCAAGAGTTGAACAAATGTCTGACATGCTACCGACCTAGCTAATCATTTTTGAGGGGCCTTTATAAAGAGAAGATTAAAGCCTGTTTCTGGATTACACTATATCTAATCTGTCATATATATCTAAGCTCACTGAAAGAATTGTTCTTCAGAGGCTTTCTACTCATCTCTCTTACAATAATAAGCATCAGCTGCTTATACTAGGCATCGTTCAAACGCTTCTATCTGTGTGCAATTCTATTGTTAATGCCATGTGCGCACAACGCTTAACTGAATTATGTATGCTTGATCTTTCGGCCGCTTTTGATACCATTGATCACAATATTCTTCTGGGACGTCTTTCTTCCTGGTTTGGTGTTCGTGGAATTGTTCTGGATTGGTTTTCCTCCTATCTGACGGATCGTTCTTTTAGTGTGAAAGTGATGGAGTACATCTCTTCGCCTTCTCACTTAAAGTATGGTGTTCCTCAAGGCGCCGTCCTTGGTCCTATCCTCTTTAACCTCTATACAACACCCCTAAGCACTCTAATCTCTTCTCATTATCTTGATCATGAACTATATGCTGATGACACTCAAATGTACACTTGTTACACTCCTAACTCCTATTCTAATGGTGAAACCCTCCTGCAACAAAGTTTTCAGTCTATATCCTCATGGATGTCTGCTAATTTCTTGGCACTTAATCCATCTAAGACTGAATTCTTGTTGGTCGGGACACCTCAACAGCTTCTGAAGCTGAATGGGAAAACTCTTTCGTTATCTTCGGGTATTAAAATATCACCTGTTTCTTCTGTGAGAAATCTCTGTGTTATCCTTGATAAACACCTAACCTTCCACGAACACATAACTAAAACTTCACAAGCATGTTTCTTTCATATCCATTATCTTCGTCGAATACGTCCATATTTGTCACGTGAGACAGCTGCTACAATTGGTGCTGCTCTTGTGCAATCGAAGTTGGACTACTACAATTCCCTGTTTTTAAATCTCCCTGTCTGTGAGATTGATCGGTTGCAGTTTGTTCAGAATTTTCTTGCGCGAGCAATATTTTGTAGTTCAAAGTACTCACATGTTACGCCTATTTTGAAGTCTTGCACTGGCTAAAGATTAAAGAGCCTATCATTTGCAAAACAGCTTCGTTAACCTATAACCTTCACGCTCTAAGCTATCTAATCGTTCTTTCCAGCATGCTGCACCTCAGATCTGGAATTCTCTTCCATCCAATCTTCCGAAATCTTCATTTGAATCACATCAGCCTTTGCTTTCCTATGAGCAGTTCCATAAGCAGTTGAAGACCTATCTTTTCCATCTCTCTTTTCCATCCAGTGTCCATGAGCAGCGACCTGCGCCTAAACCACCTTTTCTTTAACTCCCTTTACTTTGGACTGAATTTCTGGATTTTGGAATTTGCACCGTTTTTAGACCTTCTTTTTTGATCGCCGGCTTGATTTTGTCTCAATAGTGCTCGATGTTGTCATTGATGACTGTAGCACTCTAATTGTTGTTATTATTGTTATTATTATTACACAAAATTTACGAAACGGGTACCGGTTATATACAAATAAATCTGCTGATTAGTAGTGACCTGATCGTAAATGCAAGTGTGCTATAAATAATCAAATCATCCTACTAATAATCATAATCAAATCATCCTACTAATAATCATAATCAAATCATCCTACTAATAATCATAATCAAATCATCCTACTAATAATCATAATCAAATCATCCTACTAATAATCATAATCAAATCATCCTACTAATAATCATAATCAAATCATCCTACTAATAATCATAATCAAATCATCCTACTAATAATCATAATCAAATCATCCTAAATAATCATAATCAAATCATTCTAAATAATCATAATCAAATCATTCTAAATGATCATAATCAAATCATTCTAAATAATCATAATCAAATCATTCTAAATAATCATAATCAAATCATTCTAAATGATCATAATCAAATCATTCTAAATAATCATAATAATCTTTCATAAATTATTTCAGCGAATTCTAACGGTTTTTAAAGCTGAATGCTACGTTGAAAACATAGCAAAGAACACCACGTTCTAAAACAAATGTCATCACGGCCCTTGAACTTGATCAACCACTCTACTACAACAGTGTATCAGCTGACACGTATATCACTACAGCGCAATCAAGTAATTGCCGCGTAGAAAATCAGTGGCGAGCAAAATCTACAAAGTTGTTTGTCTCCGTCGATACAAAGCATTAGGCTACAGGAAGTGTTTTACTTTAATGAAAATAAAGGTTTAACGTCCGTTTCCTCATACAAGGATGATGTCAGGACGTCGGCATCAGATTTATATATATATATATATATACATGTATGTATATATATATATATAAGCTGGTAAAGCTAATGTTAACGTCAGTTTCCTCACTCGAAAGAGATGTTAGTGACGAGCGAGCCCAGGATTTGAACCCCACACATACTGATCCGCGATCGAATAATTTACCGACATCGCCACAGGCTCCAGTCAGTGGCGATATATATATATATATATATATAATTATATATATATATATATATATATATATATATATATATATATATAAGCCTATGTGCATTAACATACATATATAATATAATTAATAATTAGATTATATTTATAATCAGAATTTAAATATATACATATACATTACATATATATATATATGTATATATATATATATATATATATATATATATATATACTGTGTCCATGTATATGTGTAATTACAGAAGAAACGTAGACTTTAAGCATCGACGCGTACCTGGATAAGCAGTAGGCTTATATAAATATGCAGATAGAGATATTGACAATGAAAGTATTTCTGCTGGCGAAAGTAAATTATATGCAATAAACTGATACTAGTGAATTTTGAATGCACGCACGAAGGCATTGAAGATAAAGTATATAATTATCATAATATATAGTTTCGTCATTTCTCATAAAAATTAGTCTAAAGCTTTTCTTCTGGCCTCATGGTGTCTTTTCAAGCGTTCCATTGCTAACATTTCATTCCCTACGTTCCTATTCTATTTGTTAACATTTGAAAAATTTCTATACTATTTGTTATATAATTATACCATTTCAAGCTGATTTTATTGAATTTACTACCAAATTAATGTTGATAATGTAAGATTTGAATGTGTAAATCGATGTACATATTAGCATAACAAAGCGGTACACCACTAGGCAACCAACTCAGCACGCTTACTCGCAATTTTGAGTTGCTTTAATCGGTTACGAAACAAAAAAGCTTAGTTAACTCTCTTCATCCAAAAACTGGGCGAAAAAAGCAAAGAAGCCGATAAATGGCTATCCTTCATTTGAAGATCAATGCGTTTAACGCAAATTGTTTAATGAAGAAATGTAGATTTCTTTATAAAATCCTAAAACGACAACTTGGTCTACAAAAAAACAAAATACTGGTCTACATGATATTTGTCTAGCCGGCAATTAGAAGAAAACGGAACTCACAAGTTTTTAAGTCAATGTTTTGAAGAATCACTAACATAAATGAATTGAAAATTAAAGCAAAAAAATTAAACACTACGAAATTCGTAAATGACTTTAACGGCATATTATGACGGGCTTCAGCAGTGAATCTGCTATGCGACTTTTGAATTGAGTTTTTACTTTGACAAATATCACATTGATTTCATGACTATGCAAATAAATTATGTGAAAATTGTCATATATATAGGCCCGAAGGCATTGGCGTGTGTTCATAAAGACAACAATTATTTTTAAAATAATTCAAGATATACACTATTTTAATAGTGAACGAACTGTACAAAAGAAGAATTAAATAAAATAACAATAAATGTTTGTTAGAAGCATGTACATATAAAGGTACATTATGCACTCAAGAGACATACATGTATTTACTTTATTAACTAATTGAAACCGATTGCTTCAAGAAATCATAGAAATAAGCCGCAATCTCAAGTAATTAAATGGTCAAGTTTATTGACAATTAGTACAATTTTTCTCTTTACAAACATAATTTTCCTTCCTCTGATCTAAAAAGTAAAACGTTATTAAAATTTACATAAATGACTCTTTAGTGCGAGAATTAGTGAGACTATGAATTGAGATCAACACGTAAACCTCCATTCCGCTAGTACCCTTCCTTGAACTGATTATCCAAATTTTGGCTCGCACCGTTTACCCACTTTCCGCTGATCGGTTTTGATTTGAGTCCACAGTAATCTATGTTGTCATGGACGACAGTAGCACTCTAATCGTATTATTGTTGTTGTTGTTACATAGCTTCATCATAGTTTCATCATCCTTGTATGAGGAAACAGACGTTAAACCTTCATTATTATTATTATTATTATAGCTGGGTATTAGACTGCTACAACGAGCTAAAATTTTAGAAACCCATAAACTGAAAAAGTATGTTGTCAAAACCAACCTATAATATATAATAATATATTATAATTATTTATAAAACATTTAGTGTCAGTGAAAACCATGAAATTAACTTTAACCACAATTTAGTAGTATAAAGAGCTTCAGACTAATCTATTACTGCAAGGCAATAAAGCTAATTTTAACGTCTATTTCCGTATCACAAGCAATAATGTCAGAGACAGCCCCAGCCCGGCTAGGGTTCGAACTCGGTTCGGGCTCCTGACCAAAAACTAATTCAAACATATATATAATAAGATTTTAGTGAAGTATTAATAAAACAGAGCAAATTCTGATGACTGTGACATCACAAACGAGCGAACGAACTGGTTACGTCTATTAGAACTATCGCAATGGCTGTGACAAAGTTAACAGACAAAGTAACCCATCCATTCACAGTGAAGTACTGACTGTTGAGTGACTGCATTCAATTATACAAGTCGACTCTTTCCTGCCTGAAAGCAACTCAATGCTTTACGCTCAGCTTGAATTATTAAAAAGGAGGGCATAAATCACAATGCCCTACGATTGACGTTTATGCATCTACGTGTTTCACATGAAAATAATTAATATGTGTCGACAACTTGAAGGTATTTAGTAACAATAATTTTTGTATGGTTAATCTGCTGATGATGATAGTTATAGTGATAGTGAAACAGTTGTTTTTAATTCAAAGTTTTCTATGTGATAGATTCAATGCTTTAAATGTTAGGCTTAAAGCTTAACAGTCACAGCTCAATATGTTTTTCTAATGCAAAGTCTAAGTGAAGTAAATATATCAACTAGATGACGCTATTTGGGATTGTGGAAAGTATGGGGCAGAAATAAAATCTAGAATTGCACGGTCAAAGAAGACCATAGGAAAGAGGAATGAACTCCGAGCAAAAGATATAAAACACTTGTTTTTTAATCCAGGGATAATGCCAGGGACGTCCCCATTGCACACATCACTATATAGAAAATACAGTTATTAAAAAGGATGTAAACTGTTAGTTGAACTCACAAAATTACAAATGCACAAGTTCTTGAAGCAGTTGGTATAGATAAGCAGTTTAAGTTATTAAATGCGATAAGAAATTTAAAGAAATGATGAATAGGATAATAAACATGGACTTTAACTAAGGAAGGTTGATATCAGGAAACTGGAGGCATTGGAAATGTTGATATGGAGAAGAATGAAAAGGATTAGCTGGATTCAAAATGTTAAAAATAAGGAAGTTCTGGAGAGAGTTGGTAGAGATCGACACTTGAAAAATTCATCAAGAAAAAGAAAGATAGGAGGATAGGAAGTTGGATAGGACTCTTTCTAAGTGGTGAAAGTCTCTTAGCAGAGGTCGTAGATGGTGGAATTGAACAAAATAGAGGCAGAGGCAGGCCGAGATTAGAATGTTAGATGATTTTAAAGTCCCAATAATTTGTGGACATGAGAGGAAAGCGGATAACAGAGAAGAGTGAAGGCGTTATATATCATGGACCTGCCAGTAGGCAGTGCACTAAGAGAGGGAGAGGGCAATAGTGTATGTTAATATCAATGCTTTCTGGTGCTAAAACGTTTAGGCAATTTGGCAATTTGTAGTACATCGCTGATTTAACGGTCAAATGAACGCGCGATTTTATTCAACGATCTGCAAGACTAGGAATCGAACACATCAGAGATCAGTTCAACACTGAATCAGTCAATTTAAAGTTTAATGGTTCTACCTGGCTTGTTAATAGTCGCTATACATTCTTTTTTGAATGCATACTTGTATAATTGGCTAAATGGCGAAACATT
The DNA here is from genome assembly GCA_905160935.1 of Enchytraeus crypticus. Classification (NCBI taxonomy): domain Eukaryota; kingdom Metazoa; phylum Annelida; class Clitellata; order Enchytraeida; family Enchytraeidae; genus Enchytraeus; species Enchytraeus crypticus. The sequence continues at coordinate 2,319,739 of CAJHZI010000447.1, read as the reverse complement.
GGATAGGCATTATATTACAAACCTTCAATTTCAGATTTGACTTAATTACATTTTAAAAATAGCACAATAATATAAATTTACAAAACTGTTAATCTGGCATTGCAATAAAACGTGGGCTAATCCGTATCAAATTCTACGAATAGCACCGACCTTCAATTAAAACTGTTATGAGTGTGCTGGCTTGACTTAACAATAACATTAAAATTGCATAGTACATTAAAATCTTACCATGACGTTGCACTTTGTATAAAATTTACTAATCACGTCCTACATTAGCTCATCATTTGCAGCAAAAATATTAAATTAATGTATTAATACCTGGCGCTAAAGTAAATATTTATCATGTGATCTGAATTCAAGCAGAAATATACGATTATCGCTTCATTCAGCATCCGGTGACCTTCGTTAAATCATTAGCGTCGGATGTTGTGTATCGTGAAAGGAAATGCTATAAACCGATAAGACACTTATAGAAGCTATATCTCAAAGGTATAAGCTAAATAATAGGCATGGATAATCCAGAACCATTTTTTGTGAAAGGATGAACTTGTTGATATGAAATAGAGATGAAATACTCCTGTTGTGGAACGCGATTACAGTCTCTGAGTAGGAGTATATACATTGAATCTGCCATTGGGCAAACGACTAGAAAGAGAGAGAGAGAGAGAGAGAGAGAGAGAGAGAGATATCTCAGAACATGTGTTTTAATATAACATACAATACATTTGAATTAGCTTTAGATTTTAATGGGAATGTTTTGCATTTGAGTTGCCTGCGATTTTTAAGAATTTGGTAATTTTTCTAAGCGAAAGTTTGTCAAGTAATTAAACTAGTGAAATAGCACAGAAAGTAGGCTTACTATTTTCGATTATATAAATTGCGCTCAAATGATCAATCAAAGTTTGGTTAACATTTCAAAGTATTGACGGCTGATTGTTCAAAAAATTATTGAAATTGAATGCAACATCGTACATAGGATATTTAATATCAATAATAAATAATAATAATAATAATAAAGGTTTAACGTCCGTTTCCTCATCCAGGGATGATGTCAGGGACGTCCCCAACAGCACACATCACTACAGATCAATTCACCCAGACCAATCTGCGAAAGGCATGTGCTGAGGAGAAGTAAGGTCCTAAACGAAAGCCAGTCTCGTGATCAAAAAATGGTCAAGGTAGATTGATTATGTCTATGATATGAAAAGGTAAATTCAAGCTTGCTAGAGAATGTTGAAAGAAAAAAACAAGAGCGAAGATTAGCAGGCAAAAAGTTCCAGATTGTGGGTGCTGCGTAAGAAAATGAACGTCTGCCCAATGACTTGAGAACATTTAGAACTGAGAGAAGATTGGCATCGGTGGAGCGAAGTGTGCGTGAGGGATGATAGGGAAGAAGAATTTCAGATAAGTAAGTAGGCTTGCCAAAACGCAGAGTTTTGAAAGTTAATGAAGCTATTTTATATTTTATGCGTTGATTAACAGGGAGCCAGTGAAGACTGCGAAGTAGAGAAAGTGAGCGAAATTGAAGTCGAGAGGACTTACAAGCAACAAGTGCAAGAAAATTTTGGGCGTGCTGCAAACGATTGAGAGAAGAAGTAGGCAACCCATGTAATAATGAATTACAGTAGTCGAGCTTTGAATGAACTATAGAATTAGCAAGGATAGTGGCTGAATTTCTAGTAGGGATGGACACATTAGCTTAATCTGACGAATCTGAAAGAAAGAAGCGCGATAAACAGAAGAGATATGGATTTAAAGTCAAGGTTTTCATCAAATATGACTCCAAGGTTTTTAGCGGATCGAGAAGGCGAAAGAGCAAGATTCTGAAAATTAACAGAGTTATTGGTAATTTTGCTTCTTTGCAAAGAAGTGCCAATTAAAAGATATTCAGTTTTGGAGGGATTAACAGCAAGACGGTTAGCACAAAACTAGAAATAAACCTTGTCTAGAATGGATGAGAGATGAGCCAGTTTCTGATCGGAATCATGATTAGAAAAGGAAATATATAGTTGTGTGTCGTCAGCATAGAAATGAAAATTTATGGAGGACTGAGCAAGCAGGTAGCTAAGAGGAGTGATATATAAAGAGAAGAGCAATGGACCTAACACTGAACCTTGAGGAACACCGCGTAGAAGGGGTAGGGTAAATATTAAAAATGAATGCTTAGAAAATGAAATATAAATTAGAAAATGAAATATAAATTAGAAAATGAAATATAAATTTAATAAACTAAATTGACAATGAATACTAAAGATTTTAAATTTAATATGATAAAAATTGATGCCATGCACGTCTATAACTTTATATGCATTTAAATATTTAAGTAACAATACTACTAAGATCTACGTCTTCTAATTTTTTGTAATGTTTTAAACTAAATTACAGAAATATCTTGAATATCCCCTAACGTTTAGTGCTTGCTTAAAGAAACAAAAGAAGTGTTGCGAGCGTTACGAGACGAGTATAATACAGAAATATTAGGCTTGTATGATATATTTTTGCTATAGGCCTATGTGTTCAGAGCACACGTTAATACTTTCGTGGCCTTTGTGTCCTTTTCACTTTATTTCCATGTATTTCTGGTGTACTGTTTTAGGTTTTTAAGTGAAATAAACGTGACTCAATTCAATTCAATTGTTTTTAACTGTCGCCATAAATAATACCCTTATATAGGACTACACTCTGCTAGAACTTTCATGTGTGGACGGGTGGACGTCCGTGGCATCATTCTTGAATGAAAAAAGGAACGTTAAGCCTTTTTTTATAGACTCAGCTGGAACTTCAATAGCAGGAAGTTTATATACATCCTGCTATAACATAATGAGCAAAAACCTTTAAATACTACTCTACTGGAGCATCATTAGAAAGAGTATTGGCAGAAGCAATATTCTCTTTTTAAATTCCTGTTGCTATTATTTCCTGTTGCTATTTTTTATTATTATCAACTGTTTAATTGTTTTGCATGTTTATTCCATTTGCCTGGTTATTTTTCAATTTGTATGACTGAGGGGTGGACAACTAGATTGGTTACTTGTGACCTGTTTGACAGCCTTGCTTGTGTATGTCACTGTATATTTTGAGTGTATTGAAATAAATATAGTTCTCTCTCTCTCTCTCTCTCTCTCTCTCTCTCAATACTACGTAACTTAAGAAATAATTGAGATCCTGAAACAGCTAGTCAAGATAAATATTATCATCCCTTTTAGATCTCGTTCATTTTTATACTTTCGCTACTCCATGGCCAGGAAGCGGATCCAGAGCAAAAATTCTTAGTTGAACCATAATATTCCTTCCAGTAGTCCCAACACGCAAGAAAACAAAAGAAGTATCAAATTTCAGGTCCGCAAATTGTCATGTGCTTTAAAACTAGGCCCATATATTACTGTCCTTAAACCAATCGCATTTTCTTGCCGATTATCTATTGTATTCGCAAATGTCTCATCTTATTGTCTTTGCTTCCTCTTCAATTCCCTCCTAATGAATTTACTGACTTTCGACTGATCTAGTCTAGAATTTCTAATAATCATCATGGAAGATACAAGTAGCTAAAATGTGAAAACAGACACTAGATGGCTTGAACACACGGCGTGATTATAATTCATACCTGCTTTAGAATTCTAGAATTCAGAAACAACAACTCTATACTGAAGCAGCTGTAGTAGCTCGCTCATAGTAATAGTAGTACTAATAACAATAATAACAACAATAATAATAATTGTAATAATAATAGAAATAATAATAATAGTAATAATAGCAATAATAATAATAATAATAATAATAATGATTGCTGTGGGCTTCGCTTGGCGCAGGATAGCCGCCAAATGCGCTAATTCCTTCGCCCTGGACAGGCTCTCAGACACTCTTCAACCTCTCCAGGTAGGCGCGGGTGTCAAAGGAGGTTGTGAAGCCGCCGTGCATGCCACCCGACGATTCATTAGCAGCATGCCAGATGAGTGGGTTGTGGCCAAACTGGAATTTTTCAACGCTTTCAACACCTTGAAAAGGGTTCCCATGCTAGAAGCTGTAGACTCTTCACTGCCTGAGCTGGGGCCCTTCTGCCGTCTATCCTATGAAGACCCAAGTGTTCTACGTTTCGTCAACGGGTGATCATGTCTAGCGAGGGGTTATAACAGGGTGACCCTTTGGGCCCTCTCCTGTTCAGTTTGACAATACACCCTCTGCTCCAGTCGCTATCCTCTTCCCTGAAAATAGGCTACTTAGACGATATATCTCCGCCATTGGCTGGAGCCAGTGGCGAAGTCGGCAAGATACTCGACCGCGGATCAGTTGATGCGGGTTCAAATCCTGGGCTTGCCCGTCACTGACATCGATTTCGAGTGAGGAAACTGACGTTAACTGAATTAGAGTCGGTTTTGAATGAACTAAACCGCAGGGATCGGTCCTTAGAAGTAAGCGGAATGCCCCTGGAAGGTTGGCTCAATAAGGATTAACTGCTGTTAAATTACGCTAATAACTGTTAGTTTCGCTACTGATGATCACTACTACACATATAAGTGGCGGCTCCGAATCATATACGAGCTAGGAAAAGAAAGTGTCAAAGGAAAGCCGTTAGTTGATTTCAACAAGATTTTCATTCCACCTCTCCATATCAAATTTGGGTTAATGAAAAACTTCGTGAAAGCGATGGGAAAGTCAAATTCCAGAGGATATCAATATCTGGTTGAGAAATTCCCTAGAGTTAGTTTCAAAAAACTGAAGGAGGGTATCTTTGTAGGACCTCAGATTAGGGAGATTTAGAGAGATGACAATTTCGATAGAAGTCTCAATACCTCCGAACGAAAAGCATGGCAAGCCTTCAGATGGATTTTTGAAAACTTTTTAGAATCAATAAGTATCCGGACTACAGACACGGAATCCAGAATTTTCTAGTTGCTTACAAATAGATGGATTGTAGAATGTCTTTGAAGATTCATGTTTTGCATTCACACCTAGATTTCTTCCCAGAAAACCTTGGAAAAACCGTGCAGTCAGTGATGAACAGGGTGAGCGGTTGCACAAAGATATTAAAGGAATGGAAAATCGTTATCAAGACTTCTGGAATGAGAGTATGATGGCAGACTACTGCAGGATGTTGCACCGGGATAATCCAAACCAATCACACAAGAGAAAATCGTACGCACAACGGTTATAATTAAGTACGATTCACTCCATGACAATAGAAGATGTGGTGAGTGACAAATTTAAGTATAACATAACGGCACACTGGGTCAGGAAGCACAGATGCATGTTTAAGCCCCATTTCCTCCTTCCTCTCCACGGTTATTAGTAATCGTTGCCTTTTGATGGCGCATCAATTGCAGCCGGCGCGGATTTAAGAATAACCTTCCATCACCCTGGGATTTTTTCCTTCCTAAGCTTTTACCAACACTCAGTCTTCCAAGGTGGTCACCCACAAAGTACTAACCGAGGTCGATGCAGCTTAACTTCGATAATTGACGCGCAACTTAACCAAGTGCGCTAATCCCGCCGTCAAAGTGCGCTAATCCCGCCGTCAAATATGTATAATATAAAATAATAATAATAATAATAATAATAATAATAATCTTGGTTCCTGAGATCATTTTCGCATATTTTTATTTGATTTGACAGAAAGGTGTTGTAAGAAAATGAACTCCAGTTAGAAAAGCTTTAAAATATAGACTACTAAACAATAAAATGAGGGTAGGAATGGGAAATAAATACACATTAATTAAGCAAGATAATAATGATATAAATCAATTAGATACCAAATTCAGTCTTATGCAGGGTAACGTTTATGACTTTGCACAGGATCGTGATAAGTGGAGGCAGAGGGTTGAGGAGGCTGCTCTGGTGTCCACCGAGTGACGTCGAGCAGAGTTTTATAAGAAAATGAACTACAACTTATGCTTATGCGTTTATTCTAAGCTAAGTATTGTTAAAGTTGAATCGGTCATAACTCAAAAACTATACTTGCTGGAAAAATTATGGTTACAGATTTGTAATCAGCGTCATAAAGTACTCTGGAAAAGTATATTTTGAATCTCTGATGAGAAAAAAGTTTCATTTTATTGACCTGTGTAATCATAATAATAGGGATAATCTGCTTCAGCAATTCTTTTAAGCCGATAGCTGGCCTCGAGTAGTCGGGCGGCGACTCGTCACGTATTGCTTGAGTCGTCTTTATCAAACGGCGAGTTCTTTATACCAGAGATAACAAAATAATACAAATGAAAATAATAAAGTAATAATAATATTAATAATAACAATAATAATAATAATAACAACAACAGTAAAAATAACAATAAAACTAATAATAACATTATAAATAACAATAACAGTAAAAGAACAATAATAATAATAGTACTATTAAAAATAATAATATTCATCATCATAATAACTAAGCAATATATAATAGTAATTGCTTTTAAATACCTCGGGTGTAAAGAGCCCTCGGCTTGACAAAAATGATTTAAGCAATACGAACTACGTGTTATTATTATTATTATTATTATTAACATTATTATTAATATTATTATTACTATTATTATTATTATTATTATTATTATTATTATTATTATTATTGTCCCGCGATGTGCGAGACACCTCTTTTCTTCGGCAAAGACTTTCCATGACTTTTCAATATTTAATGCATCTGCTTCAGCAATCCTTTCAAGCAGTTAGATAACCTTGAGTAACCGGGCGGCGATTCAACTCGCATTGCTAGAATCGTTTTATCAAACCCCCGGTTCTTTACACCCGGGAACATATATAGAAATGCTGGTAAAGCTAATGTTAGCGTCAGTTTCCTAACTCGAAAGCGATGTCAGTGTCGGGCGAGCCCAGGGTTTGGATATAATAATAATTTTTATTATTTCATTAATAATAATATTACTATGTTGAATATTACTATTATGAATGTCACTATTGTGATTTTAATTTTATTTATATTTTCCCCGGTGTAAAGAACCTGGGGTTTGCTAAAAACGATTCGAGCAATACGTGCTGAATCGCCGCCCGGCTACTCGAGGTCATCAATCGGATTAAAAGAATTGTTGAAGCAGACTGCATTAAATCTTTGCAAAGTCATGGAAAGCCTTTGCCAAAGAAAATATGTCTCTCGCTTATCGCCGGTTTGCTCTGCAATAAGTCTGCCTATGCCATTGATAAAGTCAACTCCTTCGGGATTCATCGGGCCCATGGTTTCAATGGCCCACAGGAACAACTTCATATCCTAAGGACAGATCATGGTATTTATCCAACTTCCTTGAGGCGGCATGAACAGCAGCTCCACCGGCTGTGACAGAAGTCGTATTGAGGTAGGAGTTTGCCATAGTGTCAATGACCGTGACGTCCCATACGGCACATTTACCGTTGCACCAGGCCACTAATGTCATGCCGTCCGGACGCTTGCCGTCTGATCTGGACAACCCACTTGGTTCCTTAGAGGAAGGGAAGCCTGCTCTTGAAAGTGCTCGCCATATTATGTCATTTAAATTGTGATGGCGAGACATTTTACCTGAGCTTCGTTTGCAGGAGAGGCCATGGAGACCTAAAGCGTCGACTTCATGACCGCAGGGGCACATGTGAGGCTCGCAAGTTTTCGCCCCTAAACGGAAACTAACGGCTACTCGAATCGCCTCATTGTCTAAAAAAGGCCACTAGAAGCAACAGGGAGAGCGTGAAGCCAATCACTGCTTCTTTTGGTTGATACAGCTAGGAGTCGTGCTCTATCTACTGCATTGGACTGGGATTCTAACAGACTGTTTTAAATCCGATCCACTATAGGACGGTCCCATGATTTCTGGTTACTGACTGAGGTAGAAGGTGGAGCACTGGAGGTGAGGCTTTTGGACCAAACTGACAACCAACGTCAATGGATCTATAGGCAGAAAGGGAGCACTTATAAATGATGGCATCTTGCAACTGCCTTGTTCCCATCGCCGATGCCAGGAAGGCTGAAGGCGCGATATGGGAAACAAGACGAATTCCAAGACCACCCTTGCTAACCGGTAGACTGGCTTGCTGCCACTGCCAATCAGACAAATCTGCGTTGATAACGGCGCACAAGCATTGCCTAAGAGCCTCGTCGTAGTCTAAAAGCCGCGGATTAGAGAAGCTCGGACTAGAGCGCAGAATGTGCATAAGTTCTTGTAAATATTATTACTATTATTATTATTATTATTGTTATTAGTATGATTATAAATGTTTAACTTCCGATTCCTCATCCAAGGATGATGTGAGGAACGTCCCCATTATGCACATCACTACTTATTAATTCACCCAGACCAACCTGCAAAAGACTTGTTCTCAAGAGAAGTATGATCTTAAATGAAAGCCTTTGCTACTTTTTTTTACAATTTTCAAGTGAGAATAATTTCTCATTTCTCTACCTGACAAATTGTGATACTTGAAGTGACAGGGCTTTCAGTAACAGCGTATTGAACCTCAATAAGATCAGGTGTTTCCTGTGCTAAAATGTGACTAAGCAAAGCTGAGCAAATGGCTCATGTGCTTCTTGTTCGACAGCGGATCAGTAGGTGCATGGTTCAAATCCTGAGCTCTCTCCGTCAGTGGCATGTTATCGAACAGGAAACAGACGTTAAACTTGGTTTAGCTGTTACATTTTGATGACAGATCGAGGCTTAATTTACAATAGTCAATAATAAATTATTATAGTTATTATTGTTTCGAAATTTCTTTTATTTCCAATTAGCAATAGAATTCATCCTGTGATAATTCCAACTCAAGAAATCCTGTAGACTCTTTTGGAGGATAAGAGTGAGCTCAAAAGTAGAAACCTAGCTGCCATTTATGTGTAATTAAATCACTACTGAATAAAAATGACATAGGACACTATGGACGAGGCCAGAAAATCGGGGAGTGTGTGGTTACATAGCAATCTGATAAGCCATAATACCCATCGCCAGGTCTAGAATCATTTTTGAACTTTGAACTATAACTATTTGACCATAAATATAGCATTTGTGCAGCACATAAAAAAGCTAATACTATATTAAATTCTTCTACAGGTATGGGAATCAAAGCGTGCATCATCAGCTAATGGAAATAACATCCCATACTGCGCAACCAAAAATTTAGAGAATTTGTTTTCTCATCTTAATTCAAGTAGACAGCATCGTCGATATGCTTTAACATTCTATATTTACAGTTTATTAAAAGCTTTTGGGATCGTAGCAATGCATTAAAATTCTATATTTATCAGTTTATTAAAAGCTTTTGATTTTTTTGTAATAGCATTGCAGTCAGTGATCTGCAAAGAGAATTGGTGCAAAACCTAATGTTCATTCAACGTCATATATATCACCAACTCTCAATAGAATATTTATTAGAATAAGCAAAGATTTGGGAATTCATGGGAAGTGATGTTGAAATCCTGGAAGGAGACTCATGGAGTATGTCGGAGCTGCTCGACAGAATTTCGTCAGAAGAAGGAGGCGAGTAGGGACGGAAGCAGGATTGATAGGGAAGCCCCGGAGTCAGGATGGGTTCATAGCTGGAGAGCAAGGAAGGTGAATCTGGAACATCCACTGGAGAAACCGACGATCCCTGCGAGGACGACGACGACCCTGGCTTCTTCTTTCTTTTATTAGAAACGTTGTCTAATTCTAAATCGATAATAACTGCTTTCTTAGGGCAGCCATTGCACTACGATATCAGGTAAATTTTACTACTAGAATCGTAACATTAATAATGTAATAAATATTAAAATATCCTTCGTAATTAGGGGGACAATAGTGAATAATAGAATATAATCACTTTAATGCTAAATGTGTGTTGTGCTCAGATGTGACCCACCTCACCATGAAATATTTTCCCCCAGGATTAAATGGTAAATAATCCACCAAACTGAGGAAGGCAACGGCAAACCACCTCAGAAGCCATATTTTACCAAGCTATAGGTTACATAAGGTATGAATAAGGCACAGACTTTGTGCAGGGATTAACTTGTTGATCTAAGGAGTGCTCTTATGGAGCGAGAAAACAGACTTTGAGTATGAATATGTACCTTGAACCTGCCACTTGGCAGTACACTGAAGAATAATGCTAAATGATAAATCCAAAGAGTTTATTCCATTTGGCACCTAACAACAGAAATTTCTCCTCTCTCTCCTAATTTTACTTCAATTCGCGTATCCAGTGGCGGATTCAGGGGCCCCGGGCCTCCTGGGCCCACCTGGATCCGCCACTGGATACGCGAATTGAAGTAAAAATAATAGTAGTAATAGGGGCCCGGTCCTCCCTCTTAGGTCCGCCGATAAAAAGATTGTAAACCATATGTTCATTATTTCTATGACAATTTCTCTGGATAAATATGTCTGTAAGGAAAGTGGTGGAGGGTACGAGAGGGTACTCGTACAGTTCCACTTGCCCGAATTTTTTCAATATGGTATACTAGGAGCCCTGTATAATGGAAGGGGGCCCGAGAAATGTTAACCGTTTCACTAGCTCTCAATTTTCACTTTAACCACTGTATAAAAGGCAAATGGGTGTAGGTCCTATGTAAAAAATGTGAACTCTGTCCCGGAGCAGTGGTGCGAATACCCCTGGCTGGGAGGGGCTTAAGCCCCCCTCTACCGCCGAAATTAGGCCACTTTTGCAATTCGTCCAGATCCGCGGAGTTTCATCTGAAGTTAAAAAAATTAGCCTACTTTTTTCAAAAACTAATGTAGGATTGTAGGTATTTTTTACTTTCCCCTGACTTTACTAGGGGCACGAGTGGGGAGTATAATACGGGATACACTCACAATATGTGCCGAGCGCATTATGGTGAAAAACTTTTGAGCCCACCCCCCACCCCAAGAATTTTTCTGTTTACGCCACGTCCCGAAGAAGGCGAGGCCTAAGCAAAAAATGTGTGCACTCTCAAAACAAAAATTTGAGCGCCCCCTTAAAATTCCTGGATCCGCTCCAGCGCGTAACAAATGATGTAGTACAATGGTATATTTTCAGCTTAAATTGAAATACAGTAGGCAACACTGTTAGCGAAATTTAAAAGAATTTAATAATTTTAAATAACGTACGGAAAAAAGCATTGCAAATAAAATAGAAACCCAAGTTGGATAAAGTTGAAAGCTGTAGTAAGCTTAAGCTAAAGTGTAGCCTCTCTGATGGCATTAACTTGTTGATCGAAGGTGTCCTCTTTAATGAACACGACAATAGAACGTACTATTAAGCAGAAAAATTATCGCAAAACTATCCATTTAACAAAACACAAAGGAGAGAGATAATCAAAGACTTCTTCCTAGCGCTACGTTGGGGCTACTGAATAACAAATCAACAGTGAAGTGCATTTGGCGTAGAGGCAATTGGAAATTAATCGAGGAAGGCCAAGGTAATCACGGTCACCAAAAGCCACATTTATCACCGCATACATTGACGTGTGGATAAGGCATAAAGATTCATTTATGGATTAATTACATTTTTGGTAGATAATGTGCTCTTATTGGAGCGAAAAAGCATACTGTGAGTAAAAATAGGTACATTGGACCTGTCACATAGAATAACATGAAGAATAAATTAATATGGGACATAAAATAATAAAATTGCTGCTAGGGATTACTTTCAGAGCCAGCATTAAATAAAGGCGATTGCGTGAAAAGAATGCTAAAAGCTTAAGCACCTGCCTCATTGTGACAAAAAGCTTTCCTCGAAGAGTCAAATGATAGGGCAAAGGGTTTCAATACCGGAAGCATGTCCCCGATTTAGGTTCACCATAAGTAGTCACCTAGTAATAAAGTTAGTTTGAAAATATCTGATTCATAGTGACAAATCACCTTTAGCGCATCACAGCCTAATAAAACACCGAAGTTCTACATTTTATCATTTTATAACTAAACGATATTTTTTAAATGAAGATTTAACGATCTGTTTCTCAACGTCATGCGATGTCAGGAATATTGCGATCCTGCAAAGAGAGTCATTTTATTCATATAGTTGTATCAGTTCAGTTCACTTATCATTTCAGTTTATTTATCATTTCAATTTTTGAATCATCCTATGTAGCTTCCGGGTCCCCGTGTTGTGTCCTGGCTGTTTAAAGAATTGACCAACCGGTGACTGCACGTGTCGTAGAAGGCGACTAAAGGACTAAGATCCATACTAACGTCAGATAGTATGGATCAGATAGTATAGACAGGCATTGGATTAGTGGGCGCCTAGGCTTCAGATATTGCTACAGCAATTTAAACGAATGGGAAAGTCTCAAATAGGTGATTGACTGATGATATGATGTAGGACAGAGAGGATTTGAGACAGTCTATTTGTATACCGACTCTTGTTAAACTGGGATTCAAGGGAAGCTGATGATGATGATGAATTGTATCATTTCAGTTAATTGGTTAATAAGCAAGTTTGATAGTGACTAATACAGCAGAATTCAAATTACATATAATTCAACATTCTTACATGTTCAATATTACAAATAAAAGCCAACTTAGTATAAGCAAACAAGTTGCATGGTCAACAACAACAAAAACTTAGTGTACTACCGTCGTCTACGACGAGAAGCCAGCGAGTAAAAATTGGTCCAAAAACTATACAAACTGCAAGATCCATACTACACCGAACCCGACATCGTTTAACCTTTTTATCGAGTTTACTTTTAACCAAGTGTGCAACACTTTTGTGCGGGTGTCAAAGCTGAACCGCCCGTCACAGACATCGCTTTCGAGGAAGGAAACTGATGTTAGCATTAGCTTTAGCTTTGCCTATTACTCGTAAATAATAATAATAACCTGCGACAAATTAATAAAACTATATATCTACAGACGTAACGTTTTATTGGTATTGGTATTTCGCATTGATTAGTAATATTTTGACGGGAGTTCTAGGTAGCGATATTATGGTACAATCCAAGTGAATAGATCATATGATTTTGGAAGCGATATTTTATAAGACTAATTATGAAGTTCCATGATCAGAGCCCTAGGAAATTAAAGTGACCGGGCAATGTGTAAGTCCAAAATTTTAATCCCCAGAACACAATCTACTCACCATTTTCCTTTTTTTTCTTTCTAATCGTTGTAATCTTCACTCGCTCAACTGAAGCGTTACAGTTTCAAGCATTGGTTCCATTAATTTTGTGTCACTCATTATTATTTTTATTTAGTGCATGCTAAGCTAGCATGCACTAATCTGGCTACATTTATTATTAGGGTTAAATTCGAGTTTAGCATTAGGCTGGTGTGTAGCTTCGCATCTCAGATTTAAACAAAACATAGACTGAAGTTGATATATGCATTCAGAAATAAGATGAAGTTCTGGATATGACATATTCAAAGAGTTCTCTCTTTCTCTAAGTGCACTGACTATTGGCAGATCCATGGTATATAACGTCAATTCATCAATATCTTCCGTTTTCCTCTTCATGTCCACATACGAGTGGATAGTTAAATCATCTATAACATTCCTATTGATATGCAGTATACTGCTTTAGACGAGCTGGGCCCCCAATGCCTTCCTCATCGTCAACTAATATTTAAGCCTACTGGGCAGGGGCGACATTCCCTGAGAACACTATCCTGTTTACTCAAGAGTTACGAGGGATTCTAAGAGCTATAGGGATAATTTGTTAAAAGAAGGCATGATGGAAGGAAAGATACGCAGATCAGACCGAGATAGGTAAATCTCGGTAATGATAGATGATTTAGAGATTCACCGATATGTGGATAAGAAGAGAAAAACGGAGAGCATAATATCTTTGTATATTGAAAATCTTAAATGCTCTGTCTAGAGCAATTACTTTCATGGCTGGACCACCCAAGTATTACAATCTAAATTTAAATAATTGAGTCGTTGGTCCAATAGACAAAAAGTGAAACTGTAATTACGTCACGTTACTGGTGAAAAAATTAAATTAAGCAGATATATACTTCTATATAGGGGCCTGTCGAAGCCACTAATTTACGTAATCTCTCTCCCTCTTAGTGCACTGCCTACTGGCAGGTCCATGGTACATAACGCCTCCACTCGTCTCTGTCTTCCGCCTTCCTCTTCATTTCCATATATGAGTGGGTCTTTAAATCATCTAACATACCTAATCTTGGCCTGCCCCTGCCTCTTTTTCCTTCCATTCTACCTTCTATGACCTCTTTTAATAGACCTTACCCCCTTAGAATGTGTCCTATCCATCTCTTCTTCCTATTTCTTAATTCATTTTTGTCAACTGTCTATCTGTGCTAACTCTCTCCAGGACTTCCTCATTTGTAACCTTTTGAGTCCAGCTAATCCTCTCCATTCTTCTCCAAATCCACATTTCCAATGCCTCCAGTTTCCTAATATCTTCCTTCCTTAAGGTCCATGTTTCACATCCATACAATTGCGTGGTCCAAACCAAAGTTTTCACTATCTTTATCTTTGTGCCGTTCTTTAGCCTTTTTGTTAATCGTTCTTTTCTACTACCAAAGGCCGCTTTTGCTTGTGCAATCTTACTGCATAGTTCCGTCTCACATTTCCCATCATCGGTTATAGTAAGACCCAAATATTTGAAACTCTTACCTGTTGTACTTACGTAATCTATGGAATCTAATTTAAATCGTAATAAGTAGCCAAGCTTACTCTTCTAATGAAACGATCAACTGCACGTATGTTGAAATATATCACTTTTTAATTCCGCATGCTTAAACGGTTAGACAATTTAGTCAATTTTCCGTGTAACCAGTCCTTGTAATATCCGAGAATTTACTCTCAGCGCGGCCTGGAATAGAACCCACGAGAGTTCAATTCAAATTAGGATCTGTCATTTAAAACTTCATGACGTTACCTTACTCTTCTAACTACTATGCCATTGAGACATTCAAATTTAATCTAATTTTAATCAATCGTCCGTTTTATCTAACGAAGAATAACAGTTATTAATATTAATAATAATAATAATATTTATTAATGATTAATAATATTAATCATGGATAGATTAAAATTGTTAATTGAAAGAGAGGAAAAGCTTGAACTTCTTGAATACACATACAAAGCGATGGATTGTGGATAAACGTTATTTACAGTGTGCGAATTGTTTGTATATTAAGTTAAGAACGTCATTGCTAATATTTTCATTTTAAAGTCTACTTAAACGCTATATTTATTTATACACAATTTATATGTTTATTTCTACAGTGTTTTACTTATACAATGTACATGTATGTAATCAACGCAAATATATAGAAGTTATATAGTGGTGCCTTCAGGATGTAAATTTTCGCAAGAGTTTATGAGAAATCGCCCTAAATGGCATTAGGCCTAAGTTAGAGCATTTGTAGAATCACAGAAGATTCAAAGCATGGGCAATTGTATATATCGGTGTATGAATTAATTTTCCACCGACCATATTAGCTCTGAAGCCTCACTGTATTATGGGTACTAGGGATGGGAATCGAACCGAACCCGAACCGAACCCTAAAATCTAGAATATTGACCGAACCGAACCGAACTCGAACCCAGACTCTGGCCGAACCGAACCGAACCCAGACTTCGTCCAAACCGAACTGAGCCAAACTCTTGGAGTTCCTTTCTTCTTCACCAGCCTGACATTAAATAAAGATAGTTAGAACCAAACTATTACCAAACTATTGAAGGCTACTTATACTTATACCTATTACATTTACGACTAATGAATGTACTAGATTACAGCAATTATGAACTTTTCATATTTAAGGGCCAGATTTTGTGGCTTTTCAAACTTACTCATCATGTGAAAGGTCTTACATTCCTACATAAGTGGTCATGCTACTTCTATTTGATGGACTAATAATCTTTTTTAAATGTAATTGCCAACCATAAAACTCATGGATAGAAGTTTAGCATGGAAGCGAGGACGCGCTCAGATGAATTAGATATGGATAAGGAATACAATGGATCTGTAGTTGAGCGGACAGGTGATATCGACATCGTTAGAGTTGATGCTGGAGTCAAATATGGAATTGATGAGGTGCCTTACAAAGGTAGTATTTAAATTGTATATTGGTCACAAAATTACCGGTCTTAATAGTATCATAACATGTCGCCTTGGTTTCGAAGACAACTTTGGATTCTTCAAGTCTAACTCCTCCACATATTTCTATCCTCTGCCTTTCTCTTCACATCAAAATTTGAATTAGATATAAAATCTCCAATGATTTATCTAATATCAACAAATCAGCGTCATTAGTTTTCATAGTAAATATCACAGTGGGGTTCAAATCTCAAGTAGCATGAGGCAGAAAAATAGCTGGACCTGGTTCAAATTTCTATTAATACTGTTTTTTAAATTGAATATAAGAATAACAGAAAAAACGTTTTATTCTACAATAAATAAGAATGAATTGTATTATCAAATGTGAACTGAACAAATGCGAGAAATAATTTACTTGTTAATAAACTACTTTATACCATATTAAATAATAATGAAAATAATAGGTACAGTTAAATAACTAACAACAGTTAGTTTAATGTTAATAACCATTAAAACCATATGACTCCTCTGACTGCCACTTTTACACTTATTTCGCATACTATATTCGTTACCGTTCGATGTCGGTAAGATACTCGGTCGCGTATCAGTATGTGCGGGGTTCCATTCATGTTCTCACCCGTTACTGACATATCTTTCGAGTGAGGAAACTGACGCTAACGTTAGCTATACCAGCTATACTTAAACGTTACTAGGTTATCGTTCGTCATTGAAATTATCATTAAACTTCTATAGTTCTTTACACGACAACGGCCAGTCAGGGAGTGCCATTCGACTCTACATAGCTACAGAGGGACAAACGCAAACACAGACATACATACACACGAAGAATAGACCTTTCAGACTTACGATTCAAATACAGGCAATGCAGTGGAAATAACCAACTAGTACCTAGCTAGCCTCTTACAGTATTCATCCAACTGCAATATTATTAATGACGAGGGTGAAGGTGACATATACAGGCCATCAATCCTAACACTAAACGTAGGCTTAGGAGACGCTGATATTGTCAATTTCATTTACAATACCGGCTTGACATGCTTTTCTTTAAATTCACAGATTCTTTTAAGATCATCTCATAACATTCTGAACAGAACTTACAACAGTGACATTCCTCCAATCACTAACGTGGTGTGCATTCACTTCTATCGTTTGTCGATTTGTTTTTATTTTAAGAAATTCTCAAATAAATTTGATTTTTTTAAATGTATGCAGATATTAATTAAGTAATATTAAATCAAGTTTATCAACTAAAAATAGCTGTAGCTTATTTTGGATACTTCTCTGGAAGCTTAATGGAAGAAATTCAGAACACTATGGTGTCTTGTAACAATTCAAGTAGACTAATAGTAAGCTAATAGTAAGCTATGTAGTAGTAATATGACTTTACACAGAGTATTTCATAATTAACATAGAAAATTTAATAATTTCATAACCGCTGTGTTCTTTTTACAATTTTGTTTAGGAATTTTATAGTTTTAAATCTTGAGCAATAATTCATTATCTGAGAGTTGATTTATGACTCGTATGATACTCTCAATTCAAAAAATCTTTCATATATATTTATGTCGAATTCTAACGTATAGAAAAATAATGTACTATATTGAAAATTCTGACATGTAATGAATGATGTAGGAGGAGACAATAGAGCAAGATTTGATCAGGATCAATCACAGACCTGCAGCATCTCAGCATCAAATCCACCTCAAACCAGCTCCTCAACAGCTGATAGATCTAATGCACTCCATACCGTGAACGTCAAAGCTGAATCCATGCAGCTTGACGCTAATATCACTGGCCACTCTTCTTGCGAAGAACACTAGGCTGAGATGACGCCTACTCCTGATTCCATTCAAACAATTTCAAGCATGTTTCCCGACTGCGACCCACAGTTCATAAGTTCTTACTGCTCATCGCTGTCTCAACAGCCGAACGATTTGGACAGGTTGATTGCGCAGATGCTTTACCAGGGATATCCTAGGATAGTGAGAGGACCACCGAGAGAGTCTAATGAGCAAGTTAGTAGACAGATTGATGACTGATGCTGCATATTACTGACTTGATAATCATGTCTCATAGGAATTAGTATATTAAGATAACTATTAATTCATACTTAAAATTTAGTTGACTTAATCATCATCATCTTCCTCATACCTTGAATCCCATGTTTAACCAGGGTCGGGATACGAACAGACTGTCTCAAATCTTCTCTGTCCTACATCATAAAATATAATTAATCTAAATTTTATTTTTAAATTACGGTAACAATTTTTTTACAAATGGCAGGCTTACTTTTCGAGAGTCAAACCAACATTTGTATTTCTTGTTTATATGTCAAGAGTTACTAACCATTTTGACAGAAGTTTGCGTATAAATCGTAGTGAACATGTTTGAACTGCTAATAACTATGGTGCTAATATACACTGTTAGAGACTGGTCTAGATTAGATGCAATCGTCTGCAATCATCGACGATAGTAAATATCTGGCCTTATCACAAAGAGGGCCACTAGTGATAAAGTCACTAATTAGATTTGTTACAAATAGGCTTAATATTAAGAAAATATGTTTTATTATTACACAAAGTTTCACAAAATTCACAGAGTAATCACATCAATGAACGTGTGACAAATAAAATTAAATAAGCGAAATTAAAAACTTTAACAAATAAAATTAATATCTAGCTGAACAGATAAATGCGCGCAATAATATACTATACTTAACTTACCAGCCACAAAAAACGTTGACGAAACCAGATGATCAGACATTATAAAAAAAGTGGGATCGTTTTTTGTGATTAGCGTGATAATCATTAGAGCTAAAAGAAAATCGCAGATATGTGTTAGGAATATCACATGCTTAAAGTGACAAATCTTTTACATATTTTTCCTCTATCCTTATCACCTGAGAGATCTGACTCTGCAATTGTATTTGGTGCAGGGTTCAAATCCAATGTTCGTCCCTTCACTGACACGTTCTACTTTCGAGACTGGAAACTGACGATAAGCGAGGCTTTGGTCTTTGGCGGTCGAATTAATTGAAGGTCTAAATCAGGGATAGGGATGAATAATTTAATGCAAATATTAATTTTCTCACAGAGCGATCAATTACGAGAGCGCATGATGACGCTGGGAGATATTGATGAGTACTTGGAGAAAATACCGAACCCAGAGGAAAGGTACTTCAGTGCCACTGAGGTAGGGAGTAAACAAAGTGAGTCTCAACTCTATAAAGAGCACGCTTTATGTCAGCTGTATAACGACTTTTCCTTAGTTGACAAGGATCGAATCCGAAGAGCTTTCAAGATGAACCATTGTCGATACGCCGTTACCTGGAAATATCTACTTGGAAAACTTGTCGAGGACATCACAAGAGGTGGGCATTCATATCACTCTAAACAGCCACTCTAGGTTGCGGAATAAGGGGTTAAAGCATGTTTCAAGTGTGAACGCTAAATAAAATTTATCTAGAAAATGTTTATGATCGTAACGAACTTATTCCAATATAGCCTACTAATTTTTCTGTTGATTTTTGTTTTTGTTTATAACTACTGCACATATTATTACCATCAAATTTTAAATTTAAAAATAAAATGCTATAAAAATATGACGCTTTAGTTGTACACTTCAGACCTAACCCTACAATATTTAGCCAGCTTTCAGGCTACGAAATTAAGAACTTTACGGAGTTAAAGCTGGTAAAGCTAAGGTTAACGTCTGTTTCCACACTCGAAAGCGATGTCAGTGACGGGCGAGCGCAGAATTTGAACCCCGCACCATCTGATCCGCAGTCGAATATCTTACCGACTTCGCCATTGACTTCAGTCAGAGTTAAGATAAAACAATTATATTAAATTACGTGGTGTCAGTATTATTTTGCTTTCTGGCCTTTGAGTGTTTTATACGAATAGACTACAATAGATTTCATTTGTAAAATAAATTGGTAAAAGATGATGAATTAATTAAAGGGATTGATTTAGATCATCAAGATTATTTAGAATTTGAAAGTTTACAAAGGAAATTCAATGTTTCATCTGCTGATTCTATTGTTAAAATAAGATAAAATATTTGGATCGTCTCTGAAAAATGCTACGGATTTAATATTCTAATGGATAATTTCGTTTATTTGCTTTTTTAGTACTTGTAAATTACAATGTTTGCAATAAATTAGCTGTACACGTAAGCTAAGTGTTGTTTCTTTTTCGTTTACTTTCCTTTTTTACATTTGTTTATTCTATCATGTATTGGTGAAATATATATTGACAATTGTGAATGCTCAATTTTTAAATTTCTGGTCAATGCACATATAACAAGTTGCTCGATGCCGCCATATTCTATAAGACGTCATTCCGTGGAGGATTGTTCTGTTGGAGACTACAATTCCTTCTGATTGGATTTCTAAGAACTCTGCATATTTAAAGTTATTTGCTTAGAAGTCTACTGACTTCTGCTTATGAGTTCGATTAATTTCCTCCTCTAAATTTCTTCGATCCCTTTCATCTAAACTATTCTCTGTAGCTCAGGTGTATTGGCAGAAGCAATATTCTCTTTTTAAATTCCTGTTACTATTATTTCAAATTTTATCAACTATTATTTCTTTTACTTGTGGTGCATGTTTATTCCGTTTGCCTAGTTATTTTTCAATTTGTATGACTGAGGGCTGGTCAGCTAGATAGGTTACTTGTGCCCTATTTGACGGCCTTGTTTGTGTATGTCACTGTATATTTTAAGTGTACTGAAATAAACATTGTTCTCTCTCTCTCTCTCTCTCTCTCTCTCTTCTAGATACTTCTTCCTAGTGTTCTTCTAAGTGGCAGGTCCTAGTGCACCTTAATTGCAGTCTATAGCTGGCAATAGTATGGTTTCTTAGGTGGTTGCCAGTTAACTTTCAGTTCCAGCTCAGTTGTCTCATGCAACACGAGCAGTTTATGCTTCTTCAATTATTCAGTGAACCGAAAACAACACGGAGATTGCAATCTTTATATTTAACATCTACATGTATAAACGAATACTGATATAAGAAGACAGTATTTGATCATTTATTTATGTTTTATTCATTATATTATAAGTGCTAAATGCATAATTACATTAATGCTACTTGAAGGAAAGCTGAGATATCTTGACTCCAATCGACCTGAATGCAAGATGCCAGAGAAGATATGCGAAGTGTACTATATGGAGCTCATTTACGTTAAAAACCGAGACAGAATACAAGGTAATTATATTTCTTTCAATGTTTCTATATAAATTTCAATTTAATTAAAATTAATTAAAATTTTAGTTTAATTTCAATTTACTTGGCCATAAGATAGCGAAACGCAATCTGCAGAGAAGGGCAAACTACTATGCACTCTAGCATCATGCAGAGTGCATAGCATATAGGTTCGCTCAAATTGTAATTTGAAACTGTTTCTAACCTCGATTCGTCTATTTAGCCTTCGACGACTGGGCTATTTTAACAAACAACAACAAGCAACAACGATAACATTCAACAACGACTCTGAGATGTAATGTCAGCGTTTTTGAGAAGTCCTCCGTCGCGGCCTGAATAAGACAAAAAAGTACCATGTACAAATCCAAAGCACATTTGCATTGGAAGTTGAGCGTCTTCAGTTTAAATATAGCTTGAATTTACATGAAGGCCTATATGTTATATGTTGCCTCCCTGATTCCCTGATAACATCAGTTCATTTCTCAATGAAAGCAGATTACCCGCCCCATAAATTCGGTAGAACTACGGAACCGTTCCCCTGATTGTCCAGTCGCTCATATAAATTATTTTAATATTCGGCTCAATTATTTATAACATTATCAATAAATATTATTACATATAAATATTATATATATACACTGTATATATATATATACATATATATATATATATATATATATATATATATATACAGTGTATATATATATATATATATACAGTATAGATACACTGTATATATATATATATACAAATGTGTATATATATATGTATGTATATATATATATATATATATGTATGTATATATGTATATATATAGATGTATACAAGGTACATATATTGCTACAGATCACATAGAGAGTATGAAGAGAGCGAGAGAAGCGAGAGTGGAGGAAGCGAGAGAGCGGGATGAGCTGCAGACCTGTCCCTGCTGCTTGGACACCGAGGTGCTCATAGAAGAGATGGACGCGTGTCCTGATGGTCACGTGTTCTGTAGAGAGTGTGTGCGTAGGTCAGTCCAAGTCGCTGTGGGGCTTGATAAAGCAGTTTACCAGTGCCTTTATGAGGAGGTAAGTTAGTGAAAAAGTGTTTTACCAGTGCCTTCACGAGGAGGTAAGTTTGTGAAAAGGTGTTTTACCAGTACCTTCATGAGGAGGTAAGTAGTGAAAAGTGTTTTACCAGTGCCTTCATTAGGAGTACATTAATGATAGAGCAGTTTATCAAAGCCATCATGAGTAGGTAAATCTAAGATTATGCAGCAGTGTTTCATGAAGAGATGAGCTGTAATCAAGCAGTTTACCGTTGCCTTCATGAGGAAGATATACCTGTTTACTTGCATTTGCGGGGTGAGTTACGGCTGTACTAATTACATTGTCTGATGTTCATGTGCGTCCTAATATGAAAACCGCATACCAGTCGGATCGCCTGTGACACTATATGAGTTGTAAAGTAAAATTAGCTGCCTTATGGCTAAGCTGATTATAACTGTGGATACTGGCCGATGCGGTTCATATGAGATTCGTAACAATGGACTATCGCTTTTAAGGATAAAGTAACGTCAGCTCGGCAATCAGCGACTTTTTACTTCATTTGTATTGTTTTTGCGTTGCATTCGTTTTGCTGAAGGACAGACTAACCATGGGTTGTACGTGTCGCAAAAAGCGACAAATCACTAAGATCCAAATCAACGTCAGAAAGGGCATTCGGTTGGTGAAAACTGTGATTCAAAGACGATGAGTATAATTATTGCTGCAAGGAAAATTTACATTGGCTGCATTATTCTTATTTGTAATGGTCTTAACAATGCTAATATTCTTAATTCGAAAGTTAATCAGTGTGAACACTGACTAACATTCGAGTAGATCGCAAGAACAGCAATTAATGAGCAAGACGACGATGGGAATTGCGGCCTTAACCCTATTTCTAACCTTAACCTTTCACTGTTACCTTATTCTTACCTTAACCTAAACCATAATTCAAACCTTAACCCTAAAAACATATAACAGTCGGTTTTAATAATTGCACACTGTTATAATTCTAAATACCTCTAGTATCTCCATCTATGAGCTCCTGTTCGCCACCTCATTCTTATTGCTAACATAAAACTACCAAAATTCCCCTCCCAGCTAACTTACACTTGCCAGTGATCTGTAGTGTTCCCAAGAGTTTCCAAGAATTAAATGTCTTCATACTGTATTGTTTACTATTTGTAGTGTTCAGAATAGTTCACACTGACTAACACTATCCTTGTTTGTTATTTGTAGTGTTCGCAAGAATTCAGGCTGATTAACATTACTATTGTTCGTTATTGATAGTGTGAGGAGGAGTTCACATTGACTTACATTACTATTGTTCGTTATTGATAGTGTGAGGAGGAGATCACATTGACTAACATTACTCTTGTTCGTTATTGACAGTGTGAGGAGGAGTTCACATTGACTAACATTACTATTGTTTGTTATTGATAGTGTGAGGAGGAGATCACATTGACTAACATTACTCTTGTTCGTTATTGACAGTGTGAGGAGGAGTTCACATTGACTAACATTACTATTGTTTGTTATTGATAGTGTGAGGAGGAGATCACATTGACTAACATTACTCTTGTTCGTTATTGACAGTGTGAGAAGGAGTTCACACTGACTAACATTACTATTGTTTGTTATTGATAGTGCGAGGAGGAGTTCACATTGACGACATTACGTAGATGTCTCCCAACTAACACTCTCTCGTTGTGCCTACGAAAGATGTCAGCTGAGGCGATACTTTTGGCAGATATCAACAATCTCGTGTCATGTCCTTTCTGTGACTTCTCCACCATCATGGATGATCCCAACGATAAGATATTCCGGTGCCTTAATCCAGAATGTATGAGGGATTCCTGCAGGTTATTACGTTTATATGAAGTACGCGGCTGTAAGCTTTTTATAATTACATATGGTAAATAATTTAAGCTTTGTTAATTGATATTTAATTTTTCTCTATATCTTTCTCTCGCTGTGTACTTAAATCTACATGCTAAAGCTCTTACAAGCAATTTAATGTCCAAACTTCTTCCCCTAACTCTTTTCCGTTTATTCTTTATTCCTTCACAACATTTTGAAAACCAATCCCCTTTTACAACAAGCGTTCTATCGAAGCTCTCTGTCTTTTATTGGCCTATCTGTAGAGCCTTTTTGTGCTCCTTCATTCATACTCTTCTGTCTTCCTAGCTTTCTAAATTCTTCAAACATTGCATTCTAGTTTCCGAATAGCCTCTTCCTTTAAAGTCCATATTTCATAAGAGTAAGAAATAGGAATTTGCACTGCTTTTGTTGTTACTTTCTGTGTCTTAGTATACTTATCTTCCTAATGGACGTAGCAGATTTTTTCTTTTTTTCGGATTCATTTTATTTGTATGGATCATAGTGTTTTTCGTTTGATATTTATATATTAAAATAGCTAAGATTAGTTGAATTTAAAATTAGTGCATTATTTCAAACGAAAGAATACTAGGGAAATTTTCGAAGAAAACTAAGAAATTAAAGATATTTAAATAATTTATGCAAGGATCACTTCACTTTTAAATGTAGGGCGTAAATAATAAAAAATATACTAAGAGAAAAATGTTCACGTTGTGAAATTGACCAAAGAGATATTAGAGATTATATGTAATAAATGGTACATTAAATACAACTAAGACTTCATAAACATCTATTGATAAAATAAAATAAAGCAACTTCTGTTGCTAATAAACAATCAGCATACAGTTTTAATACCCCTTATGACACATATATGGCCATATTCAGTCCGATGTTCTTGCTAGATGACAGGTCCAAGGCTTCTTGTTCGAGCTCAAGGTCTGCTGACTTTTACGCTAAACATAGAGTGTTCTACTAATCAACAGTATTTTACTTCAGAAAAGGCCTTGCGAATCATGCAGATTAAATCCTGATTAAATCTATTAAATCGGATTAAATCCTGCTTAAATCTAAAGCAGGATTGAAGTTCTGGGCTATCCCGTCACTGACATCGCTTTCGAGTAAGGAAACTCACGTTAACATTAGCTTTGTCAGCCTTTATAAGCTAAATAAATTAACGTCATTTAGCTCTAAAATTTATAAACTAAGAATTAAATTTAATGAAAAATGTTATTAGTTATATTTAAGAGAATTTAAAATAAATTTATAAATTATACCTTTGTTCAGTTCAATTCAATTTAGTAAGAGTACGAAAAGAGTCATTCAACCCTTATTCACTTTATATTAGTTAAAATAGTTAATTAAGTCCTATCATAATTCTTTTCTATCAGATTGTGTCGGGAAGCGAACCACATACCTCTGAGATGCGATGAGACAGAGAGAGCGACAGAGAAAGACATGAGGACGTACATAGAGATGAAGATGAACGAGGCGATGATACGTCAGTGTCACAAATGTCAGAGAAGGTTCTACAAGATCGTAGGCTGCAACATCATAACGTGTGTGTGTGGAGCCACGATGTGCTATATCTGCAGACAACCTACAAATAGACATTTTCACCTTTGTCATAAAATGTTTCTATTTTGTTTTTTGCGTAAAATGAGAAGTTCAATGAGTACAAATTTGAAAATATTCGTACAAAATAAACATGAACTGAAACTATTAAATTTCGAAGAGGAAAACATGTGCACAGCTATAGCTTATATTCTCCTATATGCCTTGCAAGGACTCACAGGACATGAGAAGTCTGCACACGAGGGAGATGAACGAGGCTGCTGCTGCTGCTGCTGCTGCTGCTGCTGCTGATGATGATGATGATGATGATGATGATGATGATGATGATGATGATGATGATGATGATGATGATGATGATTATGATGATGTAGGGACTCAGAAGACATGAGAAGTCTGCACACGAGAGAGATGAACGAGGCTGCTGAGGTTGCTCGTCGTGAGTACGTAGAGAATCATCCTGAGACCGCTCATCTCTCTCTTAAGTTTGATCCCACTCAGCTCCTCAAGTCAGGTACAACTTGATTAATGCTCAATTTAATACGGTCTAAAGCCTGAAACCTAATGTAACATCAGTACTCTGTGTCGAAAGCATGTCAGTAACGTGGCGAGCACTGAATTTGAACTCTACACTGATACGCTGTCGAATAACTTACTGGTGTGTTGTGTTACCGTTTCAGCCGTTGCACGTGGTCAGTATTTAAAATCTCAAACCGTTTCAGGAATTAATCTCCCTAGAGGAAGTTCGTGTCAACTGAATCGCTTCCGTACGGGTTATGGTAGATGCAGAGAAAGCGAGTTCCGCTGGGGTATTCATGATTCCACTTTGTGACTGAGGGTCAATCTTAATCCATGAAACGTATCGCTGAGGAGTGTCCTTTAAACTGTCTACCGGGTGGTCTTTCTACGTTAAGCTGCCTTTCAAGTGAAGCAGTTAGCTGGATTAACGCCTACTCTAAATAAATAAATATTATTTCAAATGTCGGTTAGCTATTAGGACTACATTGCTCCAGCGTGAGTACAGGCAGCGAGTAGAAATACCATAAATCTAATGTTTGGTAGGAGAATAGAGAAAGATACAGGACGCATAAAAATGCTAGTATAAGGAATTTTGCTTTATTCTTGAAATTTTGAAATATAACTAAACTGAGAATTCTGCCTGAACTGGGAGAGCAATAACTTATTTTTTGTCTGGTTAATATAAAGCATTTTTACGGAGCATCCTTGCTTTTGCTTGGTTGCTATTTTTGTAGTTTTCGCTAGTTCCACCTATCTCTTTATGTCTTTCAGTGATCTTGCCGTTGCGCAATGGCAAGTAGAGCTGATATAGAAATAACGGGGCAGAATTTAGCGCACTTGGTCTATCTGCGCTTTAATGAAATAAGTTAAGCTACACGTAAAGGGTTAGTGCACGGATGAGTGACCACCAAATATCTCCATGGCGCAATGTTTAGAGGTGTAGATAACGTCATGAAGTTTTAAATGACAGACCCTGAGGTGAATTGAACCCTCGTGGGTTCGATTCCCGGCCGCGCTGATCTGAGAGTAAAATCTCGGGCATTCACTGGACTGGTTATACGGAAAATGGACAAAATTGCCTAACGAATTTAACATGTGGTATTAAAAGTGATAGATATCAACGTAGTTGATCATTTCACTATAATGTGTGTTATTATTTTTTCACCATGGAAGACCGTTTGTTGACAGCTTTAAATGAAAAAATCCCCAATGTTTTGGAAGGTCATTCCTAAATGCACGAAGTCTGCCATCCGTGCTCTATCAAATCAAAGATTGTAAATAACCACGGAGGATGCAAGGAAAAAATCACGAAAACGACAAAAAATAGATTTCTAATAATTTCATAAGCAATTAGTTCTGCTATTAGAACAATGATAACACCGGTTAATGTATGGGACAAGATGTTTCTTCCAGACATTCAAGCTTTTAGAATAACTAGCTATTTCTTGAGAAAATATGTGATTAGTCTATAAATTTAGCATCCATATAGCAACATATTGCTAATATACATGGTTGTATCATAAGCGTTGTCGTTAAATGACAAAACTTCTATTTTTAATGATAGCAAAAAATAAGCTTTCAATTATCTGGATACTTGAAAGCAGTTCGGAATAAATGGGCTCTGTGTCAAGTTTAGGTCTATTTTTCAAGTCTATCTAAATATTATGCAATTCAAATTTCACTTATTATTATTATATTAACCAATATTGAGGTGTAGTATTTATTTATAATCATAATTGTCAGTTAACTATTATAATTAAATTAATTTTATTACTTCATCATCATCATCATCTTCACTTCAATCCAAGTTTAACTTGGGTCGGGATACGAGTAGGCTGTCTCAAATCCTCTCTGTCCTACATCATATCATCAGTCAATCACCTATTTGAGACCTATTTTCCCATTCGTTTAAATTGCTGTAGCAATTTCTGAAGTCTAGGCGCCCACTAATCGAATGCCTGTCTATACTATCTGATCCATACTATCTGACGTTAGTATGAATCTTAGTCCTTTAGTCGCCTTCTACGACACGTGCAGTCACCGGTTGGTCAATTCTTTAAACAGCCAGGACACAACACGGGGAAAATTAATTTAAATTTTATTAATTAAAAATTAATTTTATTAATTTTATTACATAATTATAATTTATTTGAATTTTCATTTGTTTCAGATGCTCACCTTTCATTTCTTTCATTTCATTTCTTTCAGGTGCTCCTATTGATGAAATGAGGTCAAACAAAAAGATTCGTGTATTACCTTGGCTGGTGCAGCACATTGTGTCCATACTAGCGTTATATGTATTGTTTCTAGTATTAACTGGTGAACTTCAGGACTGAAACAACTTGGATTATAGGACTGACTGAACGTGGATTATAGGACTTACTGAACGTGGATTATAGGACTGACTGAACGTGGATTATAGGACCGACTGAACGTGGATCATAGGACTGGCTGAACGTGGATTATAAGACTGACTGAACGTGGATTATAGGACTGACTGAACGTGGATTATAGGACTGACTGAACGTGGATTGTAGGACTGACTGAACGTGGATTATAGGACTGACTGAACGTGGATTATAGGACTGACAGAACGTGGATTATAGGACTGACAGAACGTGGATTATAGGACTGACTGAACTTGGATTATAGGACTGACAGAACGTGGATTATAGGACTGACAGAACGTGGATTATAGGACTGACTGAACGTGGATTATAGGACTGACAGAAAGTGGATTATAGGACTGACTAAACGTGGTTTATAGGACTGACTGAACGTGGATTATAGGACAGATTGAACGTGAATTATATGACTGAATGAATGTGAATTGTAAGATTAAAAGATTAACGATGAGTCAATTTCATCGATATAAACAGTTTCGGTTCAAGGCTTAAACAATGATGCTGGTAAAGCTAGAGCTAATATTAACGTCAGTTTCCTCACTCGAAAGCGATGTTAGTGATGGGCGAGCCCAGGATTTGCAAGCCGTACATACTGATCGCGGATGTCGAGTGACTTGCCGACTTCGCCACTTGCTCCAGTCAGTGGCGAAGTCGGCAAGACACTCGAAGCCCACATTAACGTCGGTTTTTCCTTCTAGGAGGAATAACTGAGGTTAATATGGTTACAGAAGTAATTATAAAATTAATTAGTAAAGTAATTAGTAATTATTATTAATAAACTAATGATAATCAGTGACTTACGAGCCGAGGATTTGAACCTCGTATATACTGATGCTCGGAAATCAAATTGTGACCGATATTGGCTCAATCGTCCATCAATTGCCACCTTTCCAGCTCGGCTAACGCATCTTAATTTACTACATTATTTAATAATTTTAATAATTTGACGCAATCTTTAATGTCTTAATTCTCTTAAACCAGTGTCTCGTTTTCTACAGATATAAAAAAATCCTTGCGCAGTATTTGCTTATGAACGATCGTATTAAATGTCAATGTTAATTATTTCGACCATTGTTTAAATATATCCTTAAAAATTGTGACATTTATTGGCGGAATTCAAAGCCACAAAGGCGTTCCGGTTTGTTTTAAACCAAGAGCATTGAAATATTCGGAAAGCTGTATTGTTGTCGTTCATGATAACATGGAGCACTATAGAGGCAACTCTAAGCCGATGGCAAACAAAGTTCCAAAACGGTGCAAATGCCAAAATCCAAAAAACAGTCCAAAGTTTCTAAACCAAGAGTCAGTGCTTCAGGGACTCTACGAGATGCTGAGGACCATCTTACTCACCTTCAAGTAAAAATTGTACAAAATTAGCAAGTTAAATATCAGCTTAAGATGAAAGTAACATTTAATTTTTACTGCTTTTGTGAATAATTTAGCCTAGAATCAGTAAATTACTAACAAAGTAAAATACTGGGACCACGCCCACTACATGGTCAAATGACGATGAAGTGGGCGTCAGCTCTATCATCATCTGAATAGGTCTTCGAGCCTACCTTACAAGTTCCTACTCACATTTATTCGAAGGTATTGTCAAGAAGTACTTTAACTTTTCACATTAGCTTAGTTGACGTCCAACTGTGCAAGATTATACCTTATGTTTTTGCATTTTCTTAGAATATCCTTGTACGATCACTTTGAAACTTCGCTTTCTTTTAGTGCCTTTGAACGATCACTGTTCAGCTAAGGATTAGTGATCCATCAAGAATTGTTTAATTTATTGGTGATTGAATTTAGGCATATAATTGTATCTGCAATAGTTCTCAATGGATTGTATAACCCATTGCAGTTTTATATTTTTAATAAAACTATAATTAAAAATTCATTACAGAGTAATTCATTGATAGATTTGTGTTATACTTATCTCTGACAGAGCATCAGATCTCTTCAGAAGCAGTGAGTAAATTAAGATATTCATTCATGTAAATATCGACTATAGGTTAACACAAAACACAAAACTCAATTACAAATTTTATTAAATTTCAAGATCCAAAACTGTCAGTCATTTCATAATCCTATGCTATTTCTTCATTAAATATAGTCCTAATTAATGAACTCATTAGCTTACTAATTTACTCAATTTCAGATTTCTTTGGTCTCCCTTTTGGCTTCGAAGGCGGCTTCGATTCTTCGTGTTGTAGAATCATACTATTATTAGAAAACAGTAGGTGATGACATCGAGCACTCAGTCTTCTTCGCTGTCGTTCAACAACTATAGGCCTACAGTCAACCTAATTTGTCATTAATAAATCCTATTTAATTATGTTTAATAGGAGGATTAATTTTATCTCACGGGCGAGTAATGAACCAATGAAACTTATTGCACAAGGTAGAAATGTAAAACTAGAGGTCTACTAGAGCGAACATTAAATGAAGTGTATAATTGTAAAAATTTATTTCGCACGAACAGGACGAAAAAGATAAATGAGTTACCATGTAGCTGAAAAATAAGCTCTCAATCAGTTTCGCTTTCAGGGTAAATGGAAATCGATTGATATGAAAGATTAGACGAAAAGAATTAGAGACAGTCTTGTGCAAGATTGATCGACAGATTATAGAAAGGATATTGATATGTGGGAGTTATTGTTGTGTTGAAATTAGCAACGTCATTGTCATTGTTATCAATTTAGAAGCTTAATCAGCTGAATCGTGTAAACAAGAGAAGTGGGAGCGTACCTGCGCTATGAAAGTGTCGCAAGAGTTTACAAATTGGAAAGACTCACGGCTGTTTTAATAATATAACTCGACTTAATCCGACATTTCTAAACAAATACAATCGTCATAAATCTACTATTATACTGAGTTACAGTATGTAATACTTACTTTACTTAATTTAATTTATTTTAATTTATAACTAATTAAGTTATAATTAACCATTGCAGCAGCGGTATTAAAATGATAATTTAAGCATGCTGCAATAAAATTATTTATAGTCTCTAAGTTAATTATTATTATTATTATTATTATTATTATTATTATTTATAAGTTAGTTTAAAAAAAATTGAATAAGTATAGCATGCCTTCACGTTGTAAGTTGTCTAATAGCTTGTTCCAGAACACTGCTCCGCAGATATTCTTCTATCCACTCCTCGAAAATCTCTTCAATCAGCCTTTGCTCTCCTATTAACCGTTACTCTCTCTCTCTCTCTCTCTCTCTCTCTCTTTCTTTCTTAGTGCACTGCCTACTGGCAGGTCCATGGTATACTAACGCCTCCACTCTTCTCTGTCTTTCGCTTTCCTCTTCATGTCTACATATGAGAGGTTTCTTAGGTATCGACATAGTTGATCATATCACAATAAGCGTGTTTACTTTTTACTTTACTTTCTTATCAATCACTTTTAATATCACATGATTAATCCGTTAGCCAATTTAGTTCATTTTCCGTGTAACCAGTCCAGTGTATATCCGAGATTTTACTCTCAAATCAGCGCAGCTGGGATTCGAACCCGCGAGAGTTCAATTCACCTCAGGATCTGTCATTTAAAACTTCATGACGTTACCCCTACGCTATTGAGACATTCTAAAATCTCATAAAGTGAACAGATAAAAATGCTAACAACGAGAAAGCCTACTGCAGATTCTAAAATACAGCAAGTGCATAAAAATTAACAGCTGTTATTATACAAAAACAACTGCTATTATACAGCTGTTGTTAACAGCTGTTATTATACAGCGAGTGAGGAAACTGTTGTTTCCTCACTCGTTGTCGAGTTAGGAAACTGACGTTAACCTTAGCTGTTCCTGCTTTGTCTTTTATACGGTACCTCGATGATAGAATCTGATGATGACTTATTTTCCATCATAGGAGAGCCTTAAGAAAGAAACGTGATGGTTCATATACTGGACGCGCCCGTCATTGACATCGCTTTCGAGTGAGGAATCTGACGTTAACATTAGCTTTACCAGATATTAACATAATTTGTATTTTTGCAGATTCGGCGCTGGTGCCACTGATATGGAATCGAGGAAGCGCTCAGCTGGTTTGGATCATGTGACTGATGACGTCACTGGTTCTACTGCTAAACAAGGCAGGCGAGCCAGTTATACAGACAGTTTTAGTATAGTAGCTGGAGTTAAAGATAGAATAAAAGGGGCGTCAACGAAGAACAAAGGTAACGTTGTTCCTAGCATAGTTGACTAATGAATAAAGTATTGCAGACACTTTGATTTGTCTGGCAGATATCTGTTCAGAAAAATTTCCCATAGAGATCTGTTCAGATAAATCTCTCCTAGAGATCTGTTCAGATAAATCTCTCCTAGAGATCTGTTCAGATAAATCTCTCATAAAGATCTGTTAAAAATAAACCTGATTCTTTGCGAAGCAAAAATAGAAAAATATCATGCCATCATAGCCTAGACATTGGCGGCGGATACAATTGGATAGGGCGGTCGCCCACCTTTTGACATTTTGGTCCCTATAGGCCAGCCCTTTCTCTTGCCCTGCAATTTTGAGTCTGATTTTGGGTCTGATAGAAAATTGAAATCAATTTTCTTGTGCTCGTACACAAAGGCCATATACCACAACAACCTGTAAAATTTAAGATGCATGTAATATGATCAACTAAATGTGCATTTACGGAGCTTCTAGTGAAAATATAAAAATACGAGCATCCAAATCAAGTCTAGCCTGAACTGCCTGGTGAAACTTGGTTTGATCCATATTTCATTCGCCCTGTTTTAATTCCATATGTATTAGTAGTCAACGATCATTCACACATTGAAACAGCTTCCGACGCCTCTGATTGGTTTCAGATCCTAAAATCCTGCTACTGAATCGTCAAGTTTGCCAACGATCCCAGGCACAAAGTCCTAGGCACAAAGATCTAGGCACAAAGTCCTAGACACAAAGATCCTGGACACAAAGTCACGCCAACTGTATTATCTGTTATCTAACTGTATTATAACTATTATCAGTTTGATATGAAGTTATGAATGAATATAGAAACTAAAGTCCCGTTTAACTTCAGCGAGAAAACATCTAAATGAACTTGAACCATGAATCTACTGATCAAACGTTTCGTTTGATGTATGAGTTTCAATAATACTTATAGAACTCTGCGATTACTATATTGCGTAATTAGTTCAAAAATTACTTTAATATATTACAATATAATGACGATATTATAATAGAAAATGATATGTTGCATTACTAATATCATCTTATTAGTAACGGGGCCTATAAAGAGTAATTATTAGTAACATAAAGAAATTAATTAATTAAATTGCTGTTCCAAATTTGAGCGATGCATATTATATTCTTTATAGGACTACTGGTTCCCTCCAAAATTTCTATATAATATGCAGTTGTATTCTTAATACAAATGCAGTTTACTAGTATAGTTTGCACCCAATTCAATTATACATGCATATACAATTATACATGTAGTTCTAAACTCGTGAAGAAACCATTTCTTCAAGTAGTGTATAACTTCGGTATGTACATTACTTCAAAGCTTAACGCAATAATTTCGCAATATAAAATTTGAAGTAATAACTGAAGCTCTGAAAAGTCAATAAGATAGTACACTCTATTAAGATTTTTATTTCCCTACATGCGTGGTGTAGAATACAGTATGTTTTATACAAAAACTGTCCGAAATAAATTAAGCTATATCTTATTGTTCAGATGGTGGCAATGGAGCAAGACTTTCCTGTAATACATATACATTTCAAACATCCAACACTTCAGCTGACAGACATGACCCCATACCTATGGATGCAGCTGCCTCAGGCCACTCTTCTCGCGATGAACACCAGGCCGTGGTGATGTCAGCTCCTGATTGCATCCAAACAATTTCAACCATGTTTCCAGACTGCGACCCAGAGTTCATAAGTCCTCACAGCTCGTCGCTGTCTCACCAGCCGAACGATTTGGACAGGTTGATAGCGCAGATGCTTGACCAGGGATATCCTAAGATAGTGAAAGGATCACAGAAGCATTCTAGGGAGCAAGTTAGTATACTGATCGAGCTAGTACTGTTAGTGGGTTGAGCCGGAGGTTTGTTGGCTAGTAGTTCGACAGTGGATTTTATTAGGTGCAGAGTTCAATGCTGTTCCCGTCACTGACATACTATACAGAAGGAAATTGAGCTTTCGTTTTGTAATCATTTTTACTGATTAATGCGTATTTATTCATATTACTGTCTTGATAATAAGTTTTCTTAGTAATTATTCCTGAATTTAAAGGTAAAGCTGGTAAAGCTAAGGTTAACGTCAGTTTCCTCACTCGAAAGCGATGTCAGTGACGGGCGAGCGCAGAATTTGAACCCCGCACCATCTGATCCGCGGTCGAATATCTGTCCTAGGGACCTGATCAGCTTTTAAAGCAGCATTATCATTTGACCAATAGATAATTAGCTACTACTTCTATCATGTTGGATAAATGCTATGCAGGTGCTTTTCAACACTGCTACAACTATTTTTTATGTTATTCCTTAATGCTTACTGACTGGTAGACAAGTGAATTGAGACGATTCAGTAGCATGACTGTGAACATATCTGACTGATGATCCGTATGTGCAGAGTTCAAATCCAATGTTCGCTCCTCACTACAGTACTTTCAAGTACTTTCAAGTGGTACCTTTTAGCACTCCAATCCGATGACGGTCTAAATCAGCGAATAATTATTTATATGCAAATATTAATTTTCTCACAGAGCGATCAATTACGAGAGCGCCTGCTGATGCTGGGAGATATCGACGAGTACTTAGAGAGAATACCGAATCCAGAGGAAAGGTACTTCAGTGCCACAGAAACAGGAAG
The DNA here is from genome assembly GCA_905160935.1 of Enchytraeus crypticus. Classification (NCBI taxonomy): domain Eukaryota; kingdom Metazoa; phylum Annelida; class Clitellata; order Enchytraeida; family Enchytraeidae; genus Enchytraeus; species Enchytraeus crypticus. Next base: position 2,284,365 of record CAJHZI010000447.1, on the reverse strand, counting down.
TAAACAAAGAGAATCTCAACTCTACATTGACCACGCTTTGTGTCAGCTGTACAACGACTTTCCATTAATAAGTGAGGATCGAATCAGAACGGCTCTTAAGATGAATCAGAATCGTTACGCCATTGCCTGGAAATATATCTGGGGAATATTTGTCTTAGATTCTTTCAGAGGTGTATAGAATACTGCATTAATACATGTAGAATTATAAAACTAAATATACAACAATAATTACAGCTAGAGTATGAATCTGTAGCCGGTGCTAACTCTAGCTTCCTGAACTGCAAGCACTTCAGTGAAAATATTTTATATAGACTTTTTTACAGATTGTTGGTTCTATGCAATTTTTAAAAAAGCTAATATTAACGTCAGTTTCCTCACTCGAAAGCGTTCTCAGTGACGGGCGAACACAGGATTTGAACCCCGCACATACTGATCCGCCGTCGAATATCCTACCGACATCGCTACTGGCTCCAACCACAATATGTTACAAGAGCCAAACCAAATCTAACAGTACTACTCAATACATGTTTGTTGCCTGCTATTATGCTCCTTAATGATCATTCTGTTTTAAGGTTCCATGACCGGGTGACTATTTATCCACCGTGGCTGTTTGACTCTCTGATCGGATATCTTAAAAATCAGTAAAATGTAAATTTTCTGGTTATAGTGAGCCATGCTTTTCAGCTAAATGACGCTGATTATATTAAACACAGTAAGGTTCTAATGTATATCTTAATCCTTTCTCGCTAATTCTTTACAATATCTTTAGGATATCCTTTCTGCAATATTATAGTATTGAAATAAGTATATTCTTTTGAATAATATTCATAGATCTATGTAGGCTAGGCCTACTAATAATTTTTGAAATGTTAATCATAGGAAAACTGAAAAATATCTTCCGTCCACGCCCAGAATATAAGATGCCCGATAAAATCTGTGAAGTGTTCTATACGGAGCTTCTCTACGTTAAGAACTGAGGAAAAATTCAAGGTAAGCCATAAGACATTCGTCTTTTGTTGATAGATTTAATTATTTTACATGTAGGCCTATAGTATGAGAATGCAAAAGAGATATTCAAAGATGGTAAAGCTAATATTAACGTCAGTTTCCTCACTCGAAATCGATGTCAGTGACGGGCGAGCCCAGGATTTGAACCCCGCACATACTGATCCGCTGTCAAATATCTTACCGACATTGCCACTGGCTCCAGCCAGTGGCAATAATGTTAATAAAATTACAATATTATAATATTAATCAGTGAACGTCAAGCCCGCCTGCACTGCGTGACCTTATTGTTGCTCAAAGAATGTAGCTGAAGTGTTACATTTTAAATATTCTCACATCAAAATTTTGTCACTAGACTAGCAGACTGCTCACATAGTGTAGGCTATATTAGCCAGCCTGCACTGCGTGACCTTATTGTTGCTCAAAGAATGTAGCTGAAGTGTTACATTTTAAATATTCTCACATCAAAATTTTGTCACTAGACTAGCAGACTGCTCACATAGTGTAGGCTATATTACCTACTATTTGCTAGCATTCCTTATACATGTAGATTAGTGTAGTCGTGCAATCTAATCATCGTCATCACCTCTCTCTTATATTTCTAAAATATTTAATAGAACTTTATATTTCTACAAATTCACACTGGAATAGCTTAAATTTAGGGAAATTACATCGACATAAAGCTCTAGAATTTATTTTACATAAGATGCGATTGGATTTAAATAAATTTGAGAAATAGGAATATTAGAAAATATATAAGGACGTTATCAAGTTAGACAAGTCAAGAAATGTGCTTCCGAATCTGACACATTTCTAAATGGCGGCTATCAATTCATCTAATAACCTTAATTATGCACATACGATGAATATTAATGATATAATTAATCATTCTCCACATTATTTAGATAACTACCATGATTTTACTCTTCATGAGTTTAATAACATCTATAACTCCAGTTGTAATTTTGATTTCAAAATTATTCATTTAAATATTCAAAGCCTTAATGCCAAGGTTACTGAATTTGTTGATTTAGTCGCAAATCTTGACATTAATTTTGATGTTATTGTAATAACGGAAATTTGGGTTACTAACGTAAATTTCTTTAGCAAAATACTAACAGGCTATGATTTTCATTTTAATTTACCCAGTAATGGTACAGTAGGTGGGGTAGGAATTTTTATTTTTTAAAAAGTTACATATCACAAGACAATATGATCTTGAATTAGATGATAATGAAAAGTGTAATGTAGAATCGATTTTCTTTGAAATTTTAAAAAACAAAAAGAAATTCATTGTGGGAGGTGTCTATAGGCATCCCAATCCAGCAATATCTACCTTTAATGAATCACTAGAAAAAACTTTGAGTATAATTTCAAAAAAGAAAAATTACTGCTTCATTGCTGGAGACTTTAATATAGACTTGATAAAATATGAATTTAATCCACATATTGAATCTTACTTGAACATGACCACTAGCAACAATTTCCTTCCATCCATACTTACTCCGACCAGAATAACTAGTACTAGTACCACGCTAATAGATAATATATATTTTTATAATTGTCCTAGTGATAAACATAAAATGCACTGTGGTAATTTGCTACATCAAATATCTGATCATTTACCGAATTATTTACTCCTCAAAATAACACCTGAAAAAGTAAAATACGAGCAAAGACCAATGGTACGTTTATTAACTAACAAGAATAAACATGCATTTAAAGAGAAACTAAGCCAAATTAATTGGACTATACTTCTTAATACAGACAAGTCAGAGCCTCAGAATGATGCAAACCTTTGCTACAACAAGTTCAATAAGACAATTTATGATATTTATAATGAATCTTACCCACTGACTAAAGTCTCCCGAAGAACATACAAAGATAAAAAATGGTTTTCATACCAATTAAAGAAGCTATGTGATGAAAAAAATAAACTACATAAAAAATGGATTCAAAATCGTACTGAGCTTGACTTGAATAAAGTTAAAAAAATAAGGAAAAAATATAAAGAAGCAATTAGACAAGCTAAAATAAATTACTATAGTAATATGCTTGACCAGAAATCAGTAAATATAAAAAGTATTTAGAAAAATATCAATTCGTTATTAAGCATTAACAGAAACGAAACAAACAAATCCTCAATTAATAAACTATTTTATGAAGGTTCTCTTATCAAAAATAACTCGGCCATTGCAAATGCGTTAAACAATCATTTCTGTCCTGTAGGTGAAAAGACAGCAAGTAAAATTAAAAGCTCAACCACACATCATAAAGAGTTTCTAAAAAATTCTCTAAAAACATCAATATTCGTAGAAGAAATAACTTACGATGAACTTCTCGAAGGCATAGAGAAATTAGATGATAAAAAAGCCAATGGTCATGATGGTTTCAGTGCTATACTGATAAAGGAAGTTAGATATATATTAATTGAGCCTCTACTTTGCATCTATAACTTATCATTGTCTAGTGGTGTGGTACCCGAACTATTTAAAATTGCAAAAGAAATTCCAGTGTTTAAAAAGGGACGAATAACCGATCCATCCAATTATCGACCAATTTCTCTCTTAAGTGTATTTAATAAAATTCTTGAAAAACTAGTCTTTAGACGACTAAATAATTTTTTCAATAAGTATAATGTATTCTATGAAAATCAATTTGGATTTAGACATAATCATTCCACTATGCTTGAGGTTCTGAACTCGATAGATTTCTGTTATGAAAACCTAGATTCTGGAAACCTTGTGTTAGGGCTATTCATCGATTTTCAGAAGGCATTTGACACGGTAAACCATTCGATACTAATCGATAAACTGCATCACTATGGAATAAGAGGTCAAATGAACAAATGGATAATGAACTATTTAAAAAATCGTCCTCAATATGTATATGTAAATAACACCAGCTCTGAGATGCAATTTAACAATTATGGGGTTCCACAAGGTAGCATTTTAGGTCCACTATTATTTCTTATTTACATTAATGACATGGCAAATGCTCTATGGGACTATAAGCCTAAGTTATTTGCAGACGATGTTAATATCTTTATTGCCGGTAAAAGTGTAAATGAGCTCGAAAAGAGTGCGAATATATGTCTTAAAAAACTTAAAGTATGATGCGATGCTAACAAAGTTTGCATAAATTTAGATAAAATATGCTATTTGATTATTCACAAAGCAAACCAAAGGTATAGTATACCGCAAAAGCTTGAAGTCTTTTAGATAATGTACTGATCTCTAGAGCATCTAAAGTTAAATATTTAGGTGTTACACTCGATGAAACCTTACTTGGAAACTTCACGTTGATATGGTATGTAGTAGACTAAAAGGACTTATCAGTATTTTATATAATGTTCGTGATTTCTTACCAAAACACTGCCTCAAAAAAATTTACTACTCTTTTATTCATAGTCAGATTCAGTATTGCATTGAAATTTATGGAAATACCTACTCCACTCACTTGAGTAATTTGATAACCATGAATAATTCTATACTAAGAATTCTATTTAAGAAAAAATTAACAACTAAAACTTCTGAATTATATGAAATGGTAAATTCACTTCCTCTACGCCAACTGTGTAATTTTAAGCTATTGAAACTTGCTCATCTATGTATTCATAGCCCGGAAAATGTACCAAAAATGTTCACAGACAAGATTAGTTTCGCCAATTCTCTTTCCCACTATAATATGAGGAAACCGTTGAGTCTATACAAACCTTATACAAATACTAACTATGGAAAAAGAAATACCAGTTACATATGTTCCCATTTGTGGAATATGCTCCCTCAAAACATACAGGCAATCAGTTCCACCAATATTTATTTAAGGAAAATTAAGGAACACGTTGTGAATATGAAATGGCTAATTTCCTTTCTTTCGCTTTATCCCACAAGTTTATGTTTTTATGTTATTTTTCTGTTGACTTGCACTAGTTTTAAAATTTAATTTGTAAGTTTTCATTTGTACCTTTGAGGTAACCAACTAGATGGCGCTAGTCGCTGTTTTGGTAGCCTCTTTTTCTGATCAAATACATAGAACTACTACTACTGATAGAATAGATAAATTATTAATTATGTGCTGGTTATGTTTTTGACTGAAATATTTATTCTGATATGAATTCATGCTGTATATGACTTTGGACTTTTTACAACTAGTGTGCAATATTGTAGTGGCGTGTGATTCTGAAATAAACTTAAACTCTTTCTCTCTCTCTCTCTCTCTCTCTCTCTCTCTCTCTCTTAATGCACTGCCTATTGGCAGGTCCACGGTATATAACGCCTGTAATATTCTCTATCTTCCGTTTTCCTCTTCACGTCCACATACGAGTGGATATTTAAATTTATTTATAACATTCCTTTTGATAAACCATTATTCTTGTGGGATGCTGCTTATGACGAGGTGGGCCCCCTGTGCCTCCCTCAGCTTCGACTAACATTTACTGAGCAGGGGCGTCATTCCCTGAGAAAGCAATTCTGTTTATCTATATCGTCATCACCTTCTGCCCTTAAATCTCAGTTAAACCAAGGTCGGGATTCGAAGAGATTTTCTCCAATCCTCTCTGTCCCGCACAATATCATCAGTCAATACAGTATATACATGTAGTAGTATGATCCAATAAAACAGTGATATGGCATATATTATAAGAAGTGGATCTTCAACATTAACGTGTACTTTGCAACACAGATTATATTATAGTAGATAAGGACATTGAGAAAAATTAGTACATTTATATATACCTGTAGGTGTACGTATAAAAGATATTATAATATATTGTAGTCCAATACCACAGTATTATGGCATATATAATAAACGTGGATATTCAACATTAACGTGTACATTGCAACACAGACTATATTGTAGTAGATAAGGACATTGAGAAAAATTAGCATATATATCCATGTAGGTGTACATATAAAAGATATTATAATATATCTATACATGCATATGAGAAGATTAGCTGGATTCAAAAAGTTAGAAATGAGGAAGTTCTGGAGAGAGTCGGCACAGATAGATAGATGTTCACAGTTGATAAATGTATTAAGAAATAGTAAGAAGAGTTGGATAGGACACATTCTAAGGGAGGGAGGACTATTAATAGTGGTCATAGAAGGTAGAATGGAAGGAAAAGAGGCAGGGGCAGGCCGAGATTAGGTTTGTTAGATGACTTAAAGACCCACTCATATGTGGAAATGAAGAGGAAGGCTGAAGACAGAGAAGAGTGGAGGCGTTATATACCATGGACTGGCAAGTAGGCAGTGCAATAAGTGAGAGATAGAGAGAGACATGCATATATATACGTGTATATACAATTGTGAGTGTCTAGTTCTACATTTACTTGTGGATGGCAAGCCTGTTTGAAGAGCGAGAAGTAATTTCTAACGGTTCAAGTCCCAGTCGGACAGTCTCTAACAGTACTCTCTTGGTTCGGAGGAAACTGACGCTAAACATAGCTTTATTAGCTTTTATGCATACAGACATCATTTTTTATTTCTATCTTTATATTTGGCTATACTGTTGTATCACAGATCACATAGAGAGTATGAAGAGAGCGAGAGAAGCGAGAGTGGAGGAAGCGAGAGAGCGGGATGAGCTGCAGACCTGTCCCTGCTGCTTGGACACCGAGGTGCTCATAGAAGAGATGGACGCGTGTCCTGATGGTCACGTGTTCTGTAGAGAGTGTGTGCGTAGGTCAGTCCAAGTCGCTGTGGGGCTTGATAAAGCAGTTTACCAGTGCCTTTATGAGGAGGTAAGTTAGTGAAAAAGTGTTTTACCAGTGCCTTCACGAGGAGGTAAGTTTGTGAAAAGGTGTTTTACCAGTACCTTCATGAGGAGTACATTAATGATAGAGCATTTTATCAAAGCCATCATGAGTAGGTAAATCTAAGATTATGCAGCAGTGTTTCATGAAGAGATGAGCTGTAATAAAGCAGTTTACCGTTGCCTTCATGAGGAAGATATACCTGTTTACTTGCATTTGCGGGGTGAGTTACGGCTGTACTAATTACATTGTCTGATGTTCATGTGCGTCCTAATATGAAAACCACATCCCAGTCGGATCGCCTGTGACACTATATGAGTTGTAAAGTAAAATTAGCTGCCTTATGACTAAGCTGATTATAACTGTGGATACTGGCCGATGCGGTTCATATGAGATTCGTAACAATGGACTATCGCTTTTAAGGATAAAGTAACGTCAGCTCGGCAATCAGCCGCTTTTTACTTCATTTGTATTGTTTTTGCGTTGCATTCGTTTTGCTGAAGGACAGACTAACCATGGGTTGTACGTGTCGCAAAAAGCGACAAATCACTGAGATCCAAATCAATGTCAGAAAGGGCATTCGGTTGGTGAAAACTGTGATTCAAAGACGATGAGTATAATTATTGCTGCAAGGAAAATTTACATTGGCTGCATTATTCTTATTTGTAATGGTCTTAACAATGCTAATATTCTTAATTCGAAAGTTAATCAGTGTGAACACTGACTAACATTCGAGTAGATCGCAAGAACAGCAATTAATGAGCAAGACGACGATGGGAATTGCGGCCTTAACCTTATTTCTAACCTTTACCTTTCACTGTTACCTTATTCTTACCTTAACCTAAACCATAATTCAAACCTTAACCTTAAAAACATATAACAGTCGATTTTAATAATTGCACACTGTTATAATTCTAAATGCCTCTAGTATCTCCATCTATGAGCTCCTGTTCGCCACCTCATTCTTATTGCTAACATAAGACTACCAAAATTCTCCTCCCAGCTAACTTACACTTGCCAGATATTTGTAGTGTTCCCAAGAGTTTCCAAGAATTAAATGTCTTCATACTGTATTGTTTACTATTTGTAGTGTTCAGAATAGTTCACACTGACTAACACTATCCTTGTTTGTTATTTGTAGTGTTCGCAAGAATTCAGGCTGATTAACATTACTATTGTTCGTTATTGATAGTGTGAGGAGGAGTTCACATTGACTAACATTACTATTGTTCGTTATTGATAGTGTGAGGAGGAGTTCACATTGACTAACATTACTATTGATTGTTATTGATAGTGTGAGGAGGAATTCACATTGACTAACATTGCCATTGTTCGTTATTGATAGTGTGAGGAGGAGATCACATTGACTAACATTACTATTGTTTGTTATTGATAGTGCGAGGAGGAGTTCACATTGACTAACATTACTATTGTTTGTGATTGATAGTGCGAGGAGGAGTTCACACTGATTAACATTACTATTGTTTGTTATTGATAGTGTGAGGAGGAGATCACATTGACTAACATTACTCTTGTTCGTTATTGATAGTGCGAGGAGGAGTTCACATTGACGACATTACGTAGATGTCTCCCAGCTAACACTCTCTCGTTGTGTCTACGCAAGATGTCAGCTGAGGCGATACGTTTGGCAGATATCAACAATCTCGTGTCATGTCCTTTCTGTGACTTTTCCACCATCATGGATGATCCTAACGATAAGATATTCCGATGTCTTAATCCAGACTGCATGAGAGATTCTTGCAGGTTGTTACGTTTTCATTGAATATTAACTGTAAGTGGATTCACAGTTTATAATTATTGACGGTAAATGAGTTAGGCCCACGTTTTATAATTAATTGGATTACATGTACATGTATGCAAATAACCCTTCAAGGTAGGCAGCAATAATTTCTTTGAATTGCGTTGAACAATAGTAACCTAAAACAGTTCTAGAACTCCTAATTGTCAATCTGACAGAAAAACATAAAATACGTTATGCAATATTCTAGCATGTATCTGCAGTCTCACGTAGGTACGTGTAGCTATGTATGTAAATGTAAATATGTAGTAAATATAATGTTGTATGTACTAAAATAACACATATGTAGGAGTAGCTAAATTCAGTTTGCAGTTCATGAAGAAATATAAAGTAACAATATAGTAAGAAGATGTTTTGTGTAAAATGAAGATAAATAGTCTACTAAGAGATGTATGAAAAAATACAAGACAGGTTATAAAACGTAGGACTACACCTACGATTCATCAACATCATCTTCTCCCCAGTATAACTTTCAAAATATCTGGCACCTTGGTAAGAGATAATAGTTTACTAACAAACAATAAATTACTGAATGGTGAGTTGCTATTATTAGCGTAAGAGTTGTAGAGGCTTAGCTTAGCGTCGGTTTCCTCGTGTATTGATGTTGTCAGGAACCTCATATTGTGCCTCGCATCAATTAATATAAGATGTAGGTAACCAATGTAACTGGCTTCATGTGGTTGAAATGAAATTTTAAATTGACTTTAACAATTCTTTGGAATTATTTATGAAGTAATTGTGAAATTGTTTTTTTGACATTTTATTACTGATTTTTGGCTGGAGCAGTCAGTAAGATACTCGACCGCGGATAAGTATGCGCGGGGTTCAAATCCTGGGTTCGCCAGTTACTGACATCGCTTTCGAGTGAGAAAACTTACGTTAACTTTAGCTTTTCTACTTCGCTAAAACTATATCCCCCAAGTAGCTACATGTATTCAATCGTTGACTGCTTTTCTATCAGATTATGTCGGGAAGCGAGCCACATACCTCTGAGGTGCGAAGAGACAGAGAGAAGGACAGAGAAAGACATGAGGACGTACATAGAGATGAAGATGAACGAGGCGATGATACGTCAGTGTCACAAATGTCAGAGAAGATTCTACAAGATGGTTGGCTGCAACATCATGACGTGTGTGTGTGGAGCCACGATGTGCTATATCTGCAGAAAGCCTACTATTGGCTATATGCACGTTTGTTCAAAGAGGTACGTACTTTGCTTTGGCTTTAAACTTCAATGATCGACTTACACGAAATCGATGCTCCAGACTATTTTACTGATATTAATATACATTATGTCACTGATTTATTTTTCTGTCTCTCTATAAAAAATTAACATTCTCCTCAGTGTGTCTGAGACACTGTAAAGTATGTAAATAGTTACTTTTACCATTGTCAATGCAAGAGGCAACAAAGTAACGAGGAAGATAACGGGAAACACCTCCGAAGCCAAGATCAGAAGCTAAACGCTACATTATGGTTTAATATTAGCCATAACTGTGATGAACTTGTTAATATTGGAGTGTATGTGAGCAAGCGTGAAAGCATACAGTGAGTAGGATTATACACGTAATTATGCTAAATTAGTTCTCTCAGTGCTGTTTTTGTTACAACTGCAACACGAATGACACTGAAAAATATATGTAGGCTATTTGTAAACTTACAAGGAACCCATGTATACGTGTAGACCTGTAGGTATATTATATATACTGCGCAGATTGTAGGGTCTGCTCAATCCTGCTCCATTCTCTAACACTTATGCAGAACTTCACATTTTTACTATTCTTCATCTATAATTTACTTTTTTATTTGCTCAATCCTGATCCGTTCTATGAGGTTTATCCAATTTAACTCCAGACGCTTCAATAAGTAGTCCAATATGCTGAACAGAATTGGAGACAGGAAGTATCCTTGTCTAAGTCCAATTTCTGGCCTTATCTACACAATTTCTTGTCCATCTAAACAAATGCTTGCATGCAGATATTGTGCTACACAAATTTCTAACGAGTCCGATTCTATTTGTACATACTTCCCTGGTTCTCTTGGATTTCCCATATACTGTTTCTTGCAATCAAAAGACTATACAAAATCTAAAAATCATATTAGGATTCCTTCATCATAGCCTACTAAAGCTTCTTTTCGTTGATTTTGTTGATCCGAAACATCTGGTCTGCAACTCTGAACACCAACGGACTAAACCTATGTAGGAAAGGGACAAAATAACCTGAAATAAAATTATTTGGCCCACGTAGGCCTATTTGAACTTCAAAGACTAAATTTCGAAGATGAAAACCTGTGCACAGCTGTACCTTATATTCTCTGATGTGGTTTGTAGGGACTCACACGACATGATGATGATGATGTGATGATGATGATGATGATGATGGTGATGGTGATGATGATGATGATGATGATGATGATGATGATTATGATGATTATGATGATTATGATGATGTAGGGACTCAGAAGACATGAGAAGTCTGCACACGAGAGAGATGAACGAGGCTGCTGAGGTTGCTCGTCGTGAGTACGTAGAGAATCATCCTGAGACCGCTCATCTCTCTCTTAAGTTTGATCCCATTCAGCTTCTCAAATCAGGTACAACTTGTTTAATGCATAATGCTCAATTTAATAAAATATCTTTACAATTATTTATAAAGAAAACATTCTGTATGAGCATTTCTGGTTTACGGAGTATAAATTGAACTCAATCAGCAATGTAAATATAATTTATTTGTTATGATCTCTGCTTGTGAAAATACAATCTTAAAAAATTTGAGAAGCTAGTTTACTTTTTTAGCACTTTAATCGTTATATGATGCACTTATTTTTATTGCTTACGAATGTTACTTTCAATCTTTAACTTCCTGGTGAAAGTAAATGTTTACTGCCTTTCTGGTGAAATAAAGATTTATACACAAATTTCTACCTTTTCGGGTTGGCAGGCTGTGAGTAACATTATGTATCAGAGATCTGCAAATCAGGAAACCAGAGAGAGAGATGCATACTACTTTTGTGAGGATCTAGATTTTATACCGAAAAAATATACCTTGAATTGAGAATTATTTACCCAACTGAGAAGATTTAGCTAGTGTATAAAACTTTACCGCATTGGCAGGCAAGGCTAATGTTCGGTATTAATAACAATAAAAAGCTAGCAAAGCTAAGGTTAACATCAGTTTTCTCACACGAAAGCGATGTCAGTGACAGACGAGCCCAGGATTTGAACCCCGCACATAGTATGATACATACTGATCCGCGGTCGAGTATCTTACCGACTTCGCGACTAGCTCCAGCCAGCCATATATGTTGTTATAAAAACAATTAGAACTCCAAGTTGCATAAGGAATTTATATATAAGCTTATGATAAAGAAAGAGCAGCTAATTCTGAGTCAGCAGTGTCGTTGGAGCAGTTAGTAAATGCTGGAACAACATCTCATTATACATGTCGAAACATGCAGCTATTAATATTAAAGCAAACTTATTATTGTTAATTTTTGAATGCCCTGGGCTGTATAGGGCCCTGGGCTAAACAGTAAGATAAAAGAGACTTTATTCAATTAAAAGTTTAAAAAATGAAGCGATTAAAATAATTCCTCTACACTCTGGGAAGCCGCATTAGCCAAAGTGCCACGGATTATTATTATTATGATTATTACTATTATTAATATGATTATTTTTCCCCGGGTGTAAAGAACCCGAGGTTTGATCAAAATGATTCCAGCAATACGTGCTGAATCGCTGCCCGGCGTCTCGAGGTCATCTACCATTATTATTATTATTATTATTATTATTATTATTATTATTTAAAAATTTACCCCGGTGTAAAGAACCTGGGGTTTGATAAAAACGATTCGAGCAATACGTGCTGAATCGCCGCCCGGCTACTCGAGGTCATCAATCGGCTTAAAAGAATTGTTGAAGCAGACTGCATGATATCTTTGCAAAGTCATGGAAAGCCTTTGCCAAAGAAAAGATGTCTCTCGCATATCGCCGGTTTGCTCTGTAATAAGTCTGCCTATACCATTAATAAAGTCAACTCCTTCGGGATTCATCGGGCCCATGGTTTCAATGGCCACCGGAACAACTTCATTTCCTGAGGACAGATCACGGTATTTATCCAACTTCCTAGAGGCGCATGAACAGCAGCTCCACCGGCTGTGACTGAAGTCGTATTGAGGTAGGAGTTTGCCATAGTGTCAATGACCGTGACGTCCCATACGGCACATTTACCGTTGCACCAGGGCACTAAAGTCATGCCGTCCGGACGCTTGCCGTCTGATCTGGACAACCCACTTGGTTCCTTATAGGAAGGGATGCCTGCTCTCGAAAATGCTCGCCATATTATGTCATTTAAATTGTGATGGCGAGACATTCTACCTGAGCTTCGTTTGCAGGAGAGACCATGGAGACCTAAAGCGTCGACTTCATGACCGCAGGGGCACATGTGAGGCTCGCAAGTTTTCGCCCCTAAACGGAAACTAACGGCTACTCGAATCGCCTCATTGTCTAAAAAAGCCCACAAGAAGCAACAGGGAGAGCGTGAGGCCAGTCGCTGCTTTTTTTGGTTGATACAGCTAGGAGTCGTGCTCTGTCTACTGCATTGGACTGGGATTCTAACAGACTGTTATAAATCCGATCCACTATAGGACGGTCCCATGATTTCTGGCTACTGACTGAGGTAGAAGGTGGAGCACTGGAGGTAAGGCTTTTGGACCAAACTGACAACGCAACGTCAATGGAACTATCGGCAGAAAGGGAGCACTTATGAAGGATGGCGTCTTGCAACTGCCTCGTTCCCATCGCTGATGCCAAGAAGGCTGAAGGCGCGATATGGGAAACAAGACGAATTCCAAGACCACCCATGCTCACCGGTAGACTGGCTTGCTGCCACTGCAAAACAGACAAATCTGCGTTGATAACGGCGCACAAGCATTGCCTAAGAGCCTCGTCGTAGTCTAAAAGCCGCGGATTAGAGAAGCTCGGACTAGAGCGCAGAACGTGCATAAGTTTAGGTGCACTTAAAGAAAAGCGAAGGATTGTTAAAGCATCATGAGCGGCTAGCGACTTCAAGCGCGATGCTGTACGTTTGAGATCCTCCAGGCGACTAGATAAAGCGGTGGTAGTAGCTTCTTCTCCAGAGAGTGGCGCGCCGAGTAGAGAACTATGGGATAGGCACATTGGCACAAATGATGACAAAACTGAGTTGCCCGGAGATTTGCAAACTGATGATATGACTTCGCACTTGGTACGATTCAACTGAAGCCCAAATTCTTGGCCTCTGTCGATGATAGTCTGTACATCATTTGCAATCGACGACTCGCAACCACCTAGAGTAATGTCATCTAGGTATCCCACCGTGAGATCGCTAGAGAGAGAAGTAAGGAGAGGGTGAATAGTCAAGCAAAACAGCATGGGCCCTAAGGGATCCCCTTGTTGGACTCCTTCCTGTGACTCAATGCACCAGTCTCCGAACTTCAACCACGAAGGGCTTGAGTAAGCTAGATGGCAGAAACTATACAGCTCTAGTATCCTGTGATGTATTTCGCGGAGCATTCGTGAACTACTCAAGCAATTAAAAGCATTACAGAAGTCTAGCTTTACCGCGAAGTGATCAGCTGGCATTGACTCAGCGAAACGGCGAGTAGCGTGAACAGCTGCCTCACAGCCACCTGGAATACCAGCTCCAAGTTGAATTGGGCTCAAGTAATCGCTGAGAGCAGACACTGCATAGCGATTTGCGCATTTAGCGGCTAAGCGACGCCAAGTGTAACCCACTGCAATG